>JADLZK010004603.1:0-114136 GCA_015847255.1 Hyparrhenia diplandra | reverse complement strand
CGCCGATGGAACGCCCCCTTGCTCATGTGCAAGATGGTCCTCCGGCGCCGATTCCGCCTTGACGCTGCGTCTGATGTCGCCTTCGCTCGCCGATGGCCCGGCCAAGAGGGTGAGGGATGCGTTTGGGGTCGAACACCCCGTCGCATAATCCCTGAGATCCCCATGCGCCCTGACCGAGGGTATATCTCCCCGGTGAGTACTTTTGGCTTTGTTCTGCATTGCTTCCGGCATTGTTACCATGAAGCGTTCTCACTTTTCCTCCGCAGCAGGTCGTTCGCATCAACTATCGCGGACTCTCCCTCCTCCCGCCGCATTTTGACGCCGACCGCCGGGCTGCGAACCGTGCTTGGAAACTGCTCGCAGAGGGGCCCCGCACCGGCAGAAGGAGGAGAGGAAGAAGAGGAACGTGGCTCGCGAGAAGCGCCGTCGAAAGAACGGAAGCGGGCGAAACGCCCGATACCTCGACCACCGAGGAAGATGACAACCCGTGAGGATGAGTTCTCAGGTGAACTCGTTCCGATGACGACATGGCAGCTCGCTGGACCCAGCCATGGGGCTCCAGTCCTGGTCGGGGGCTCCGATGATGAGCCCGAGCCTCGAGCCCGAGACGCCGGAAACAACCGTAGCACCGCGCGCCCGAGGGTTCTTCCGCCAGTCCTCAGACCATTGGTGTTGGCCATGTCGGCACCTCGGCAGCAGGGTGATTCGCGAAGAAACCGACGCCGCCCACGAAAGTACCTCGGCATGTGATACGTCAGGGCGGCCGGCGACCCAAGTCCCATCGATCGGCCGTGGTAAGCGTCCGAGGGGCGGGCGGCGAGCGGCGTCCAAGTCTTGTTTCATCGGGGTCGCGAGCCTGAAGGGAGGGGGCTTGTCAACGCGTAGGGGCTATCCACTCGGGCCGTGAGGGTTCCTTTCAACCTTTGCAATCTTGATTTTCTTCTAGCGTATGGTTGCCCGTTTTTTGGCCGTGCGATCTTGGAAGCGGGGGCCGCTTCGTTGCTTACACACCTCAAGAGGGCTAAGGCTGGTGCGCGAACCTCGCGGCGCGCGAGTCGAGGTCGACGGTGAAGATGCCTCACTGGCCAAGGTCGGGTCTCCTCCTCCCGTGGCGCCCGGCCCCGAGCCCTGGTGGGGCGGTACCGGGCCGACGATGTCGCCGCGCCCCGAGGCGCACAGTCCCCGGGGTGGCGATGGTGGGTTGGTTGCCCAGCCGATGGTGATCGACACGAGAGCTCGGTCGCGCCACGGATACCAGCTTGGTGCCAGAGCAAGTGGCGCCACCCGAAGGAGGTCGCGCCACGCCCACCCCGAGGAGGTGGTCCTTTTGTTCGAGTTCTCACAAGAGGAGCTCTTCGACGCCGGCGGAGACGCCGCAAGTCTCCGCCGATCCGGCGCCTTGCGACCCAAAGCACGAGCCGTATGTAACCCCGACTTCACGCTCCACGTGTCCGGTTCGAGGCGGCCCCTGGCGCGAGCCGCCGTCGGTCATGACGAGGACGCCCGTAGTGCCCGCCGAGGGTCCCCCTGGACTTCTATTGGTCCGTTTCCTGAGCTGCGGAGTTGCCGGGTGGAGGAGATGTATCCTCTGAGGGCGACCCGGGCGGTCCACCTTAACCCTAAGTGGCACGCCCCGGGGTCCGCCATCAGCGGTGGTCGACGAACGCCCCGAGGTCCCGAGTGGAGAACTCACGAGCAGATCCGCCGATGGGCGCCGAGGGTTTGACGAGGACGGACGCCATAACCGGGCCGACGGCGAGGTCGGCGCGCTAAGAGTGCCTTGATGGTCCCCCCGCCGCATGTCTTCTATGCTTGTGTCTTGATGGGTAGTGTCGCCGTTCTGCACTCTCCGCCGTTTTGCCCGAGAAGTCCGAGCTCCTTCGCGAACGTTCGAAACCGGAACGCCCTTGGTCAAACTCGTAAAAGTTGATCGAGGCCTGTGGCGAGACCTCCTGGCCGCTGCCCCTTGCCGAGAGAGGGAGTCTCGGCGACAGGCTAGCGGCGAGCTTGTCAAGGCCAGTCCGAGGTCGACAGCTGGTCAGCGAGATGGCTCCTGATGAGCCAAGATTTTCGAGGACGCCCGGCCGCCTCTCCGAGCCCTTGGGGAGGCCTGATGACGAGCCGGGACAGTCCCGGGGAGGAGAAGAAGCAAAGTGGATGTGTAACGCCTAAGCACCGCGTCGGAGGCCGGGCGTCCGGGGGAAACCCTCGGGAAGGAGAAGGACCGCCCAAAGTCGCTATGTCAGCATGGCGTCATACCGGGCCGGCAACCGCGCCAAGGCACGCGTCTTATCCCCTCGGGTAGGCTTTGTAGGAGTCACCTTTGATCTCGACGCTGTGATATTGTCTTGTGGTTGTTGCCGAGGCGGGGAGAATGTCCGAACCGGCCGTGAATACCGCGCCACGCCGGGCCAAGGGTCGGAGCGGGGAGGGAGTCGCCGCCGAGCTGGAAGGGGCCCCGCCGACTTCGCCGCCGCTTCGGGACGGGACAACCCGGGAGGTTGGGCCCTCGGCCTCGCTTGATGCCGCCCGCCGTGGATTCCCAGTCCGGAACCCGAACGCCTTCCCGAACTAAGAGATTCGCACATGCCCAGCGGTGGTCGCTCCCACTTCCCGATGGAGTCCACAACGCCGACCGGTATGCGACCGAGCTTCTTCCTCGCCTCGGATGACGAGGGGAGGTTGATCCCGCCGAGAGGGATGCCGCCGACGCCGCCAAGACCAAAAGTCTATATGACTTTGTGGATGGTGCCGCGACTTTCTCTTTGTCCTCGCGTTTGAGGATGAGGTGTGTCCCCGCATTCTCCATAGAGTCCACCTATGAGGCGGACACGGAGATGGTGGACGCCACGCCCGAGGACGCGCCGACGGGCCCGACGCCCTCTCGAGAGAAGCGCCGCCAGGGCGCCGCTCGTGCGGCTTCCTCGGCCGGGCGGTGAGGCACAAGTAGATGAGGGGCCTCCTTGCCCCTTGATCCTTCCTTGCATGAAAAGATTGGAGCTTGTGAGATGGATGTGTATAAACAATGGCGCCGCCGAGGTCTCGGGCCTTGACGGGTGCACTTAAGTTTTAAGGTTGCGTTTCTGATTTCATGTTTATTGTGGCCGTGTTGCTTGCCTTATCCGCTCGCAAGGTAGTGAGCACGGTGCCTGGCGGCGTCCGTTTAGCTCTGGCTACTTTGCTTGGGATTTCTCCGCTTGTAAGATAGCGGCACAGTGCCCCGGGTGCCCCCGCCGGTTCGGCTATCTTACTTAGATTTTCAAGCGTGTCAGCGACCCTCGCAGCCTAAACAATCGATCCGGTATACGACGAACTTTTTGCTGAAAAAAGTTTCAAAAAAAGAAAAGGAGGATGGAGGGGTCCCCCCCTCGAGGGTCCCCCGTAGCCCCCAGGGAGTTTTAGTCTTGTACGGGACGAGGCTAAGACTCCCTTAAGGTTTACACAAGTACTTTTTTCGTAAAAGATGTAGATCTTTATTGAGCTTTAAAAAACACAAAGTGTTTGACTTCTAGTGCGAATTTAAGGGTAGAAGCGACGTAGTCGTTCTATGTTCCAAAGCGTTGGAGTAGATTTCGCCCTTCTCGTTCTTCGACTAGTAGGTCCCGGCCTTAGTATTTTGGCGATGAAATAAGGCCCTTCCTGTGGGGTGGCGTGAGTTTGTGACGCCCTTTGTTATCTCGTTTTCGGCGAGCACGAGGTCGTTGACTTGGAGCTCCCGAGGTTTCAAATTGCTTGGCGTGATATTTGGCGCGAGAGCCTCACCGACATCTTGCCGAAAGTGCGAGCGCGCAACGCCCTCGGCCACAATCTTGGTCTATGGAGTCTTGCCTCGCTGGCCGGTTGCCTTGCTCGCTGTAGGCTCGCAAATTCGGGGACCCGTATTCTATGTCCGGTGGGCGGGATTGCCTCGGCCCCATAGACTAGAAAGAACGGGTCAATCCCGCGGCTCGCTTTTCGCCGCTCGGCTGCTCCATAGAACCGATGGCGCCCCGGTACCACCTCTTGCCGCATCGTTCAAATGGTTGAAAATCCTTGGCTTGAGCCCTTGCGTGATCATGCCGCTGGCACGCCCACTTGACCGCTGGTCTTCGGGTGAGCTACGCCGAGGTATCGCACGGGATGCCATAGTCGCCACAAAGTCAAGGAATTTCTTCCCCACGAAGTTGGTTCCGTTGTCCGCGATGATGGAGTTCGACTCGAAACGGGAGATGATATCCTCAAAGAATTTCACCGTTCCCGTGTGAGGGTTCACCACGAATTAGGGCTTCAATCCATTTGGAGAACTTGTCGATGGCGACTAGGACGTGAGTGTGTGTCCTCCCGGCGCCCTTTCGGGGTCCAATCATGTCGAGTCCCCACACCGCAAATGGCCACGTAAGTGGTATGGTTTGCGCGGTGCTTGTCTTCAAGGAGATGAGTCCCCGCGCGTAGAATTGGCCTCGCGTGCACGCACCGACGATTCGGGCTGGCCCCCGCACCGCCGAGGGCCGGTAGAAGCCTTGCCCAAGACTTTACCAACTAGCGTCCTCGGGCGGCGTGGTGACCGCACAGACTCTGTGTGTGTCGAAAGCAATTCTTTGCCTTCAAATGGGTATGCATCGCATGTACACTCCCAGGCTCCTCTCTTGTAGAGTTCCCTTTTTCTCCAATTAGCGCAAAGGACTTGGCTCCTTCGCCAACCGGGCGAGCTTCGGTCTTGTCTGGGCGACTCACCGGTGAGGTATTCTTAACAAATGCTTCCTCCGGTCGGGGGGGGTCGACCGCCATTGCTTCAGCGCGTGTTTTGCCCCGGGGCCTTCAGAGCCCCCGAAAGGGTATTTCCAAGGGTATGTACTTGACCGAGGTTCGGTGAGATCTCGGGTAAGCACGTTTGGGAACAATACCTCGGGTTGTTTACCTTGGCAAGCTCATCCGTGGCTTCATTATAACGCCCGGGTATGTGCTTGTGCTCGAGTCCATGGAATTTTTTTTCCCCGCCTTGCGCGACTTCCGGCAATACGCATCCATTTTGTCGTGGCACGCCGAGGCCTTCATGACTTGGTCGATGACCAACTACGAATCCCCTCGGTTTCCAACCGTCGGATCCCTGGGTCCGCCGCGATCCGGAGACCATTGACCCGGCGCCCAGATTCGCGACGTTGTTGAGGCGGAAAGTGCGTACCGATGGCATACCTCGTGGTGAACCCCGGGGGTGAAATGAAGAGCAATCCAACCCGCGCCGCGCCTTCATCATGGATCCATCGAAGAACATGGTCCAAAGACTCTGGCCCGATAGGTACGGGGGTAAAAACGTGTATCGGTCCATTCAGCCACAAAGTCGGCTAGGACCGGGACTTGATCGCCTTTGCGGGCAGGAATGATATGGTTTCGCCCATGAGCTCCACCGCCCACTTCGCCACTCTTCCCGTGGCCTCTCGGTTTTGGGAGAATCTCCCGAGGGGGAACGAGGACACCACGGCAACGGGGTGCGCGAGGAAGTAGTGACGTTTCCTTCGTGTTAGTACGATGGCATACGGTAGTTTCTCATCCCACGAATACCTCATCTTGGTGTTGGAAAGTACTTCCACCGATGAAGTAAGCGAGGGCGTTGCACCGGCAACGTGTGCCCCTTTCCCCGACGGCTACTACTCACCGGCTACCACCACTGGTAGTGGCAAAGTGACGATAAGAGCAAGGTTTCTCCCGGATTTGGCGGTACGGGACCCGGTGGTGTCGTCGAGTTTCTTGAGGTTGCCGAGGGCTTCCTCGCCCTCGGTCCGTGCAAAGTGCTCGGACTTGCGAAAAGAGTCGGTAGAGGGGCGTGCCCTTCTCCCGAGGCGTGAGATGAACCCGCTAACGGCCAGCAGCCCATGACCTTCTGCAGACTCCCTTGAGGTCTCGGATCGGACCCATCTTGGTGATTGCGTCCCACCTTGGTTGGGTTTGCTTCGATGCCTCGTTGAGAGACGATAAAGCCCAACAACATCCTCGGGAACCCCGAATACGCACTTCTCGGGGTTGAGCTTGACTCCCTTCTTGTTTAGGCACTCGAAAGGTTTCCCCGAGGTCTCCCACGAGGTCCGCGTTTTCTTGGACTTGACCACAATGTCATCGACGAGGCCTCCACTATCCGCCGTTGAGTTCTCCTCAAGATGATTTGCATGCATCACCGGGTATGTTGCGCCAATGTTCCTCGACCGCGGGGCATGGTGAGGTAGCAATACATCCCGAAGGGTGTTATGAACGAGGTCAGCGAGCTGGGTCGGACTCTTTCATTTTGATCCGTGATAACCGAATACGCGCCAAGAAAGGACAACGTTTCACATCCCGCGGTGGAGTCGACAATTTGGTCGATTCGAGGCAAAGGAAAAGGAACTTTTCGGACATGCTTTGTTGAGACTAGTGTAGTCCACACACATCCGCCATTTCCCATTCTTTTTCTCTACTAATACAGATTAGCTAACCACTTTCGGGGTGGAATACTTTTTTATAAATCCGGCCTCCGAATTTTTGTGGATCTCCTCGCCGATGATCTTCCGCCAAGGCGTCATCGAAACGGCGCAAGCGCCGCATGACCCCGGCTTTGAGCCCGGCCGATGTCTAGGGGAGTACTGGCGACATCCCCGGTATGCCCGCATGTCCGAGGGTCCCCATGCAAACGTCATGGGCGTTCGCGACGGAGGAAGTCGGCGAATCTTTATGATAGATATGTAAGGTCTATTTGGGACAAATCTTTATGATAGATATGTAAGGTCTATTTGGGACGCCTTCACTTTACTCCTTGTTTTATAGCTTCTCGCTACATGTTTTTCCAACTAAATAACCGGAACTCCACGGACTCGCTTCGAAAAATGGTTGAGTTGAGAGAGCAACTAAAAAGAGTGCTCCAAAAACTCAAGATTTGTTATAAAATGGTTCCACAATGGAGTTTGTACAAAGAGAGTCGGTGATACAATCCTAAACATGCCCTTAGGTCACGAGAGCTGAAAATGAATAGTGTCCTCTGAATTTTAGTGGAGCATACGATACCGCCGGGCGGTTCGAGGAACCATGGGTGCCCCGGTGCCGGCAATAAAAATTTGTAGGTCGCGTGCCTCCTCCTCGATGGCGTAGCGCAAGATGGACACGGACGCCGGGCGGTTTATCCCGTTCAGCCAATCGGGCCCTACGCCCGGGGGGGTGTGTCACGCCGTGTTAACTCAAGGCCAAAGGTGAGCCCGCAAGTAGGGGGTTACAAAGCGGTCGCGGTGGGAGAGAAGCGGTCTCAAGCCCCACGATCGTGGTTATGGTGGTAGTGGTGAGTGGTTTTCTCCGTGTGAACCGGAGTTGAGAATGGGGTCCAACCGAATCGAACCGACCCCCCCAATCCAACCTTCTAATGAGACATTACTCCCCTTTTATAGGAGAAGGAGAGATAATGTTTACATTGGTGGTTGCCTAGGTGGCTAATTCCCGAGGCTGCACCGGTTGCATGTGCGCTGCCGAGGGCGCGGCCGGTTTGAACGCTGTTCGACGAAGACACGCCCGTATCCGGCGGCGACGCAGCCGCCCCCGGCGCGCCCCGAGGGTCCCGTGAGGCGCCCCCTCACGAACCCGCATGGCGAGGGCCGGTCCCCAGGGTTGCCGCCGCGGCGTGTCGGGTGCCCGAGGGTCCGCCCAACGTGGCGCTTTGACGGTGTTCCTGAAAGTGAACAAGGTCATCTTGGTTCCCGCGGCCGGTGGCGTAACACGCCACCGTTCTCGCGATTGTGTCCCATCACCGGTCGGTTAGGGAGGTGATTCGCGTATCGATTTGATCGGGCGTGTCCGATGGCACTAGCGCCTCGCTGCCGCTGCGGCGACGCATTGAATGCGGCGGCTTCCCTTCCTCCCGACGGACCTCCACGCCCGAGGGTCGGCGACCCTAGACGGCTAGTGGGGTGCTTCACCCGAGGACCCGAGCTGTCTCCCCCGCGAGGCGGAGTTTTTGCGCCCGAGGGTGGGTGGTGAGGCCCCCCGGACGACCGAGATTTCCCTCGAGGTCGGTGTGAGCCCGGCCTCGGGCGACCGGAGACGTGTGGTCGAGCCCGAGCCATGGTTTGATCGCGTCGACGTGGAACGCCGCGGTTCGTTTCGGTAGAGGTCTTTGACCTTGTCCTCGTGAGCGTAATAAGCTCGTTACGCCGTGGTGACTCCATTCGGGCCATTCACAGGTCGTTCAGGGTCGCCCGCCGTTATGTAAACGCCGTGGCTCAATGGCCCGGTCCATCGCTCGTCGGGCCGCCCCTCCGTGGGATGATAGCAAAAAGCAGGTTTTACCGGGCTTTGGCAAGCCGGCAATTTCTCATAGTTTGAGAATGTCTCGAGACCCAATATTTTGGTCCCCGACACATACACTATCCCAACTCGGCGCGTGAGATAAGTTTTTGAGAAGAAACCTAGATGGCCAAGAACCTAGGCCTTGTTTAGTTACACGCAAAATTCAAAATATTAGAATTCGAACTCTAGTAGCACTTTCATTTGTATTTGGTAAATATATTGTCTAATCATGGACTAACTAGACTCAAAAAAGATTCGCCTCATGATTTACAACTAAAATGTGCAACTAGTTATTTTTTTACCATATTTATTGTCCCTAGATTGATGTGACGAAGAGAGAGTGAAAAAATATGGAACTTTGAGGGTAACTAAACAAGGCGCTAGCAAATGTATAGTCTTATTTGTGAATGAAATTGCGCTATTCATGTTGTATTCAAACTTTAATTTGACATGTAAAAATAATAATGTGTAGTTAAAGTTTGGAACATTCTTTCTTGGTTGTAGGCTGTTAACCTTGTCAACGAGTTGATTGTCGCTCGCAGACGAGCTTACGTAGTAGGTCTAACAAGTAATAACACCTGATTGTTGTAAAAAAAAAAAAAAAAAAAAAAACCTTTTCGTGTTAATGAAACATAGTGGTAACAAACCATTCGTGAAAAAAAAAAATGATTGGAATATTGGACTTTATATAGCTCGAAAACATTCGCTTACTCCTATTTGCGACCGGAGTGAATATCAGTTTGTCACCGACTTGTTTACCTTATCGCATAATGCAAATTATCCATAACTATGTCTACAGCAGCTTGTCGCCGACTTGTATACTTGATCCGCGTAATACAAAGTTGACCACAGCACAGCAGCAGGTGATCGGAGAGACCATCTCTAATACCTGGTCTCTACCAACGATTTCGTGCCCTGCTGCTGCGTTGCGTGCCATCAATGGTAGATGCCTAGAGGCGCTGGGTGGCGAGGTCGCAGCGCGCGGGCGCAAAGCCAACGCGGCTATTCTGGAGGTCGTACTCCACCCAGACGTTCTGCTGGTGGTGGTGTCCGATCACGTACGCCGACATCCCCGCCATGTCCGAGTTCCCGAACGTCAGGCACCACACCGCCTCGGCGCCGCCCCTCACCGCGACGCTCGCCTGGCACCCTGTACAGGAGCTTCCCCCGCCGACCGCCACCTCCGCGCCGCGGAGGACGAGGCCCACCTCCGGGAGCAGCCGGCTCGCCGCGGCCACCCGCGCCTCGGACGCGCGGAAGCACGCGTCGAACGCACCCTGGAACACGAAGTCGGGCTCGCCGAGCGGGGCCAGGAGCGCGCCCGTCTGGTTCAGGAACTCGCCCTTGAGCGGCGCGTAGGCGTCGGCGAGGAGGAACGTGAACTGCGTGCCCGAGTCCACCATGGTCTGCCCCGCGCCCGTGTGGTCCGGCGCGAGCACGGACTTTGGGATGGGGAGCAGCGCGGCGCCCACGCGGATGCCCTCCAGCTGCACGGAGTAGGCCACCCGGTCGAAGTACGGCAGCGGGCGCGAGATCTCTATCAGCGGCGTGTAGTTTAGCTGCGGCGCCGACAGGGCGGCGCCGCCGAGGACGAGGAGGCCGGGCCCGTCCCCGGGGCAATGCAGTAGGCGAAGCGGAGGGTGCCGGTCTGCGTGACGAAGGACAGGTTGCCCCGGTTCATGCCGAGGAGGCCCGTGGCCGCCTCCGAGGAGTTGGTGATGGCGTCGCTGCTGTTGCCGTTGGCAGTGCCAGTGGCGGAGGACGAGTAGGATGAGATGCAGCCGAAGAGCGCGCGCACTGGCGGCGCACCGCCGAGGAGGAACGTGTCGGCAGCCAGGACGCCATCGGCAGACGAGGCGTCGGCGTAGGAGAGGGACACGCGGCAGGATGAGTTGGACGCGCAGAACGGCGGGACGGGAGGTCACGCCCGCGCCACTGGCACTCGGGCGACGAGCAATGGGCGGCGGCGTACGTGGACGACGCCGACCCGTTGAACGCTGCCGGCGGTGCGGGCGCGGACGCGGACGGCACGCGGCTCCCGTTGCAGAGCAGCCAGGAGAGCTCGCTGCCGGTGTCGAGCACCATCGTGACGTTCTGCGGCGGGAAGCCCACCGCCACCGGCACGGTCAGGCTGACGTCGTGGCGGAACCGGAGCCTGTTCGCCGGTGGTGCCTGTGTAGGCGGCGCCACCACCAGCTGCTGCTGTACCCTCAACGGGAGAAGTGTGCCCCCGAACCTGGCTTCTTTCTCCCGCACGCCGCCTGCGCCCCGTGGCCGTGGTGGGCAAGGAGAGAGAGGCAGAGGAGGAGAAGGATCGGCTCCATGGCAAATGGTGGCATGCAGTCACTCTCCGTTTCGACTCGCATCGCTGACTGGTCGTCACTCACTGTCTCCGCCTTCCTACTAGTGTCAGCGTCTCTTTTCCACCGGCAGGCATTTGTACGAAGCGCTAAAACCGCGTCACGTTGCATTGTGTCACATCTCGCTCCTCCACAGCATCGAATGCTCGTTTCCTCTGTGCTCCCATCCGATTCTGCGATGCACTCGCTGGTCAGCAACCTTTATCAATACAAGTATTTATGACCTCATGGACACGGCTAGAGACAGGGTCCTGGACCTCCGGATTCGCCGTCGTCCATCATCAGGGAGTTCTGGATGGGCTGCGAGAGAGTGGCTTTCAGTTTCAGGCAGCTGCCTCGCCATGATCTGTCGTTAGATTTGTCGAAAAGACCCTTGGTGTTCGGTGCAGCGCGCGCCAGTTCATCGTGCCGGCGGTTGAGAAACCCGTGGTCGACAGCTGGAGAATGGAGAGTGGACACCTACCAATACAGTGAGTGCAACCACAGCCACAGGCCCATCATCTTGCTGTGCTGCCCGGCCCCCGTACCGTCTTGTTCGGCTGCTGAGAAAATCTACTATTGCCCGCCGGGTTTGCAGTTTCTCACAGCAGCTGTAGCCTGTGGCGGTGAAGCGGTGGTGAGCGGGGCTGCAGCCGCCGCGGCGGCGCTGCCTGCCTGGTGATCCCGGCCGGAAGCCACGGCGATCATGACTTCAGACGGCAGACGGTGATGGTGACTGCCGGTGCTCTGACCTGCACCGCATGTGACGTGCTCTGCCTTGACCCGGGCATCAAGCGAGAAAGACGCAGCATTTTACGAACCAACAGCCATTGGACCTGAAGGCACCTTTTGGCCCCGTTTAGAGCCCCGAATTCGGGGACGAATTTTGCACGGATGTGACATGTCACATCGTATACCGTTACGCGTTTAGTTTGTTAGTGGTAAATATTATCCTATCACGCGTAGCAAATTCAGCCAAAAGAAATCGCCTCAAGAATGCATATCTAAACTGTGTAATTATTTTAATTTTTTACCTATATTTCGAACTTCATACACGTACGCGTGAAAGCGGATGTGATGGAGAATCTTCTTTTCAGATAAATGAAATTTGGGAGGAATTTGGGATCTAAACACACCCCATTACCAAATTCCGAAACGTCAAGTGAAAGGTACAGGCCGGTATCATGAGAAATGTTCCCATTCATACCTTTTCGTTGCCGGTGTTTCTGAAATTTGGCCAGGTGGACTCGGACAGGCAGATTCCTAGTTGCAAAATGCTATTCATGCATCATGGGCGCGTGGCTCGCTGCTCGCACTCGAGCCAAGTAACATAACAACATCGCACTCAGTCAAAACGCTGCAACTATCATCAGAATCAGAATCTACACACGAGACGCTGGATTGGTTCGTCGTATTCAGTTTTGTTCTCACAAATGATTAGCTTCTGCCGCTGGAGACATGTGTTGACCCGACACGAATGGCTATTCCCCTTCTTTTCAATAGAGGCGATCATCATGCACACACATGCACCAATCATGCACAACCGAAGGCTGGTGCCAGACTGCCTGGGGGAATAAGATACATAGTACCTTCGCTTGTGCAAATCATCCAATCCCCTTCTGCTCGGCGGAGCACACATGGATCTGCACGGCAGCAACACTCATATCCAAGCATTTCTTTAGGTTCTGATTGTTCAATCCTGGAGCACACATGGATCTGCACGGCAGCAACACTCATATCCAAGCATTCTTTAGGTTCTGATTGCTCAATCCTGCAGCACTGTTTGGAGACAACTACACAATGAATCACTCAATCTTGGAACCAACAAAGTGGAGTATGCTTTCGGAAAACATGGAGCCTCACCGCAGCAGTAAGGACGCAGCAGGACCATTGCTTGTGAAGCAACTACTATAATTATAACACATGCCATTGGATCTCGAGTGCACTATATTATGAGGTTTGACAGGCGTCAAATTTCTGCAACGAGGGCACCGAAACATGGAGTGGTGGCAGCGCTGCCAAAAACTGACTCCATTCCACGGAAACATGGAGCTGGAAGAAAGTTCATCTCTTAGCTTATCACAGAACATCTGAGTACTCCAGCACTCTGTGTGATACAGATTTGGCAGATAAACGTAAAGAAGGCAATCTTTCCCAATGCTTCGTAAAAGTCAGCAATGGGCATAACCCAATGCTTCGTAAAAGTCAGCAATGGGCATAACCGCATAAAGCATTGCACTGTGAGCAGTAAGAGTTGGGATGCTCATTCGGCAGCAGTCCTTTTCGTCGAGCACTGAGTGATGCGCCAGAACACTGATAGTTCTCCAGGACCAGTCCACCACCAATAGATTCCAATGCACTGAGCCATCCTGCCAAATGTTTCCCTGATAGTTAAGCCAACCTTGGTACCTACTAACAGAGGGTCCTTACCTCGAGTGAAGATGAGCACCCATCATGGTTGAGAATGACAGTCAAACCAGCCTAGGTACCAAACAGAAGGCCCTTACCTCGGGTACGAGTGAAGATGAGCACCCATGATGGTTGAGAAAGCCAAGGCGAATTGCACACTGTAGATGGGCTCAGATGGGTCCAGTCCTTCTTGACCTGATAGCTGTCTTCCAATCTTGGTCACCATGTTTGATCATCACCATGGCCAATGCAGCACAAATGGAAGGTTGTGCGAACAGTAGGCTGTCGAATCAACCGACATTCAGAGATGTTGATTGCTCAACAACCAAACACATCATCTTAATACAGATAACAAAACTGCTGCATTAGGGCGTAACTGAGTTTGCCATAAAATGCAAACTGGTAGGGCAATGTTCCTACCGACGGATGCCCCCATATCGCCATACACTGTACTGTTGTACTGTGAAAGCCTCAAAAAATAAATGACCATCACCCTTGTCAGCTGGACTGCTGGAGAGCCCTGCGAACGCTGAAATTCTTCATTGTCAACCTGCAGGCATAAGAAGCATGGAGGGTAATCATCATAAAAAGCATACAGCAGCTCCCTTCAGAAAAGATGCCATTAGCAACAGATATACATACATAGACTAACATTTCTGGAACAATTAAACTGGAAGAAAGCAGCAAGACAAAGAACAATGGTGCAAAGAGTAAAGCAAACAGCTGAGAAGTTAAAAAAAAATATGAGTCACTGGATCTGGGTGATTACTCAGGGGAAACAATAAAAGAAGGGAAGTCAAATAACTAGTTAAGATCCGTTGTCAGTTATCAGCCACTATACAGAGATATTTGGCAACATATAATGATCAAATAATTGGTGCATGAACAGTGGCCTATTATAGCTATATCCAAAAAAAAAAATAATAATACATGATAACCCCGACAAGAGGGAATGATAATGACAAACTAAACATCAGCAAGCTTCACTAACAGCAAGTGAATTGTTGCTATAGACTATGATCCAAACTAAACGAAATGAGAATAATTTCTTTTTTTACTGTAAAAAGATATTCAATTGGTGTTTAGTTTTCCCCACCAGCAGACAACAGAACCCTAAATAGATGCTGTTTCAGCATTCATATTGTTACCAGAAACGATGTTAAAGAAGCAAACAAAAGGACATGCACCAGCATGACATAGCAAGTTTTTCCAAGGCCAAATGGTACTAAAGGTAATCAAGTGAGCAAAGCACAGATTACAATATAGAGAATCTTATGCAGTTTCTCAGATATACTCCTGCTTTTAAGTAACTCCCTAAACTGCCACATATTCATATCAACGTAGAGGCAATACAAAACAATAAAACAGGCATAAAAAAGGCAGGCATGAGGTGATCAAGACAAGAAATGAAGCTTTTTCTCCTTCACAAGTATACAACATAAAGCCATGAACATATGGGGCTTGAGTTATGATCACTGATGAGTTTCTAGATTGAAACCACAACTGGAGCAAAAGCAATAGCTATGCTAACTAATATAATAAAAACACAAATAGAAGAAATAACTCTGGTAATCTGTCAAGGATGCAGAACTTATATCATCATGATAAGCAAAAATTTCAGAGTTAGGCCAACCACTGCGTATGATGTATGTCTCAAACAAGATGGATGGCTACAAGGATGGACATAGACAAATATATATGCCTACTACAAGATGGAACCACTTCATCATTTCTGCCAGAGATGAAAATGTGAAACATGACACCCGCAGCCCTTTAATTTCCACATATTAATAATAGAAGCACCAAAGACTTAAAGAGTGATAAACGGTAGGAAAGTTTCTTTAAAAATTAGCAGCTAGTATACCACTAGAGCAAAGCTGCAACCAAATTTGTAGGATCCTTCTGGACACATGTTGCATTCAAGAAAAAATCATCTAATCATCCATAGGACTTACGGTAATTTAAACAGGTTTTTAGACATACATGAGTCCTATATTCAGGTACTCTGAATAATTTCTTATATTGCCCTTCAACCATGTGCACAACCCCAAAGATGACCCTGCACTAGTTCAACACACTGAAAAGACCAATTTACTATGATGTCATTCTTTAGGCATAGAAAATATATTTGAGTTGGCACACTTAAAATAGCATATGGACTTGAGGTTTCCTTCTCTAGCAGAGGAAACAAAACACCAAAACTGCAGGTGAAAATGTTCAGAAAACTAAAGAGAGCACTCCTGACCACATACTAGTTAGCGATAGGAGCACAAGCTAGGGTAAGCTATGGCCATTAAGCACAAACAAGTGCTTGGCTGGTAGCTGTTACGACTGATCCATGACACGAATACTTCAAATTGAAACAATAAAGGGATGCAGCTAGATGAAGAAGTAATACCATAGATCTTTGGGATTTTTAATGTGAATACAAGATATAACAGAATGGGAATTCATGTTCAACCAATCCAGTATGTACACAGACAGTAGGGATGCAAATACAACAATTGTTCTCTCTACCTACAATATTGACAAAGATTGGTTTCCCAAAAACATTCATTGCTATTCCTTTCTTGAAGGCCTGCATTTGTGTTTGACCTAAATTGGTAGCAAAGCTCACTCCAAGATGTTTGTTCATAGCCATCTCTTAATAATTCTTAAATGAGACAAAGGAAGGGGGGAATGCTAGGCCTTCATTTACATCAAAAGCCCCAAGAAATTATAATCTGGGATCCATTCTTACACTAGCCCTAGTTCTTCAGTGCTATTAATTGAAAACTTGTTACCAAGGAAAACTTGGCTCAGCCACTACGGGACTGAGATGAACTCGATGGCCGGCTGGCATGACCAAAACAGCCAAATACATTCCTAAGTAGGCGGCGAATCCGACTTTCACCACCATCCACTTGGCCATCTCCCTCTGGCCATGTCACACGCCTTGGCCCAACCCCGTTACTGAAGCCGCCATCCAGCTCCGTGTAGACGACCGGGAGCTGCTCTCTAGGCCCACCGGCGAACCTCCCTACGGCAAATCCACCGCGTGGAAGTCGCCATATGGTGAGCCCAGCATCCGCCTCCGCATCTGGGGTGGCTGCGGCCGGAAGCTCTTGGCGGCAGACGGGGCAGGAGTTGCGGAGCGAGAGCCAGGGAAGGATGCAGTCCTGGTGGTAGACGTGCTTGCACGGCATCTCCCCGGCCGGCGGCGCCGGGCTCGAAGGCCTCCTGGCACACGGCACAGTGAGCACCACCTCCGGCGACCGTCACCGACGGCATGGACTCCACCGCGGCCTTGGACGCCGGCGGACGCGGAGCCGCCGCCTCCAGCCGCGAGAACTGGTCGAGCAGGCGGTGGAAACCGGACCCCATGAGGAGGTTCTGGACGTCACCGGGCAGCGGCCGCAGCCCTTCCCCGCGCCGTCGTCGTAGTAGAGCTCGAACCCGGAGAGCGATCCGCCGCGGAGCACGATGACCGGGTTCATCGTTCCGCGCCGGCCGCTCCCGCCGCCGCCCCCCGTGGCGGCGGCTGCGTAAACTGCTCCAGGAAGCCGCCGTCGCACTCCGGGCAGACGACAGTGGACGGAGACACCCTCACGAAGCGGCTGCAGCTGTAGCACCAGTAGGACACCGGAGACGACTCCATCCCCGAAATCGAAGACCCCGAGCAGATCGAGCCGGAAAACTCGCAGGCTCACTCCAGCGGCAAATCGAAGACGGCGGACAGACTCAGATCCAGGAGATTTCGGGGAGCGAGGCGCCGAAATCCCCAAATCGAGCTCCGCCGGCTTCGAATCGGGGTTTCGGGTGTGGGGAGACGACCGGAGGAGAGGGAGGGAATTGTGGGGGTGGGTGAGTGGGTGGGGCGGTTTTATGTGGGACGGCGTCTGCCGGAGCTGTGACCGTGACGTCGCGGGTGACGGAGATGCGCGTGGAGCGCGGCGATTGGGAAGGTTTACGCCGTTAGCTAGCTGCCGGAGGTGACGTTGACCGGTCTGCCGGCCGGGGAAGTCAAGGGGAAGGCGGGGAGCCCAGGCTGGGTGGATCGGCGGCGGCCGGCCGGGTGGGGTTAGCAAACCGCCGCGTGGACGGAAGAAGGGAGAGGGAGGCGGTTTTGACTTGCGCGGTGAAAGGCGTTACTAGGTTTAAATTTATCGTGGTTTTGGTTTGACGCCGGCCACCAGTTTAAAACAGAGAAACGGTAGTGCAGGATCCTTTTAACTTCCAGAGTGTAAATTAGTTAAACTTGTTGATCGCAACCCATACTAAAATGATACAAACAAAAAAGACGGACACTGATGCATTGATTTTCTTTGGATGTGAATCGACTATCAAATCAGGCATGGCTTCATATGATTGTATGGTTAATATGAAATAGGTTAACTTTAAAAATAACTATATTGATCTATTTTTTTTGATAGGAATGTACCATGTACACTAGTTGTTTAAGATATTAACATGGGACACACCGGCTTGCAACTCGTCAAAGTTCGCTTATCGGTTTATCAACAAAGATTGTCTTGTCAAAAGTAAATTATTTATTCTCATGGTTAATTTGACAACACCAGTCATGTTAAGGGAGTAGTTAACTCTTTGTTTTTTTTTTTGGTCAACTTTGTCTTAGAAGTTCCTTTCTGGCTCTTCAAATATATTCGGTAAAAGTCTTCCACTTTTGCTTCTCGGCGAAAGGATATTCGCTGCAATAGATGGTTCTGCGAATGGTCGCCGTTGCTGCAAGAATTTCACTTTCAATCGCTTTCTAATCACTAGCAGATGCTCATCGGCGAATACAAGGTCAAAAAGGTCTCCTTACGTTGCCGTATCAATTTTTTCTTAACTATACGGCGCATTTTCAGGTTAAACAAAACCCGTAAACCAATTGCTGTATTTTTAAAACCGCAGACCAAATGACCTTCACATGTGGCCTACATGTACACAATAGCCAGATTCCAAAAGTCAGTAAAGTTTGACACGTGCTCGAGTCCACGTCAGGATAGATCAGATCTACAGAACGAACAAAGAAACTTCATATGCTGTCATGCTCAATCAGACATGATACAATCACTCCTTGTCTGGGAAAAAGTTGACGAGAAGCTTCCTCCCCATCCCTTGTGGTCTAGCCAGGCTTCTCCATTCCAAGTCTATGACGCTATTCAACACCAACAACTGCAATCACACCCGGGCATTGGTCACAAATATATGTAGATGATGACTTGACGTTCAGTTCAGAATAAAATGATATCACCTTCATTTAGAAGGAAAAAAAAAATCGATACAAGACATTATCTTATCTTAAAAAAAATTCTAGAGTTGTTTGCAAAGCTCAAACATTCGTAGTTGTTTACACAACAAATCACCAGGCTATGCCGAGGCTGCAAATTTCCATAGTCCAGGGATAGGCAGCCAGTTCATTCCCACCTTCTCTATATAGCCTTGCCTCACAGCTCACTTGGCACAATTCACAAAGGAACGATCTAGTTATTATTTTGCTCTTCTAGAAGAATAGCAAACAGAAATATAATATTAGATGTAGCTTTCTGTTTCCAAGGTTCCTATCCAAAAGTCAATGCCTAACCAGCCCAAGTTTCAACATGCAAGCAACAGAGAAATACTAAGATATACATATAAGACTTCAGTTTCAAAGTTGTGTATATGGCGCAACAATTCAGGCAGATTTGATGTTAACAATATTAAATTCATCCAAAGTGGCAAACTGTTCATTAACCCCCAACATCAGTAACAGTGCTAACACCTTTTGGTGTGAAAGGCACCCAAGAAACTCAACTGATAAAAAACATGTTATTACTGCTGGATTCAGATTGAAGCACAATGTGATTCAAGTACTTTACAGAATTTATGAAGAATTTGTTGTACAATAACTTTTACTCACAACTTGAAATCTTGAATAATGAGAAGAAATCAAGCTATTGAACAGAGCTACAAAAGCAACGAGCTAACCGGTCTTCAAAATGACAAAAAAAAAACTTGAGAAAAGGATATGTTGAAGACTGATATGCATCTGAAGAGCACTGTTAGCATAGGTAGCACACATAATCCGCATAAAAGTAATTCCAGCGGACGGAGGAGTCAAGACTTATTTAAGTATGCAGTACCATCTAAATATGGTAGATACATAACATAGGTGATCAGTTATATGGTCAGATTTCACAAGAGGAATATAAACATGACAATTGTATGCAGCATAATTATGATAGATACGTAACATAGGGATCAGTTGTATGGTCAGTTTCAGATGAGGAACATAAACATGACAATGGACAACCTCGTACAGGAAGTACAGTTCATTGACAAAGGGAGGTGCCAACTTCTCTAACTAGTAACTAATGCATCCGATTCCAAATGAAGTCATAGGATTCAATCAGATAAAACTTTTTTCTAACTTGGACCATCAGTATATTAAAAGTGGTATATATTGAGTTACTGACAACATATGGTTGATGTTATTCATCATATAAAATATTTTCATAAAATATAAATTTCACTATCTGAGATTTGTATATTTTAACAAAAAAAAAGTCCAAGTCAAAGTGTCACATCGGAGACTGTTGCTGTCCTAAATAAACAACATATATTTGGAATCTTTGGCTCAATTATAGAAATTAATAAACGAGTGGGAGCATTTACATGACATGTTTTGAGGTAATGCCACAGACTGTTTCCCATAAGAGTGACAAGTTTTTTTTTCTATGTGTTCCTCAAAAGTTTGGGCACAAAAGTTCATTAAAGTTATGTTTTTCCAAATACTGTTATCCAACTTATGAAGTATCCAATACAGTTTAGTGGTATAACAACTTAAAGTTAATGATGGTTTTCTCCTTCAAATGTTTCAATTGTACGTAAAGTGATACTTGTAAGGAACCTTGTTAGCAAAATAACTTGATACCGCCATGATCCTTTCATTTCAATTCAATCAAACATGGCTTGATCTTCAAGCCATTATTACACTAGACAAGTGGGAGAATATAAGAATATTTTATTCATAAATATGGCTCATGTAATTTACAAATGATGAGGGGCCCTTTAGCCTGGCTGTAGCTCCGGCCATCTAAAAAACGGCTCCTCATAAGGAGCTGGAGCCAAAAAAAAAAAAAAATGTGGCTTCTCCCGGCCCCTCCTCACACACAAATTATTATAAAACTGCAACTAGAGCAGTTTTTGCCAAACATTTTCCAAAATGGCTTCAGCTTCACCACTCACCAGAGAGCTTCACCAGAGAAGCTGCTTTACAAGAAGAGCTGGAGCTAGAGAGCCTTGTCAAACTACATGATTGGCACATTAGAAGAACTGAATTATTGGATTCAAATACCCTCTCTCCCTCCCTTTAGAAACTATATGGACGTGTTTACAGAGTATGTAAAAAGGAATGGACATCTATTCATGGATGGATGTCTATATGTGAAAGGACACCTATTATTGAATGAACACATTGAGATGACATGACAATCCATGAAAGTATGGGTCACTTTATGAAGGGACATGATGGTTCAATGCAGCCCCTCATCAAGTACAAATAGATGGGGCATTTGCATCAGTCAAAGAATATAGAACAACAGTACTTATAAGGATGTTGTTCATGTCTTGTCTCTCATCATCAAGAGATCACTTAAAGAAGAACGAAAAGAGGAAACAGCAGAGAAATTCTCCCCTCCGTAATTGGTACTCTTATGGCATGGTTTTGCAACATGAAGAAGAAACAAAGGCATGTATATCAAAGCCATTTCCAAGGTTGAATCAAGTATGTGATTACACGATCTTGGCTAAATGTTTCAGAATAAAATGTGTTTTTCCTTACATCATGGTGAACTTACTCCAAGTGACATGAGGATACATCTGCTATTCGATTCAGATTTTCTTCTATGGCCCCATCCAAACTTATTGTTCTGGACTTACTGAATATGGTCCAAAAAAAAAAAAAAAAAATGGTAGACAAATCAGGTTTTGGGATTACTGGTTAGGCTCAACCAACCTGGTGATCATGTTTCTGGAGGTGTATATCTTGATCAATGAGCAGAATGTAACAATTGCAAGAAAATGAGAAGTAGTGTTGCAAATAGCGAACCATAGCATCAACAGAGTTCCGTAAGATATTGCATATATCACCGCTATTGCCGCTGTGAGGGCTATTTCGAGCATTAGCGGCGCTAAATGTGCAGCCAGACGACCTACCAAGAAGTGAGACCTAGCAAAATTTCCACTGGCCCAAATCGCACCTATCTATACCATGGTGTAAGTGTGTTAACAAAATCTAGCATCTCTTGTTCTGAACCTTTTTTGCGGTGGCGCGGTGTTGGTGTGTGTTGAGGCACCTATGGCTGTGAACTACAAACGGCTGAGAATAACTGCAAGAGCTGGCTGCATGAGGTGACTGTGGAGGTTACAGCTGTAGCCGCCCCTTCGCCCATGAGCAGCTACTACACTGCCAAACGGTAGTACAAGTACTCCAGCACTGGCATGAAGGGAGAATGTTACAGCCAGCAACTGAGACATATGCAAGTTCACGAACACTGGGCAATAATATGCATGTTTTTTTTAGAAAAACGTTAAATTCCAGCATGTTTCTGAAGGCTCCGCTAAATGTAGCCCACTATTTGCAAGACTAATGAGAAGAAATGATTCAAATTGATCTACCACTGTCGTTACCAGGGATGATGATGGTGTAGTTGCATGATTCCTTAGGGTCTCTCTCTTTTAAGAAAAAAATCCTTAAGGTTTTGCTCTTCTTAGTCCTTATATAAGATCATCAGTTTCAGGGGTTTGACGCCAGTTTACACACCTGCGATTTGTAAAAAAGAAATTGCTATCTAGAGCCCATATTTTTTCATTAGTTCTTGTCTAGGAATGAGCTTCTTACTAGAAAAAATCTAGCTAAAAGAAAGGAGAGTTGAAGATGATACCGGTTTGTTTTGTTTTAAACTGAGCCATCTCGCACTGGTTCTTTATCTGTGCTATTGCTAGATAAGTCTGGATGTGTGCTGCAGAGCTAACATCCAGTGTAGTGATGGTAGACATGTGTTGCTAGCTAAACATTGGCTCTGTGAAAAGAAGGATCTGGTCTTTAATATGTTAACAGCAGCGACTCTTTGGGGGTCATGGAAACTAAGAAATTATATATGTTTTCAGAATGGAGTTTGTCTAGGTTTACAAAAGCTCTAGCGCTTCAGCAGGGCTATGTTTAAGAGCTGGGGATGGCTGCTCTGCTCGGTGAAATACTTCGAACTGCACAAGCTCTGGAGGGCCAAACTGGAGGTCTTGGCCACCAGGCTGGAACAAATTTCTGGAGGAATGGTGCCTGCTAACCTCAACAACGGCGAAGCTGGTGGACTGAATGCTCCAAGCTGCACCATGCCTTGCACTTTGTGGGTTGATGTAGTTCTGGAAGCTGCTGCTCCGCTTCTGCTGAACATTTTGTCTGATGTCTTAGGTGATTTCTGAACTCTGTGAGTGCTTCTTGACTACGACACATGGATACTTTTGAACGCTTTGCGTATTAGATACCACTGCTGTCGGACACTGATACTCCTTAGTCCTTAGATACTTGTAGGACAAGTACTGGATATTTAATTATTTTAAAATAAATAAAATAATCATGATGTCTTGTATGCTGTAACACTGAACCATTATGTCCTGATTCAATGCAATGAACACAAGCGTTGATCCGTTTTTTCTAACACCCAACAACTTCTAGGTGTCTTTCACATGAAACAAAATGCGGCTCTATTCTTGTTTCCACTCTTAGAAAGAGTAGTGTCCTTCAGGCACTCGTCTTTCCAGATTTCATTCATGATAGCTTCCCCTGCGGATTATTTTAAGACTGGTGCAATTTACTTTTGATTTAATGATTTGCATATATCCCACGTTTATAAACAGATCATTCCTAAAACAAATACTTTTAAGCTAATTTGGTTTAGCACGCCCCTCAGCTGTCAGCTGAACTGATCAGTGATCACAAACACCACATCTAACCTAAAGTGAGAAAGGAACACCACATGTGATATTAACGGTGCAACGCTACATACAAAATCATTGCCATTACAAGAAATAAGGTGGAGAAGAAGAAGAAAAAAATGCTCACATTGGGGGTGGCAGTTCATCACAAAATCAATAATTTCTTCTCTTCTGCCTGGACTTAGCCCTCTTCTTCCTCGCCTCCTCTTTCTGCCTCTCAGCCTCCTCTTTCTCAAACTTCTCCTTTTCCCTTTTCTGCAAGAAGTCCTGCACCGACAGATAGATCACCTGCATTGCAAAAATAATCGTGAGTCAACCAAAAACACAGACCATACGCCACAACGGCTAGCACGCAAGTCTCAACACACACGCACCCCGAGGGTGAGGAGGGAGAGGCCGACGAACGCAACCGTGAGCAGCACGGACACCACGGTGGCCGTGATGCTGTCGTCGTCCGCGGCCACCCTCATGGCGGCCTCCGCCTCTTCGAGGGGCAACTCCGCTTCGCCGGCCACGGCCGCAGCAGCAGCCGGGCGCCCGCACCGCGGCCCATACCTCGCGAGGAGCAGGGGACGCGAAGCCCTTCTCCCTCCTCCCTCCAACGCATTCCTAGCGGCACGCCTCAGCGGCGCGAGGGGCAGAACTGAGACCGAGCTCACCGCTGCCATTATCCCCTCCCTGGCGCCCGCCGAAGCAAATGAACGGTCGAAACGAACGGCAGATAGACAGAGGGAAACAAAGGCCCTGCCTGGGCCGTATCAGAAAAAACATTCCAAACAAAAGGCCAAACCCCGGTGACCGGTGAAGAACAACATGGGCCGTTCCGGCCCACTGAGCTGCCGCTCGTCAGGGGCCAGAACAGCCGAGTAATTTCCAGAGAGATCCGTCTCTATCCAATCTTCCTGCCACCACCGCCGTGACGTGACGGCATTATTTGGCGTTTGGCTCATCAACTTCATCATCATCCATCCCTGTATCCAGAAACGGAAATATCTCGCGTCGCCGCGAACGAACGCACACGAGAGAGAGGAAGGCACGAACACACGCACGCACCACCGGCTTTGGGAGCCGCATCGCAGACGCGCGGTGGTTTGGTTTTCGCCGGAAGCGCCGTCGGATCAGGAAGGATAGGGGGAGGAGGAGGACAGATGGCGGGGGATCGGCTGAGCTGGGCGGGGCTGCTCAAATGGAGCCTCTCCTACGTCGACGGGGCGGGGCCATCTCGCGGTGTCAGGTAAGGGGATGTTGGATTGCCGGTGGGAAGGCGGCGCAGTATTTGTTGTTGTTGTTTTGGAGGTGGCTGAAGCGCGTATTGGCTTTTTGGTGGTGCCAATCAACAGCGAGGAGGAGCGGCGGTGGCTGGCGGAGGCGGTGGAGCGGCATATGATGATGGACGTGGTGAGCCGGATGAGGGAGATTGCGCTGCTCATGAGCACCCCGCCCGCCGTCCTGGAGGCGCAGGGCATCACACACGACGACATCGAAGGTATGGGGTCAATTACAGTGCATGATTGCAAGATGCATTTCCCACATCTCCTGCTTAAATTCGCTGAGCGCGCATGCTGGTGTTAGGCTTTTACGATTAAAACTTTCAGTTTGAGCGTTGAAATTTTAGTTAAGATGACAAATTTCAATTAGCGAACAAATAACAGCGTTTGTAGTCCAACGGTTAGGATAATTGCCTTCCAAGCAATAGACCCGGGTTCGATTCCCGGCAAACGCATTTTTTTCTGGCTCAATAATTTCAACTTTAGCCTGCCCCCAACTTGCTTGGAACCAAAAGGGGGATGGATCTGGAATTGTGTAGGCAATCTTCACATCAAGGAACATAGGGACATTTCTCACTTATGAAACTTCGAATCATAAAATTGGAGCTCAGTAAGCTTACAGTAACGATTAGGTAAATGATCCTTCCTTTCAAAAAAAAATGTATGTCTGTTCTTTATATAGCTTTAAATATTCTGTGGACTGTGGTAATTAGATAGCAAGTACCACTGTTATTCCCTGTTTCATCCTTTTCTAGGTTGGTGGAGATATATTTCTATGCAGCTTTCTGCTGTACCTGTGTTCTTCTTGATTGTTTGAAGAACTGTCATCTATCTAATGGTTATAGGCATAGCCATGTTTTGGGGCCTGTTTGAGTGTAACAATCTGCAAGTTAAGGGGAAGCAGATTGTTAATTGTTTCAGTCTGGCCATAGTCTAGAACGTGTTTGTTTCAACTTGCAGATCGTAACAGCCTGGCCATAATCTAGAATTTGTTTGTTTCAACTTGGAGATTGTAACAGCCTTCAAGCTGAAAATCTGGGCCTTAATTGCATTTAGTTTCAATTGCCATTTCTCATACCTGGTCGTTTGATGTGCCGGAATTTTGACTGGGGGCAGCCTACCCCAACAATGCTCTGTTGTTGTTTTTGTGCCATTTCTCATAACCTGGTTGATACTAATCTTCATGCTTCTGAAAATTCCAGATTTGCTGAGTGAGCTGCAGGTGCATGTTGAGTCTATCGACATGGCAAATGGTATGTCTTAGATTCATATTTAATTTCACAAAAATCTCGTGTTGCATATCTCAATTTTTTTTTCGAGAACACACCGTAGCGCGTATTTCATTAAGAAGGTGTTGCATATCTCAATTTGTAATCAACTTCTAGTTTTATGGTCACAATCTTTGTAAGACTCCACCCTTACCTCAATATGACTTCATTTGTGGTATACAATACAACATCGTACCACCTTTGTAGAGGATTCTTGAGGGTTCTTGATGTGGATGGCTCATTGGGGCCATACTTTTGCACAATTACGAATCATATGACAAAAAAATTCCTCAGAGCTATCTGATATGTGTGATGTGTGTGTGTCCATTAGAATTCTCCTAGTGTCAGTTCGTAATTGCTGCTTGCATTAAGGTTTATGAACAAATTTCATTCGAATATACATGAACTCAAATTGTTTACTTTTAAGTGAAATCTACAGTTCCATATGTAGGAGACAATGTAGCACTTGGAGGCATGCATTCTTGGTGCTAAACTGAATACATTCACATCATTGGATGATTCAAAATGGCATTCGTAGTTTCTGTTGAGGTGGCTAAACAAATGGATGGAGGCAACTATAGTGGTTTTTGGCAAATAGAACATTGCTATTCAGGTGAACTCTCAGCTTCCCCTTTCAATATGCTACCGTGCAACTTTTCAAGGGAGCTGATCCATTAGAATAAAAATAGTTGACTGAATGATGAACTAATTGTTTACAATGAAGCAATAATAGCCATAAGTCTAAATTAAAATGTTATTTATGTGAAACTTTCATTTAAAAAACTCACGATTTGTTATTTGGATGATTTATATTTTGCTATTTCTGTGCCGTGCTCTAGATTTGCATTCTGTTGGTGGGTTGGTTCCAGTCATCAAGTACCTCAGAAATTCTAATGCACGTATCCGAGCAAAAGCAGCTGATGTTGTAACAACAGTGGTTCAGAACAATCCGACCAGCCAGCAGTTGGTCATGGAAGCTAGTGGTTTTGAACCTCTCTTATCCAATTTCAGATCAGATCCTGACCTTACTGCTCGGATAAAAGCCCTTGGTGCACTATCTTGTAAGTATGTTGTCCACAGTTTTAGATGGCCACGTTATTATATATTATACCCTGTAAATTGACGTGTCTAATGATGTCCTCATTGAATATTCAGCTCTGATACGGAACAATAAACCAGGAGTTTCTGCATTTCGTTTAGCCAACGGATATACAGGACTAAGAGATGCATTGAACTCAGAAAGTGCAAGGTTTCAGAGGTAACACAATTGATTCAAAATTCTGAGGTGATGTTTTTTTTGGCAAATACTTTACCAACATGTTCTTTGACTGAGATGTTTTTGGTCTTTTTTTGTGTGTCAGGAAAGCATTGAGTCTGACTCACTATCTGCTCAGCGAAAGCCATTCAGATTGTTCAGTATTTGCACAGTTAGGTTTCCCCCACCTTATGATGCGTTTGGCAACCAGCGCTGACTCTGGTGTTCGAGAGGCAGCATTAGGGGGCTTGCTTGAGCTTGCAAAGGACACAACACTTGGAAATAGGAGTCTACTAGCAGAACATGAAAGGTTACGACGGCTTCTCCGTGGACGAATGGAAAGCATAAGGACGATGAATCCTGAAGATTTGGATGCTGCACGAGAAGAGAGGCAGCTCGTTGACTCTCTGTGGATCACATGCTACCATGAACCCTCCATACTCCGCAATGAAGGTCTCCTAGTTCTGCCTGGGGAGGAATCTTTCGAGCAACCTCCTGATGTGGCTGGTAGATTCTTCGAGCCAATGCGCCAAGCTTCTGCTAGGAGGGTACCCCCTGCTGAGAGATCAGACCCTGGGGATGTAGCTGGGGGAGGAATGGTTTTGCTTTTAGGTCCAGCACCAGATGGTAGATCAAACTCCCCCAGTCACTGATGTTTATGGGCGGTGAGACCGTGCGTGAGGAATGGAGAAATGAAGCAGACAGTGCTGCTGCCTTGTAATTACTACCTATTTATAAGTCGTTCTGCCAACTCACAACACCAAGCCAAAACGACTTAAAAAAAGAAATGGAGGTATATATAATAATTGTTCGGGTATTATGTAATGTAATGTAATTAGAATTTAGGGACCTAGTATCCAGCCTCAAATAAGGAACTATTATGTTGCTGTTTATGCTTGTATATTGCTGGTGACTCCCAGTTATGTTGTGCTTTAGTATTTACAAATGTGCTGTGTCGACGTTGAGTAAACAGAGTGAATGCAAACATTTCATCTGCTAAATCTCAGTAGCACAGCATTTATATTTCCATGGTAGCATCAAATAGACCAATATATGCATTTGTCGGAAAGCAGCTAATTGGACGGGGTAACTGAATTCTGGGGTGTTTGCTCCAGCAAATCTGGGCAACCATGAATCTGTGATCAATCAATTCTGTTCTTCTGACGATCTCAGACGATCTGTCGCCCTCGATTATGCAGACTCACTCTAACCAGCTGCAGCCATCCAGCTTCTTCATCCGCCGTCTCTTTGCCAGCCTCTTCATCTTCATAACATCGTCTTGTCTGCCTGCACCTGCCAGCGAGTCCAAGAGTAGCAGGCAACTAGCTGCACTGGCTGGCTCGACGGTTCGCAGGTGGGACGCAGCCAGCTCGGCAAGCTTGACGTCGCCATGGCTTCGGCATGCCCCCAGCAACGCCCCAAACGAAGCAGTCAGGCTCCAGGGGCATGGCTTTGATGAAATCGTAAGCCTCGGCGAGCCAGCCAGCTCGACCAAGCAAATGCACCATGCATGCGCAGTGCTCCAGCCTCGGTTCGATGCCGTGCTCTTCCTGCATGGCGCGGTACAGGCCCTTCCCGAGCTCCACCATGCCGGCGTAGCTGCAGACCGTCAGAACGGCTGTGAATGTCAGGTGATCCGGCCTTGCTCCGTCGCATAACATCTGGTTGAAGAGACCGATGGCTTCTTGGCAGTGGCCGGAATTCGCCAGCCCGAAGATCATGGAATTCCAAGTCACCGTGCTTCTTTCTGCCATCCTGACAAACAGCCGGCGTGCTTCCAGCACGAACCCGCTCTTCGTGTACATGTCTACTAGAGCACTGCCAACAATGAGCTCCTGTTCGACGCCGGTCACCACGGCATAGGCGTGGACTTCCTTGCCGCGCTTCACGTCAGCGACATTGGCGAAGGCAGGCAGGATGCTGGCAATCGTGGCCGAGCTCGGCATGACAGGGTTGCCGGTGGTCATCATTCGCCGGAACAGCACGCACGCCCTGGCATACTGGAAGTTCAGCACCGAGCCGGATACAAGCGATGTCCAAGTGACCACGTCCGGCTGGAACCCGTCCTCCTTCATGGCGCCAACCAATTTTCCGGCCACCTGGTCCTCACCGGCTAGTGCGAAACCGGAGACGACGGCGTTCCATGTCATCAGGTCGGGGCACAGGCACTGGCCCCGCATTTTGATGGCCAGCGCCAGCGCGCGCTCCGGGAGGCCGTGACGCGCATAGCATGCGACCAGCGCGTTCCAGGCGACGAGGTCATCCCTACGCGGCATTTCGTCGAACACCCTCTGGGCACTCGCGACCAGCCCACATTTGGCGTACATGTCGAGAAGTGCGGTGGCGGCGACGGCGTCGGAGGCGAGGGACGGGAACCGGGTGAAGATGAGCGCGTGGATCAGGCGGCCGGAGGAGGCGTTTCCGAGGCGCGCGCAGGCGCGGAGCGCCGTGGGGACGGCCGCGGGGTGCGGGTCCACCAAGCCGCGATCTCCGCGTCGGAGGTGGGCGAAGAAGAGGTGGAGAACGCGGCCGTGGCGGCCTTGTCGGGAAGCATTCGTCAGCTGCTTCATCCATGAGCTGGTAGTTGTCGAGCTTGCGTACATGAGCTCTACGCCTCTACCTCATGATCATCTCCATGAAGCTTGAACGTGAAACTTCAAGCTGAAATTGCCGATCGAAGTGAAAGCTGAAACAGCCTATCGAAGTGATGCGCCTCTTGCAAATGGTACCGAGAGCTGTATTTTTTTTTCGCTTTATTTAGGGAGCGTTAAGCATTTTTATACTGTAAATAGCCGACCAGATTCAACAAATAAATCCTTACAAAAAGGATCAACAAGTAAAACTTAATTTTTCAAATTGAATTATTACTATCAAGCTCTGCCAAAGAATCGTATTTTAAACTATGCCACAAAATCTTGCACGTAGCTCCAAATTTGAAGCTAGTAAGTAGGCAGCACTAGCAGCCCAACAAGGACAAAATTCAGATCCAACACAAGGGCATCATCAACAGCTAGTTATACTTATGCTAGAATACACAATCTGAAAATGGAACAACACTGTAGATAAGCAACTGACTGACAGTGAGGGGAAAAACTTATATTCGACAATTTGAAAGCAGCACAAACAACACACCTGACGGTAAAAATTGGGCCAACATTTATGAACATTCATCTATTTATGAGCTCCAAGCTCTGATAGAACAGATCTTACATCCTACATAAAGAAAAACTAATCTCACACTAGCTATCACTCTTCCTCAGAAAATAGCTTCATTATTTCAGCAGATCTCCAATGCCGTTTGAGTCCTATCACAGTCCACAAGCATCTCTAAACACCTCAAAAGTCTGCCTTCCGCGGAATGAAGCGTACTCAAAATCTCTCACCAAATCTGAAGAAAATGGTCCCGGTACCAGCGTTGTGATCTACAATGTACTCTCCCCTTACCAAGCCAAGCTTGACACCAACACCATATGAAGATCCATGACCAACACGCCTGAAAAACTCTGTAGGGTTCCCTTTCACATCCTTGGAACTCCCAAGGTCAGTCCCATGTTCAGCAAATGCATAAACGTGTGTGTTTCTTACAGGGATGCGCAACTCAGTAGCAACCTGCATAGATTAACAGACATAACATTAGTTAGCAAACAACACATTGTGTGATGTCATGGTACCAATTACAGGTATTCTTTTAATGGAAACCAGAATAATCAATGCCAACAATAATACTGGGGATGAAAATGATGCATCAAATTGTTAATACAATGATGCATCAAACGAAAATCTAGAGTGAGTAACGCATACCTCGAGAATATTCCTAGAAGCGCCCAGTTCACCGTTACTAAAGCCCCTGACAGAGTAAGGCCCTCCAAGTGCAAACGCATCATAGCTTGGTAGATCACCCACACAGCCAGCATAATGACCGTGAAGAACTAAAACAGCTGGTAGTGGCTTGCCAGCACCTTTCTCTTGCTTATTTAAATTGATGAACTTGGTCATAGTAAGTTGATGACGGTTGAATAATGGGTTTTTGCTTCCAATGCCAAGACCTTGGTCTAACTGCAACCAACGAAATTCTCCAGTTTATGTATTTTACCATGGCAAAGACTAAATAACATGGAACCATAAAAGAACAAGTGCAGAGTTCATCAAAGACATTAAGTAGACAATATGAGAGGCAAGAGCACTGAGCAAGAAAAAAAGGAGCTGAAAAAACATTGAATTGCAATCAATCAATGAATGTTTGGTCTACTGTGGCAAGCCTTAGAATTGAAAGCAGTATTTAATAAAAAAAAAAAAAAAGATAAAATAACAACAGAGTCTGCCTTGCTGCTTTTCAAAAAATTAAGTGTAGCACTTCAAAGAGCTTTACAGCCACAAGGAAAATGCCTGAGAGTCACAGGCTCACTTTACTGTATGTCCTTGAAACCATAATTGTATAGATAGCTTACCTGGAAAATGTATCTGTCTCCAACAATTGCACCATTCACAAACTCAGTATTGTCACGGGTTATATTAGCCTGAAGGAATGCCATTCGGTCGACTCCAGTACCACTGAGGGTTGTGGGAGGTCCATCCATGCTCAAACCGCCGCTAGGCATTGCTCGAGAACCATGGGTACAGATAGAATTAGTTTCATCACGTGTTGTAATCTCTTCAACCACAAGGCCATATGTGAATTTGCTTTGCCGTGTAAAGCTCTGAGAATCCAAATAGTTTTTCATCATGTTAAAGATATTGCTGGAACAGTACTTGCTCATAGAATAGAAAAAAAAAATGTGGAAGAACTCGAGCAAACCTCTGTTATGTTGGCTTTAAATCCAACTCTATCGATCCAAACAGGTGGAGCCTCATCCATGTTGGGGCCCGCAACAAAGACAGGACTCAATTTCCTCGTGTTGAAGCAGCTAGTTTTGAATGTGCGGTTTTACTACGATCATCCACACCATCCAAATAAGGATGGACATACTCAAGCTTGAATGAAAGATCATCCTAGAGATCCCCAAAAAATACACATGAATAAGTACACGATGTCAAAAATATAAATGATGTTGCTGACAACAAAGTACAAAGACCTAAATAAATACTGTTAGACAGATGTTAGCCTATCAAGTACAAATAGAATAATCAAAACCATGAAACAAACCAGTATTTCTTAATGATGTTACTATTTAAATATTTCAATAGAACAGAGAATAATCAAGATTGAAAATTGCTACTGTAGGTAAATATAATTCCTTCCGGAGGCTAATGCAGGGTCATTGCTCTACTAGTTCAGTAATTTTAGACATGAATTTGTTGAGACTTAAAAATGCACACTTTCCACATGGTAGTCTAATGAAATAGACAGACTAACATAAGCTTAGAAATGCCATGCTGAACTAGCTCGTTGTTAAACACATTCATCTTATATCTTATACAAGTATAAAGCACCAAGGGTCCTATTGGTTGCCTGCACAAGCCTTATCCAGGTCCCTGTAGTGAAATTCATCCCAACTAGAAATCATACGTGGTGTTGCCACGTCCTGCCTATGTCTGGCCAGCCTGCATGCAAGATGTAGGGAAGATTCTTGCGAGGTACTCAGTAAATTTATACCCCTTCTGTACTTTCCTGGTGATGGAAGTCTTGGAGTTGAAGCTAACAACACAGATTGACGATGCATTTTGTTTGTCAGCTAGAAAACTTATGTTTTCTTTCACCAAGGTATATATAAGAATTAAGAATAGGATGCCAATCACATCTCTGCATACCGTGTCATGGAGTGTTAATGACCAAAGAAAGCACGGTCATTAGAATACAGTGACTTGACTGCAGAACAGTGATTTATCGGACCAAAAATTGGAAATTGCATCATCTATCATGGCTCAAGCAACATCTATGGAAATATGGCAAAATGCCAAGATCTACCTAGAAGTCGTGCCCAGGCCCGGCCCTGGGGGGGTGCCAGCGGTGCCTGTGCACAGGGCCCTTCATGCCAAGGGGCCCAAACCCAAGGTGTGTATATACACTACTCCGTATAAGCTATACAATATGTAGGTGGTATACTGAACTCTGGTTGCCTATGGCCCATAGAAAAATACTAAGCGTGTGGGTGAGGAACAACCTGTATGCCTGTTCGCTCGCTCTTTAACTCGTAAAGTGACGTGCCCAATTGGCCCTCTTCCCTGTGCCCCTTTTCTTGATTGTTTAATGTTTGATTTGCCTAATAACCGCCTCCAGACTATGAGATTCCAATTTGGGGTTGGGGAATTATTATAGAATGGTGCAGCAAGGGCAGTGAATAATTATTAACTCTATATTCAATTTAGACTAAAAAAACAGTGATGGATATGCATGGTTCACTATGCATTAGAAGTGAAAAAAAGTAATACATAGTTTATGTCTACTGGATATGAAGGGCCCATCTTTCTAATCTTGCTCCAGGTCCACAAATTGACAGGACCGGGCCTGGTCGTGCCTAGAAAGGAAAGGTGGTGACGCCCACAGCTGTGAGGAGAGAGGCAGGTGCACAGCTGCATACTATACTTGTTCATTACGTTATGGAAACCATTGTGGTTTAACGTTTGGAATGATATATTTCAAATTTTCAATATCGGTCTATCCATACAAGTCCTGATTTACCATTTAAATGTTATGTTTTTTATTTAAGATAAACTTTTTAGTGCCAGAAGCAGTTTTTCTTTCACATTGAACAGGATAGAAGACCTTTTGACTTTTGAGCAGGCCAACTGGTACAAGTTGGACCTTCAGCCTAACCCACATACATGTACCGAGGTTTCTTCAATACGATTAATAGCAGCTACACACGCCCAGGAGACCTCGAAGGTCCGAGCCGCCAAAGCCGCCGCTTGCTTACGTAGTAGTCAGTCACCGGCTCGTAAGCTTGTTTGCCCGGTGTAGCTGCTCACCCGTGCCGCCGCGTTCACTCGTGCAGCCGTCGCTCTGGCCTCCGGCCCTGCCTAGCGCACCACCGTACCTCGCCACGTCGCTTGCTCACTCATGCGGCCATAGCTTCCTCGCTCCACCACATCTAGCTCACCCGTGCGGCCGCCACTCCCTGCTATGCCCACAGTTCAGCTCACCCGTCGCGGCCGCCACTCCCCTGCTATGCCCACAGTTCAGCTCACCCGCCCGCCCCCTCAAGGTGCCTTCGCCGTTTGCCACACCACCGTTCATCGCCGTCGTTGGTCCGCGCTACATCACTCGGAGGTCGGAGCTCAGCTGGTCCTGCACGCGTCACAACGCCTGTAGCATGATCCATGTCGTGTCGGGATGCGGAAGGAGGGGCACGAGTGTCGTGCCACCGTGGTAGGTGAAGTCGAGCGCAGGATTTGGGGAGTGGAGACTGGAGAGGCAAAGGGGACGAGCAGGTTTGGGAGCATTCGTGAGATTTGGGTCTGTGGCTTAACGGTCAAGACCCACTACAAGCCCGATCGAACAGCTCATATTGCGTCTTTGCTGGATCCAACGGCCCGCTTTTGGTGCATCAATCATATATAAATATTTGGTTACCTGCACAAGCTATATGCAGGCTAGTACTGTCAAAGCATGTCCAGCCTGCATCCCACAATTCGGCCAAATCCTGCGTATCCAGCAATGCACCCTCCCTACTACCCGCACCCACTCTACAGCCCAAAACTCAGCATAACCACTTACGTAGGAAACCAATCACACAAATAATAACTTCCAATTCAGTCGAACCAAACAACAGCTAACTCCATAGCCTTCTGCAGGTTAAGGATACACTGTATAACCCCTAAGACAATGCAACCTCAAGTGACCAAGGTAACAGCAACCAAAATCAGCAAGACAACAACATTCCCAAAAGAAGATTCATTAGCAACTAACCTGAGGGTTCAGCAGGTTGCTGGATGTAACAGAACCAACAATAGATCTATTAAGACCATAGATGTTCCGGTGCTCAAATGACACAGTTCCTCCAGGTTGTATGGATGCCTAAAAAGAAAATAGCATTAGGATCTGAGGTTCATGACAAATAACAAACAGGATGTACTTTATCAAAATAGCAATTATATACAGTGGACTACTTGTACAGCACCAAAACACCTCTAGAAATATCATCAGACTTCAAGATAAGTTAAGAATTCTACAATCTAGTCTGAGACACATGAATCCAGCCCTAGGTGTGGTGAAATCCTAGATCCACCCTTGCTTATATAGAGAGGTTCCAGAAGGCACAGTTGATTCCAAATAAATAGGTACATTACCAAAGTTGGTCGGCCTTCACGCCCAGGTACAATACTCCATTCTGTGCTTACTTCAGCTGACTTGGGTTCCAGTTCCTTGAGCTTAATTTCAACTACTATGCCCCCTTCCTTTATATCATCAGGACGTGGATTAACTTCTATATTGGAAAACAAAGCAAGTGAATTTATATTCTTCAGAGCCTGTTTCCCTGCTCCAATGTTAAAGATGTGGCCAGGTCGAAGCTGTAAAAGATTAGTAGTCACAGATTAACAACTGAAGTCACAAACATGCTAGGAGAAAGTCATGTCAGGACAATGACTATTTAGTAAAAATATATAAAGAGCAAGTATTTGTGTGACATCAAACAACATCATGGAGAGCACAAGACCAGAAGAATCACATGTAATGGCTAACACTGGGTGCAAGTACATTTGCATGCTATATGATATTTTAAGTATTGATCCACAGACCCTAGTGCGCAACTCATCACTGAGTTATATTAGTGAAAATAAAATTTCACAGGTGTTACCATATGCTAATCAATGTAATATCTTTAGCGATTGGTTGTAATTGGGGTACCTGTTCGGGCAGCTCTCGGTCTATGATCGGAAGCTGGGTATTCCCCTCAACAATATTTCCAAGCTTATCCTGGAACTGGTACTCCACCTTGGTGATGTCACCCTCGACCACCTCACACACGACCTCATTGGTGTTAAGGTTTCCAAAGTTAACCACCTGTGCGCATACGAAACCCTCATTGTGGTACCACTTCTGGACATGGTCCCTGATCTTCTGCAGCATCCTGGCGCTCACCTTCTCCTGCTTCTTCATCATTCCCAGAACCTCTCCACGTACATTTTCTGGCAAGATGCAGGGCTTGGCACCCCGCACACGCTGCTGGTAATCACGTTCCTGCTTGCGGAGGTAATCCATTTTCTCCCTCTCAGTCATGTCCTGGTCGAAGTCAACCTGCCCTGACTGTGACATAAGCCCCACATTGATGCACTTGAACTGCTTTTATGGCACTCCACACACTCTCCACAAAGGAGACTGTGAGCCCAATTGTGTTATCCGGCTTGGGCTTGACCTCCAGATCAACCCGCTCAAACATGCCACAGGAGACGAGTGTCTCAAGCTCCTTCAACAGCTGCGACTTGGTGTACACGCCACCAGGCTGCAGTGTCACCATTTCGAAGAAGGAATCCTCCGGTCCCGTGTAGGCGCCACCCCCGCCGGCTGCCCGGTCAAAAAACTTGAGCTCAGACAGCTTGTACCTCTTCAGCCCACTCAGCTTCGTGAGCGGCACCGTCATGTTGATGGGGAGCCCGTGCGCGTCCCAATCCCCGATGATTTGTCGTCCGCGTGCGCCGCGCCGACGGAGAACAGCCAGGACCAGAAGTCTCCACCCCTCCGCCACCGGCACCACCACCCCCCGCGCCCCATCCACCCCCTCCACCACCGCCGCCGAAGAGACCCCCGCGCCGCCTCCGAACCCCCAAACGATCCGAGGAGGAAGGCTGCGCCCGATGAGGCGATGAAGAAGGCAGCGCCGGTCTTAGCGGCCTCGGAGAAGACGGTAAATATCGCGGGGAGCTCGATTCTGGGCTCGGCGGGGACCGGGTCGCTGCCGGGTTGTGCGCCGGCCGAGGCGGCGGCGCGTATGGCGGCGGAGGAGGAGCCCCCCGCGGTGGGCGAGCGGCGGGTTGGTACCTGGCGGACGAGATGGATAAGGCTTGCCCCCAGCCGCGCGGGACCGCGGCGGCGGGCACGGAAGAGGACCGCCTCCCGCCGTGGCCGCGGGGCCCCGCTGGCGGAGAACGCAGGGTGATGCCTTGGGAGGTTAGCGCCATTGCGACCGCGGATGCGGTGAGGGTAGGTGTCGGCGAGGGGGGAGCAAGGGCGGAGGACGAGGAGGGGGGCAGCCCGGGGGGAGGGGGTGTCTTCCTCGCCCTCCTTGGGTAAGGGTTTGGTCGTCTCTCCTATCTTTTGCCCCCACAGTTTTCGAGTTTTCTGTTGAGGGTTTAGCTGCGGGGGCGTGGATCTGGATACCTCACAAGGCGGCCCGTGATGGCGTGTTCCGACTTGCGGAAAGCCCGAGGTTTGAACGCTAGACTCGCTTGATGGGCTTTTTTTTTTTCCCTTTTTCCTTTTTCTTTTTCTGATGCTGTTTTTGGTGATTCTATTATTTGATTATTACCATGCAAAGCCCTGCTCTTTGCTGATTCCGTGACTTGGAAGAATTTTGTGCATCCAGGGTGGGCATACGTATGGTGCACAGAACAGTACAGAAACGACTGTCTTCACAGTCTGGTGCGTGCTATTTACTTACTGGAACACAATTCTTGTTTTTGTGCGTTAAAAAAAATGTTTCAGCTTCTTTATACACTTAGTTCTATAATAACATGTACAACGAAATGGATCGAACGTGTATTATACGTTAAAGTCCTCCAAAAATAACGGTGTATATACGAGCCGTCAAGGAAAGCCGTGTGCAACGATGCAGGTAGTCTCGTCGTATCGTAGATTCGTAGCACAGCACCTGACCTGGCGCCATGGCTACCACTACCAGCTCTCCGCCGGCTGCAGGTAGTGCTCCAGCGACTGCACCCTCTTCTTGCTCCGCAGCTTCCGGAACGCACCCAGCTCGATCTGCCGGATCCGCTCTCGGCTCACCCCCATGAGCTGCCCGATGTCGTGCAGGGTCCTGGGCCGCCCGCCCTCGATGCCGAACCGGTACCGCATCACCAGCTTCTCGCGCGGGCTCAGGCTTTCCAGCGCCGTGTTCACGTCCTTCTTCATCAGCCACCGGTGCAGCGTTTCCTCTGCCGTCTCGGCGCTCGTGTCCGGCATGATCTCCTGCCAGGTCGACGACGCCACGGCGGCCGTTAATTAATTAGATTCAGGCAACGTTATTGGGATGCTCCACCATAGCGTAGCGTCTATATGAAGGACGAATTGAACAAACCTGGTATGTGACGTCCGTGCACCCGACCTTGCTCGTGAAGGACACGCTGTATTTTGGGAGGCTCATGGCTGCCTCCACCCGCCGGATTGTCATGCCAGTGTCCACCGCAATCTCTTCGTTGCTGGGTAACCGTTTCAACTCACGACGGAGTCGTCGGCAGCATTCCTTCACTCGGGAACTTGCTTCAGCCATATGTGCCTACACAACAGCGCGATAGAAATTAATGTTTTGGGTACAGTATTGCAACATCAAAATAGAGCTCACGTTAATGCCAGGTAAAAAACAAAAACAGCATTAGCATGTTGGTACCATCATCATCACCACCGCTGCCTTCACTGATATGTACAGACAGCGATATCAAGAAATTCAAATGGTGAGAGTACAAGGAGGAAGAGCACATACTGGCAAGCGAATTATCTGGGTTTGTTCCAAAACGGACTTGCGTATTGCTTGCTTGATCCACCAATGAGAGTAAGTGGAGAATCTAAAACCCTTTGAAGCATCAAACTTTTCTGCGCCTCTTATCAGGCCTTGCATCCCGTCCTGCCATGAAGATAACGAAATGAGAATGTGTATAATGCGATTAAAGCAATAATCTTATTTCAGGAAGAGCACATGTACCGCACCTGAATAAGATCAGAAAACTCCATTCCAGGGCCTTCATGTTCTTTTGCGATTGAGATTACAAGTCGCACATTAGATCTCACCATCCTGTTCTTGCAGTAAACCCCATAATTCAGGCGTCTCTCCGCAAAGTGTTCTCATCAGTTCCAGCTGCTGCCGCCCACTGGGAAAATGTTGGTTCACCGCCATTATATTGTGCAACCTCCTTTTGGATGGCTTCCAGTTTCAGGAGGTCCTGCATACATTCATTGTGACATGCATGATAAGTTTAACCTGATGGTAGGAACAGGACAATGGTAACTAGAGAAACACCTGACGAAAATGGTGAGTTGGCTGTTGATGCCGCAAGAGGAAGAGCAAAATATGGCTATATAAATTTGCATTGAACGCAAGAATAAATTTGACAAGCTATCATGTGTGTAATGTGCAGTTTGGTTATGATCTACATAAGTTGAACAGAGCTGCGCTCTGCAACATTGTGCAATTCACTATCTTCGCTACTTCTATCAATAATTTAAAAGTGAAATGCATCATGTGTCCGCAAACATTTCCCACATTCTCATTTGGTCCATAAACTCAAAGTGGTCATCTGGTCCTCAGGCCTCTTAACTTTTAAGTGGATTGTTTGAAGTTAGAATTTAAGTCCATGATTGGAACTAAAGTAAACTTGAAATGGACTTTTTTTTAATGAAAGTGACAGAAACTCTGCCTTGTATCGAAGTAAGTAGAATGGACCATTTAAAAAGTTGAAGGAGCATCATTTTGAGAATTCATAACAGGCGGATGATAATGTGGAAAAGTTTAGGCGCGGTGCATTTTACTCAATAAACTGCTACTGATACGTCTCCGCATAGCATCACAAAATCACAAAGTTTTAATTTGCCAGTCATCGTAATTCGTACCTGAATGCCTTCTGAGAGCTCCACTTCTTGTTCCGCCGTCAGAAGCCTCGGGCCGGTCATCTTGTAGAGGCACCCCAGCGGAGTCTGGCAGCCCTTCAACCTCTTCTTCCTCGTGGAGGACGCTCCAACAGCATTCCCGCCGCTGAAACACTTCGCCGCCTTCATCGCTGCCCTCACTCTCCGAGCCTTTCTCTCGGACCGCCGCGCCGACTTCACCGCTACGGCCATGCTACGCCCGTCCTCATCATCGGCATCCTCGGACTCGTCGCTGAAGATGCTGCTGAACTCATCGCCCTCCAACAATTCCAGCCCGGCGCGCCTGGACTCCAACCCCACCTCAGTGCGGAGGACCTCTCTTGACAAGAAGCTGTCTCCCGTGTCATCACACCGCGGTAAGTACGCCGCGGGTGGTCCTTTGCGCCATCCGGGCGACTTCTCCGGCGACTTCGGCCGCAGCTCGAGCCAGAGCGACGGCTTCCGCGGCCGCAGCCGCCACCATGGCCTCCTTGTTGAGAAGCGCCTCACCGAAACTGCCCTGGTTGGGGCAATCGAAGGAACAAGACGAACAAATTTAGAAAATTGCCAGCCCAACCCGTACTGAAATTTGCAGCTACACCTGAGTCAGACGGACGAGATATATGGAGACAGACGTTACCGGGAGGGTTCGGTGAGGAGAAGGCGGCGGCTCGACGGATGAGCACTCGAGGCGGTCTGCATCGACGACTGCCGTGGAGGAGAAAGAGCAGTTTATCCGACTGGGGCGGGAGCCTGCGCCGCCGGAGGGCTCCCCTGAACACCGCCGCACGGGTGGAAGGGAGCCACTTGAACTGCGGAGGCGCGAGGAACGCCATCGACGGCAGTTGGCAGGCGGTTTCTCAACGAATGCGCGTCGCAGAGGTCGCGGCCAGGTGACGCATTCCTCCGGCGTCGGCGTTGAAAGTGAACGCGTGGACGAGCAGGACCGCGGCGAGGCTGCGGGAAAGGAGAGAAGCGGGAGGGGGCGGGAGAAGGAAAGCGGATAAGAGAGGGTGGGGACGGACGGAATCGTGCGGAAAAGGAAGCGGCCACCTCCACGGCCAGCCGTCGGCCAAGTTGTGGGCCGGGCCGAAATGACGAAGCTGGGATCGGTCCGGTAAGGCCACTTTGTGAGGGATTCAATCCCATTTTTATACTAAAGACTAGTATCACACGCTACGGGATAACTATATTTTTTTTATAAATCCACATGGATCGCATAATAACATAACAATATTGTGAAATTTAATAATAACATTAAAGTGACATTTAATCCTAACACATAAATTTTGTGAAATTAACGTAACCACGAAGATTGTGGTGTCGTATGCTCATAAACTTTTTCATGATTAAACCTAAGATATTGTTTTATATTGGCTAGAAGCTATCTTCATTGTCCATTTATTTTGTGCACCGTAAAATCTACTAATAAGTTCCAACGCATATTTGTAATTCATACGCACACATTAGAATGTATGCAAATATTGAAAATGATAGAAAAATTAAGACTCCTATTTTTTTGGTAGATTGAGCCGAATTTAATTGCAATCAATTAGAAGAATAAAGAAGAGTTACTGCATTTCTTAACTTATGTTTTCTCTTTCTATTTTTCTTATTTTTTTATCAAGGTTCTAAATTAACAAATAAGACATGAAAGAGTAAATATTAGTACGTGAAATCCACACTCAAGATGAATAGAAAAATTAAAATTATTTAGAATTGGAACAGTAAAAACTAAATAGTATATAAAAACACCTAGATCGCATGATAAGATAACAATGCTTTGTGAAATTAAAAGGTGCAGGCAAACCCTCTACATGGTGGTGTTCGGCGCGTGTGGCACGACGATCGCTCTACGGGCGTGGTTACGTCCGGCGGAGTTGGTCCGCGCCGTGGCGACCGCTACGGCCAGGCTTGGCGGGCGGGCGAATGGTCGGCAAGGCCACGAGGGTACGCTGAAGAGGCTCGCTGAACGCCGAGGGCCCGCGACATTTCCATGACCGCAGCGCGCGCTCGCGGAGGCGACCGCCGGCGGCGCGAGGGCGGCAACCGACAGGAGGTGTTCGGTCGGCATGGATGGGGACGTCCGGACGGTGGTCGATGGTCCTTGATGGCGAAGCGCCTCAGGGCGGCGGCGACGTCCGCAATGGTCGAAAGCAGCGACCGAGGGAGTCCCAACATTGGAGGGCAACCGAAACCGGGACCATGAGCGCGTCGACGGCGATCGCGATGGGAGGCGCCTCGCCCGCATTGAGGGCACCGTTGGGGAGGGTAGCGGAGCCGGGCGGCGTGTGCGGTCGTTTGCACACGGGGCGGAGGATGGGTCTGCTAGAGAAACTTTCACCTGAGATTATTTTGTTGCCTAGGTCATGAATCCTAATTTGGAAAGAGCATGATTGACGCCGGAAAAGATAAGAGAGAAAATTACGTATAGTTTTTTTCACTTTTGAATTTGTCGCAAGAAAAGTAAAGGGCCACCGTTTCTTAGCGATGCAAGCATGATTAATGCCCGATCAATTTTTTTTCTTTCCTTCTGAATTTGTCGTAAGAAAGGAAAGGGGAGAAGATGTTAACAATGAATAATTATGACCATGAGATTTTTTTTCTTTCCTTTTGAATTTGTCGCAAGAAAAGGAAAGAGGAAGGCGCTAGCCATGCATGCACGATTAATGACCAACCAATTTTTTATTTCCTTTTAATTTGTTACAAGAAAAGGAAAGGAGAAGGGGGCGTTAGCCATGCATGCGGTGATTAGTCGCATGCACGATTAATTTTTCCGGTGTTTAATTTGTTTCCTAAACAATGCCCACGGGGCGTGGGGAGGGGGAGGCGCCAGGGATCGCATGGTGGGGTGGGGAGGGAACCGAAAAATTTATTGCACCATCCGAGAGTCTTACTTTTGTTCTTTTTTATATTATAGAGATGTTTTTTCGCTTTTGATTAAACAGTTTCTTCTGTTTCTAAAAAGAAAAGAGTAAACAACTTCTTCTTAGAAATGTTTATTTACACGTCCACGAACGTCGGCGCCACGTAGTACCATCCACCATGTTGTGGCCGACAGGGTGTGTGACCGTCCGAGAGCCCAGGGTAGGGAGGGGCCTGCGCCCCGATATGCAACCCCTACCCTATAGTCTATGCCAACCCATCATCTATGACATTTTTTTTTTTTTTCTACGAGGCCAGCCCAAGGGGCAGTGGCAAGCAAAACAACTAGACTATTGGCTCCTTTGGCTCTTTTGCCTCTTTGTTTTCGCACGACCAGAACTCCAGGAAGCAACTAGATTGTTGCCAGCTCGCAGGCTGCGAGTCCCGAGTTCGCGACCTGCAATCTCGCCGTCTTGACTCTCGAGCGGCGAGACAGAACGGAAATGCGAGATCACAATTTGCGACGGAACGAGGAACGACAGCGGCGATGGCAAGGGCGCAAGGACCCACGACGACGACAACTTATTTGTTCTATGTTCTTGCCTTCTGCCCTTCTTATGAATCTTGGCATTTTTTCCTTCTTCATTTTTTAATATATATAAATTAATTTGTATAGTACTTTGTACTCATTTAGCCATGTCTAGAGGGCTTTCACAACGAGATCGCTTGAGAATCCTCAAAAGTATTCATTTAGCCATGTCTAGACTCTAGAGGGCTTTCACCAAGAGTTCGCCTGAGAATCTTCAAAGTACTCGTTTAGCCATGCCTAAAGGGGTTTTCACGACGAGTTCGGCTGAGAGTCCTCAAAATCATGGGACCGGCGTTGAATACGTACATGGCAGACGCCTCAGGATATGTTCATCTATTAGAACTGTGGGTGAAAGACTAATACAACACCGAACACCGTGCGTAAGACGTGCGTGCCGCTGCCGAGTGGAGCCTAGAAGAGCGCGTCGGCGAGGCCCTCTCCCGGACGATGCCCCTGCTGATCGTCCGTCCGAAGTGTTGAACTCAGGCCCGCCCATCGATCCTTTGCTGGTTTGTGTCGTCTCGATGAGATCCGCACGGCAGTGACCTTCGAGCTCCGGCCTGGTGGCCGTGCCCCGCCACGCACGGCGCATGACATGTTGATGTTGGGGGAAAAATTGGGTACGTGACCGTGTCGTAAACTCGAGACACTTGGATCTTCATTTGGGATTCACTTTCCCCTTCCACACGCGTCTTCATCTAAGCGGACAGCCGTTTAGTTGCTGCTTTCTCTGGGCCATTCCCGCGGCACCCAGAGCGTGGCAGTGCTCGTTGATCGACTCGTCATACCGTGGCCATGGGTAACCCAGCTGTAAATATGAAGTGTCGGATGGTGAGGACTCTGATGGTGTAGAAATTATCAAGACACCTTTCGCAAGGCATCCAGTTGCACAAAGAAACGTGTGTTACGCCATCACGAGCTTGAGAAATGAAACCGTTCCGTGCTTGATTGATCACGATGCACTTTCGAAGCAAAAGAGGGACAGCTAGCGTATATACCCGAAAACCTACGGAGACAACAAAGAAGGGAGACATGTACTCCCTCCGTCCCAAAATAAATGACGTTTTCGCCTCGGAAAATATCTACCGGCAATTATATATTAAAATAGGATTAATATTTATATTACATAATTAGTATCATTGGAAAGATTTTTTTGATCTAGTTTTTTAACAAATTTATTTGGAGATTTAAATCTTCTACGTATTTTCTATAAAATCGAGTCAAACTTCATGTGACGAAAACCCAAAAACGTCGTTTATTTTTGGGACGGAGGAGTATCTCTCTTGTTCATCGACACGACATTGACGTACAACCCCTTGGCCCACTAACACATGCTTTCTCCAAACTCTACTCTCTCAAAAGAATGATGTTAAGAAAAAACGCACAAACTTTTTTCAACTTTAACTTATTTTGTAAAAAGTACATGCAACATTTAAATTTTTAAATAAATTTGTTAATAACTAGACTTAGGCGCTGTTTGGTTGACAAAGGACTAAACCTTTTTTTAGTCATAAGGACTAATAAAAAAAGTCCCTCCAAGAGAGTCTTTTAGGGACTAATAGAGAAAAGTCTCAAAAAAAAAGTTCCTCCCTTTTTAGTTTGGTAGGGACTATAAGGGACTTTTTTTAGTCCTAAGGACTAAAAGGTCCCTAAACCAAACAACCCCTTAAAATCTTTCCGATAATATTAATTACTTACCATAAATATTTATATATTTTAATATACATAATTGCCGTATTTTGAAAACGCGTTGACTTTTCTAGCCGAGAATGACACTTATTTTTAGGACAGATGGAGTATTTCTGTGAGTTGGTTTGTTTGTGTGTCTAGTGTATCTATCTTTGCAAGGGTTTCTTCAAAAGAAAAGTATTTTTGCAAGGATCGGTGAACAATTGTTAAAAAACATAAGCACTTGTTATAAACATAATCAGCCTTGCCCTGAATATCTAGATTATTTTACTGCACCGTCTTCTGCTGTGCTGTCCGTTCAATGAACTAATAATAACGTTTATCACTCGTCAGTCGTACGATCCCAACTATTTGTAATGCGGCCAGTTTTTGACGTCCCCAGAACGTCTACGCCGTAGACGAAGCGCCGAACCGAAAACCAAGTGACGTGACGGGTGAAACATTTTTTAAAAAAGAAAACGAGGGGATCAAATCGGATCTACGACCACATATCCCAAGGCGGTCGCCGATCCCAATCCGATCAGAGCCAGAAAAGTCAGAAACTGACCGCAGGCATCTCGCTGGGAGCCTGGGAGACGGTTGCAGGAAGCGAGAGGAAGCGAGCGAGCGAGCGAACTGCCGTGCCGCACCGATCGCTCCCCACCGTCCACGCCGCCCCCGTCTCCTCCAAACCCGGCCGCCCACTCGCCACCGCTGCGCCCTTTATAGGCATAGCCATCTCACGAGCTCCGTATGCGCCGCATGTAGGAGCACCACCCTACGGCAGTTTTCCCTGCAGAAGCCAGCCGGCCAGGCAGACGAGAGAGCGATCGATCGAGTCGGTCGCTGCGAGAAGGGGATCGCGCGCGGAAAGCGAGAGCGAAATCAATAGTCATCCACCTGTTCATCGTCAGTCGATATGGATGTGAAGATGTCCTCCGCCTCAGGCCCCGGATGCAAGAAACGGCCGCCGAGCCGTCTCCAGAAGCATGCACCGGCGTCGCTGCAGCTGGAGCAGGCCGCCGCCGCCGGTGCGGCGACAGGGACGGGGGCGGGGGCAGTCCCCGCGGTGTGGAGCGACGGGAGGGCGGCGATCCCCCCTGTCGCCGCTCGTCGTATCGCCTACGCTGCCGGTCTGGGAGGCGGACCAGGCGGGGGCCGCCCGCCAGGAAGGAGGGAGGAGGGGGGACCAGCTGGCCGAGGGCAGGAGCGGTGCTGAGCAGCGTGGCGCCGCCCGGCACGGCGGCGGTGGGGAGCGCCAGGCGCCGCACGACGTGTCCCCAAGGCAGTCGGCGCCCGCGGTCGGCGCGGGGTGGCTGCACCCGGCGTTGTCGGCGCCTGTGGCCGAGCCGGCGTCCCTCCTGCCCTTGTTCCAGTCGCAGTGCGCGTTGGAGGTGCGCAACGCGCAGCAATGAGGGATCGAGGGGGCAAAGCTTGCTCAACCAAGCCACCCAGGCCCCTCGCGCGCGCGCTCGAGCTCGTGCTCGCGCTCATGACGGGCGCCGCCGCTCTGCGATGTGGGAAGAGTCGGAAGAAGACGACGACGCTTTCGACCTCGCAGGCTGTTCCCGTCGTGATATCTCTTTTGCACAACTAGCATTGATTTTGCTCTTCACTAGCTTATCGATCGTGATATCTCTATAATGTGGTCGCAGTTCTTTGTGAATACTTAAACCCGATCTGGTTTTAGCGATGGCTCCATGTTTAATATCCTTTTGAAACAGCTTCGCTAGCTTTGTCATTGGCATTCAGCGCAATGGCCTACGTGTCGATATTCATGCCATTGCTCAGTTTCTAACCGTCGGATTATACGTGATTGAAAGCACAGTTTTGTCCCAAAATCCGATGGCTTATACAATGATGATGACGGAGGCAGAGGACCGTCGACGGATAGGGGTTGTAGTGACACTCTAGGATGTGTTGGGGAAGACAGAGTAATTAAAGTTAGGGTCAGTTTGGATCGGGTGACTAAGCTTTAGTCACTTTTATTAATCACTTTACTTCTAAACAAAAAACTAAAATCTAAGAGATGGCTAAAATTAAGAAGTCAGGGTATCCCACCTTATTTTTTATATTTTAGTCGGTGACTAGAGTTATGTAACCCGACTAAAAATCCAAACATCCCTTAAAGCTTTATTTTTTCTCGAATATGAAAAGGCGCATATCTTTGTATTTAAGTAGAAGAATTTTTTACATCACGTGAAAGCACGCGATCCAGTGGAGAAGTTGTTACTCTAAAGTGTACTCCCTCCGGGATAGTATTAGAAGTCGTTTAGGACAATGACACGGTCTCCAAAACACAACTTTGACCTCTTATTATTATAAAAATATTTATAGAGATGTGATATATGTATACTTTTATCAAAGTATTTTTTAAGACAAATCTACTCATATAATTTTTACATTTACAAACTCAACAACTTAAAAGTTATTGATGATTTATATTCCGATGTTTGACCCAAACCTTGTCCAAAATGACTTCTAATACCATCCCGGAGGGAGTATGGAATTAAGGCTTCATTTGTAAATCAACATCGAAGGGTACGGAATTAAATCTGGTTCAATACCAAAATAGTTATGAATTAATTTGGGGCTTAAAATTAATTTTTATGTAGGAACCAGCCCAACTGTTTGGATGTATATAAATTAAATTATAGAATTGAAATTTGGTCACCTTTGTGGCCACCTTCTGCAAGAGAATGCTTCCATGGCTCGGCATACGGAAAGGAAGAAGAGAGAAGGGGGGTGTTGGCACGAAGAAAGATGGTGTTTTAGCTAAAAAGAAAGAAGAAAATAATGCTTCCATGGCTCGACACATGGTGAGGAAGAAGAAACGAAAGGAACGCGACAAAGAAGAAACGAAGGGGACGCCATCCACAAGGGAAGAAGAAAAAGAGGCCATACACCACCAGCCACCATGGAAAAGAGAAAGTAGACATTAGCATCAACGAAGATGAGGGAGAGGGACACCGAGGCAAAGGATAAAGGGGTGTCAATTGTTAGGGGAGAGAATAGGGCATCATCATCCTTGAGCAAGAAGAGAAAGGTGTTGATAGGAAAGAGTAGATCTTTGGCCTCTAGCTTAGTTGGTTAGAGCTTTTCGAGCGACACCCCTTAAGCCCTCGAGTTCAATCCTAGTGGGAGCGAATTTCAGGTGAGGGTAATACAAATCCCCCAGTGTGTAGCCGGTTCGGGGCTTTTTCCGTGATCGGGAAGAATCACTTTCTTCTTAATGAAATATGGTGGTGGTGTGGGTGTGGGTGTGGGTGTGTGTGTGGGTGTGTGTGTGTGTGTGGGTGGGGGGGGGGGGCTCTCCCCATCCAATCTTATTTCTTTTGGTGAAATAGAGGAATGAGGAAGGCTGAAGCCAATGAGGCACACGACATGGCGGCAAAGCACAATGGTGGCGTACATGATGGTGAAGCATAGTGGTGTCATAACACAGCGTACGTCAATGATAACTAATTTTGAGTAAACGGTAATTGTTATTAACGAGGATCCGTTCGAGACGATTCGTCCGGATGTGACCTGACACAAAGACCGACCCATCAACCACGCCGCCCATGACCCCCACTCCCATCCATTTACCGCACGCTCCCCCGCGACTTACTCCCCCCACTCTGCTCTGCTTGCTACCATACCATAGCACGCCGCCCTCTCCAGTTCCCATAAGCCACCACCTCGCGTCCTCCTCCTCCTTCCCGTTGATCTCTTCTCCGTTGCCGACACCCACCACGGCAACGCCGCCTTCCCGGTCGACGGCGATGCCCACCGGATCCATCCATCGGCTTCCACCCGCCCGCGACGCGGCGCTATTTCCTAGAGCGTGCGGCACGACGCGTCCACCGACCAGGCTCGCGGCCTTTGATCGTGCTCAACCCGGACTCGAGGTCGATTTGGCACTTCCGTCGCGGTGCGGAACGGCGCCACGCGCGTTCCTCGAATGCCTCGCCATGCATCTTTGCTCCGCTCGTCGCGACCGTTGGTCCTCTATGAGATCTCCGCCCGCCCTGGCTCGCCGGGAGGCACCATCCTCGTGCTCCTACCAGCCAGAGGCCACCGGTCCCGCGTGCTCGCCGACAAGCAGGTCCCTCCCCACCCATGCCATCAGCGCCCACGACATATTTTTTTCTTCCTCCCAATGTTTCAATTGTTTGTTTCAGATTGTTTTAGATGTTTCGAGTTATGTTTTAACCGAACCTTATGTATATTGTAAAAGTAGATCGAGAGATGTTGCACATGTTGCATTTGTGTTTGAGAGGCATGTTGCAATAGTATGTTTCGAAAGTGTTTCACATGTTTCGAGATATGTTTCACAAGGGATGTTTCAAGTGTTTGAGAATGGATGAAGTGTTAACTAGTTTCAGTCTCATGTTTCAACTGTTGTTTCCGGATGTTTCAAAAGTAGATGAGGTGAGTTTTTCTAGTGTTTCAGAATGATGCTTCATGTGTTTCAACTACCTTTATGTGTATGTTCATCTATTGGTCCCCGCTGATTCAAAAGTAGATTTGGTGTTGCTTCTCAGCTCCCTCATGGCCAGGCCGGGATCGACAGACAGGCGGGGCAGGCCCAGTGGCTGCGAAGGCGTGACAGGCGCGGGTGTCCGGACTCGTGCATCCGTCCTGGTGCTAGTGCCGCCCTTGAGTAAACCGAATAGAAATCCTAACCCAAATAGAAAGAAGATACAAATGGAATTAGGCAACATTGTATCTTCTCTAGGCCAGCGTTCGCTGATCCATCCCACCAATAATTCATCATCGCACCCCTTCTCTTCTTGCAGGTTGTTTCGGATAAGAGGAAACAACTCATTAAGTATGTGGGTTCTGCTTGCGCAACAGCTTGTAGAAGGGCTTCCCTGCCTGCATTGCTGGCCTCGCGGCCAATCCAGGCACCGATTAGCTCTACAAGGTCGATAAATCTGAATATGTTAATTTTGGTTAATCTGAAAATTCTTGAAAAAGTTTCTACAGGATACTTCTAACTACACAAAACTCAACGTCTTGTGAAAAGTGTTTTTATTTTTATTTTTATTTTGACAAGAGCAGTAGGGGAGCCCCTACCTATTTTTTTTATTTCAATTAAATGAAGGAACCAAACATAAAAAAAAGCAAACCAAGGCTACGTAGGGCTATCTCTCCGGGCACTGATCTTGAGTTTCTTGGATGCCTTGGACTTGATACACACCAGACCAAGTTCATGGTAGAACCATGACTTCCAAGTATTCAGGTTTCGGCTTCCATTATCAAAGATGATGTTGTTCCTTAATTTCCACCCACGAGGCTGTGTTGACAATTTCTCTGAAGATGGTGTTATTGAATATTGCTCTTGCTTGCAGCATCATATCCAGAGGAGGGTGGTTAAGGTCCCAAGCTATTGAGAGCCATTGCCAGCAGCATCATATCCGGGTGAAAAGTGTATTTAGCGCGTATGATATCCAATCTGGTGGACACTGTGGTTTACAAGCAAAGTAGCAAGGGTCTAACTTTCTCTTGAACTGTCCTGTTACTCCTGTATAAGCACATGCGTGATGGTGGTCCTTTTTGTACTGGACCAAATGGTTTTGGTAATACGTCACTACGGTGTCCTTGTCTTTCTGGTAGACTGGTACTAGTAAATAATAGAATTCTAAAAAGCTAGCGTGACCTGTGATTTATAAGGTGACAAGAAGCCCCTGTCTCCTCCGGATTCTTCAAAAAATAAGGTGACAATATCTCTTCATCTATTACAGCTGCAGCACCAGCGGCAGGAGAAGAGCCGAGCCAGAGCTCCAGACTCCAGCAATGGCCGAGAAGGGTGTGAAGGTGTTCGGCATGTGGGCGAGCACTATGGCACTCAGGGTGGAGTGGGCGCTCCGGCTGAAGGGCGTTGAGTATGAGTACGTCAACGAGGACCTCGCCAACAAGAGCACCGACCTGCTCCGCTATAACCCGGTGACCAAGAAGGTCCCTGTGCTCATCCACGACGGCAAGCCGATTGCGGAGTCCACTATCATCGTCGAGTACATCGATGAGGTCTGGAAGGGTGGCTACCCCATCATGCCGGCCGACCCCTACAACCGTGCTCAGGCGAGGTTCTGGGCCAGGTTCGCAGACGAGAAGGTAATCTACTCTGTTAGTCTGTTCCATGCAGCCGGGCAAGAACCGTTCTAATGACAACATTGATGTCTGTCTACTCCAGTGCTACGCTGCTCTGCACTTAACCTTCACCACGACCGGGGAGGCGCAGCGCAAGGCGGTGCACGAGGCCCAGCAGTGCCTCAAGATCCTGGAGACGGCCTTGAGGGAAGAAGTTCTTCGGCGGTGACGCCGTGGGATACCTCGACATCGTCGTCGGCTGGTACGCACACTGGCACCCCGTCGTCGAGGAAGTGTCCGGCGCTAGTGTCGTCACCGACAAGGAGCTGCCGCTGATGAAGGCCTGGTTTGACCGGTTCCTCGCCGTTGACGTGGTGAAGGCGGCCCTGCCCGACAGGGACAGGCTCCTCGCGGCCCTCAAGGTCCGCCATGAGCATCTCCTCGCCGCATAGATGGCAAATTACTCTGGCGCAGCTAGCTTCATCAATGCACAGTGTTGTGCCAGCTTGTTTCAGCACTATTGAAACAACCAAAATCAGTTTATACCATCTTCAAGAGTGTTACTAAAGTTGAATCTCTAAATCATCATTTAGAGAGTCATTTGAACGTGTGAAGTCACGTTCTAGAAAAGAAGAGTCATTTGAATAAAATCATTTTCTATTTTTTTTACCTTCCAATACATTTTCTATATGTTGTGTGGACTGAGCCATCTTTGCTCTTCATCTTTGTCTAGCCAAAATGCCTATATTTGAATATCCAATTAAAAGGTTGTTGGAATGTTTTTTTTTCAAAAAAACTGTTTCTGTAAATTACTGGACAATGTCTCCTTCTTTTGCATTCAGTGATGAATGAAAAGTTATATAGATCATCTTTTTTATGCTATAGTATTCAATTTAAATTGATGTTACCTTTTTTTCTCATGATATAAAACTTTATCATGTTTTTATAAGGAATTACAAAAGGAAATCCACTATGCTCTACAACTATTTACTATGCAAGCAACGAGTGTGTCAGCTTAATTCTTCACTTATTAGTGTTACCTCTCATTTCTGCATTATGCATTGTACTTAGCGAAGTTTATTATTTCAGTGTAGTTCGTGTAGACAGACCCATGTAACCATATGTTTTGTGTGTTATAATTTTCCAGAATCCTAAAGTTTGCTATCAGTTTAGCCTTGCTATGATAGCTACTCATAAGTTTGTGTTTCTTCACAAAATAAGAACAGCCATTCAGATAATGAATTGTTTCCCCTTGAATGAAAGATTTTACTTGGGGAAATGTGTAGGTGTGGTAAGTTACGTTATTGGAGCCTGCCGTCCCTTTCGTATTTAGGTGATAGTTAAATAATAAAGACACTTGTTTTGCATTTAGTGCTTCTACGGGGCCGGTAATCATCAGAGAGGCATAGGCTGATTTTTATGTCGCTGATGTTGGTTATGCTGCTTACACATACAATTGTAGCAGACGTATGCTTTAATTAAATTTTCAAAAAAAATGAAAATCACCTCTCTCTTTTTTCGCAACATTGCTCCATGGAAAGTACTATTCCATTGTTCCTAAAACTGATCAGCAGTTAGTATATTAAAAAAAAAAATCAAACTACATGTTGCATAGGAATTGAAGACTCCCCCCATACCCGTCTGCTCTAGAAGCTTTTTCATTTCAGCAACACATGTAGGAGATCAATGTCACAACATCCCCACCCTATCCTTGTCGCACACTTGTTATTCTTTTAGTACAATTTGGGCGACCGCTCGTCCGCGATTTGTGTAGTGTGCCTTGGGCGGATGGCTTCTCGTCACGTCGCCACTTGAAACGTGAAAAACTTTAATATTCCACTTAATGAACCATACTCATAAAACTTGACGTTTTGTGACGGCGAGGCATCAATCGTGATTTCGGGAATCTCCGGATCGGACAGTGCTTTCGGTCCCTTCGAAGGTGCTCATAGAGGTCGGGTTTACGTGACGTGCATTCATAGGGGGTGAGTGTGCGTGCGTGTTATGAGTGTCTGCGTTGTCTTGTGTAATTTTAAAAAAAAAAAATGTTAGAGTCAAACATTAAGAATATAAATCATCAATAACTTTTAAGTTGTTGAGTTTTCAAATGTGAAAATTATATGAATAGATTTGTTTTGAAAAATACTTCTATAACAAAGATACATATATCACTTTTTATAAATATTTTTTTGAATAACAAGATATTAAAGTTGTGTTTTGAAGACCGGCAAGTTTTATGAGTACATATGGACTACGTGTTAATGCTAAAGCACCTTTTTGAAAAAAAAAAACATCCGTTTCCAGGCAATATAATCCTACTGTTTAAAAAATTACTCCCTCCATCCAAAATTATAAGTCACTTTGATTTTCTTGATTCATCCATTTAGTTATGTATCTAAATACAATAATATGTCTAGATACATAACTAAATGGATGAACCTAAAAAATTAGAATGACTTATAATTTAGAACGGAGTGAGTATAGCATATCATCTCCAAAGGACACAAACCAAATTGACGATGACTCGGGGAAGCAAAGCATTCATCCCGTGCCAGGTGGAGACTGGGCACGCTTTACACTGTAGTGTTTCGTCAAAAAAGAGGCAGCTCGTGTTCCTTCCTTTTGCAAGTGACGAGGCTCGGGCGGTTTCCGGGTGAATCGTGGCATCTTTTTGGTGGAGCCTCTTTTGGTTCCTTCGGTCAACAACGACGCTGCACTGGGCTGGGCAGCAGCAGCAGCACGCATTTCCCCGGTCCACCGGTCGCGCACCGCGCACAGGCAAAGCTTCAAGGCATGAGCGTTGAGCTAGCGATGACGAGATTTGGTTCAATTGACGGACCGGCTCCTGGGCAGGCAGGCAGCGCTTGAATCGGATTTGCACGAGTAGCTTGAGGACAACGTACAGGTGCAGGACGACGACGACGGAAAAGAGGTCTTTCTTTGGTTCCAGACTTCCAGTGGGTGTAGCGCTCGCTCGCTCCCGTGGTATACGCCCTCTTTTTCCAAAGTGCACTTAAGTGAGAAAGCGACGGCCATAAGTCGTGACCGAGAGGGAGGCGACAGGCGACATGTCGCGGCCGGCGCCATGCGCCATCGACGTGTCCTGGACGTGGATCGGACATGTTCCAGCGAGACGAGGAAAAGACTCGCGGGGGGAAAGAAGTGTCGCCATCGGCGAAGACTTGGGCCGCGTATCTAAGTCAGTCTCCGACCCATCACTTCTTTAATTAATCCAGAAGGAGGAATTGTTGAGTTAGTTGTAGGGGCTGTGCTGTAGTGCTGATCTCCCCCGCGCACCTGCATGCGGCTGAAGAACCGGCCAGCGCCCCCGCTGCCGGCGCGCACATGGCTACTCGAGTCGATCGCCTGCGTGCTACTGATTCGGCCAAAGCGTGGGCGACGGCGACTTCGCCTCTCCCTCTAGACCGAGGCAACCGCGCGCACTCGCGCTGCCAAGTGCCGACTGCACGTCGTCCGCCTTTCGCCTTATCCCTGCGTAGCTTGCTTGCTTTGCTCTGCTCTTTGCTGTTGTTATACAAACGCGTTGTTGCCGTTGCTTACCTCTGCTCTTTGCTGTAACAAACGCGCTGTTGCCGTTGTGTCCACGTAAGAATTCCTCACTCGTCTCATACTTACGTATCGTCTCACGCCATCTTCTTATCGAACTGGTATTAAACATGAGCTGCAGCTAGCTGGTGCTGTTTCTGAGGTCAACCGCGCGCGTACAAAGAGTTGCTTGTTTGTTACTACTAATTTCTTTAGTTTCCTACGTACATCCAAGGGACTGCTTCTCGGCCATGCCGGCCAGGACGTGGCTCGCCGACCTGCGCTCGAGGCTCGGCGTCGGCGTTGGCGTCGGCCCCAGGGACGACGGCGGGCTTGGCATCCTGGCCTTCGAGGCAGCAACCACCATGTCCCGGCTCGTGTCCCTCCACCGGACGGTGTCCGACGTCGAGGTCAGGAGGCTCCGCGCCGACGTCTTGCGCGCCGAGGGCGTCGCGCGGCTAACGTCCACGGACCAGGCTCTCCTGCTCCGTCGCGCGTGCGGCGAGCTCCTGGCCGACCTCGACCGCGCCGCCGACAGCGTGGCGCGCCTCGGCGCGCGGTGCTGCGCTGGCCGCGGCGACGCGCCGCCGCCGCTCCTGCGGGACTTCGACCGGGTCTACGCCGAGGCGAAGCGTGGCCGGCTCGTGCAGCTGGACGCCACGGTCGGGTTCTCCAGGGGCGCCACGAAGCGGTTCAAGGAGATGGAGCGCCACGTGGTCGTGGCGGCGAAGCTGTACGCGGAGATGGACGCGCTCAGCGAGCTGGAGGCGTCGGAGCGCCGGATGGTGCAGTGGAAGCAGCACAGCGGGCCTATCCCGGCGCAGTCGTCGGAGACGGGCAAGAGGTCAGCGGCCGAGGACGGAGAGACGAAGCTGATCAGCAAGCTCAGGGCGCAGCGGCAGAAGGTGCGACGGCTCATGGAGGGGTCACTCTGGAACGTCGCTGCCGGCAAGGCGGCGAGGCTCATGGCCAAGTCGATCCTCGCCGTGCTCGCACGCATCTCCCTTGCCTTTGGCGCGTCCGTTCCAGGCCTTCCCCTTGGACGGTACCACGCGCATGGGCGCTCGGTTACTCGTCTGGCCCGTTACACCGATCGGCGACGCCCGCGGCGCTTCGACACTCGGCTCCCATCTTCGGCCACAAAGATGCCTCCTCTCTGCTGTTGGAATCGATCAAGCCATCAGTGAGCACGGTCGGCGGCTCGAACATGGAGCTGCGATACGCGAACGTGATCTTGGCCGCCGAGACGTTGCTCGCGGCGCTGAGGCCGCCGCCGGCAGGTGACAGCGAGGAGGTGCTGGAAGGCATGATCGACCTGTCGAAGAGAGACGCGCTGTACAAGATGCTGCCCGTCAGCATCCGCAAGTCCATGAACGCGAAGCTGAGGGAGAGCTGGAATAAAGGACAACCCGTGGCCGTGGACGAGGTGGCTGCGGCGGAATCGAGGGATGCGGTGGAGCGTCTGCTGCGGTGGTTGAGCCCGATGGCTCACGACACTGTGCGGTGGAACGACGAGCGGAGTATGGAGCGGGCGCAGCGGTTCAGCATGCAGCCACGCGCGCTGATGGTGCAGACGCTACACTTCGCCGACCGGCATAAGACGGATGCTGCTATTGTTAATGTCCTCATCGACCTCAGCTGCATATGCTGGTACGACGATGAGCGGCGACGGCTGGAGTCTAATGACTGGGACGACGACGAGTAGCAGCTACAGATTTTTGAGCTGTGGTTAGTGATTGTATTGTGTGTGAATATCATGGTGGGATGCAACCACAAGTCTCGTGTACATAGAGGAACTTATTAACAGCCTTTCTATATAATAAAAATGTAGCAATTTAGGTAAATAAAAACACCATCAACGACTTCTTCACTTCCCTATAAGCTACTCTCTCCATTTCGAATTATAAATCGTTCTAACTTAACTACACATAGAATTTTTTTGGTCTACATTTGTCAAAAAACCACCTCATTCCTGTTAGCCATATTGCCCAAAAAAAAGCAGCTGCGATTAACAACAATGTATTATACTTTTTGTTACCCATTTTGGACCAAATATGGAACATATCATATGTGTTCAAGGGTGGGGCAATTCCAAAAAGTATATGAATAAATCGCCAAAAGAAACTTAGCATTAGAACATTGAAAAAAAGAGGTGTTGCGGGTCCTATTTCGAGGAACGCATTGTCTTCGTCAATGGGCAAAACTACAAAGGCATAAAGATCTGCAAGACCAAATGACCTTTGTGGCTTCACATCTAGAAACGACAACTCTTGATTTCTTGGATCCAATGGATGGCTTTCAAAGAGACACATTGGCTATGTTTAGTCCAAATCTTTTTCTTTATTTCACCCGCGTGTGCGGTGGTTTTTCTTTATAGCCCAATTTGGTTTTGTGTGTTACTTTGTAATAAAAGGTCTGATTCTATCTTTGGATAGATGAAACCGGATTTTTCAAATCCTTTATCTAAAAAAACTACACACAGAATACTTGGCTTATATAATTCGGAAGGATGAGCGATAGTACAATGAGCACATACATGACTTATCTTTACTTGAATCAATGCTCGACGAAGAACTAGAGTTTCACGCCAAGCACACCGAGGAGGGGCCCACGAAGGTCGCGATTGACCTTGAAGCAGCGAGCCCCACAGCGTGATCGACTAGGGCCGATGTAGAGCTCGGTAACAGCTGGAAGAACCTCCGAACGCACCTCCGGGAAGACCCGTCGGGAGGACGCGCCGCGAGGGTTGCCCTAGGACCAGCAAGGCCGCCTAGGCGCCCGGCGAAGTTCACGGAGAATGTCGACGAACAGCGGGGTAGTAGAGGGGATGACCTACAAGCAAGACGTGCTAGATTGATTTTGTCGATTGGATGTAGATGAGATCAAATCGGCCATTAACCTCTTTATTATATAGAGGAGGGTGGTCTTATCCTTTTAGGAAACCATCCTTGAACGTTTCCAATCACCAGAAACCGACCTAAACACGATTAGGAAACAATCGGTTCGGGTCTCGTCGGACATAGTCAGCGTCGGTGACGGACGCTAGAATCGGTGGCCGGGCGCCGCGCGATCGCGGCTTCCGGTCGATTCTAGTAAGCACCGAAAACGCCGAACGCCTGATTGACCGGACCCTTCGACCGGACGCCACGACCGGACGCATGAGTTCGACCGGGGCCTTGCCGTCGCTAGCGTCCCGTCGATTCCGATAAGCGCTGAAATCGAGCCACACGCACCATGACCGGATGCTCGACCGGACTCACGACCGGACGCCGCGAAGATTGACCGGGGCGGTCCTGGTCGCTAGCCTCCGGTCACTTCTAGAAAGCCTCTTTTGATCTTCCCTCGATTTTTGGCTAAGTCTATAAATTTGCGGTGTCTTAGCCCTTCATGTAATTGGACCAAGCCATTTTCGGTGTCAACAATAATATTCCTTCGATAAATATATAAATATATGACGACACAATGAGGCTATATCCGCATAAAGTACATGTCTCTTTATCTTTTCACATACTTTGGCTTACCATTCTTCACGATATCAATCACATATGGAATGTTCATCTAAAAAACACATATGTAATGTCTTGTTTACAATGTACAGTATCGCTTCATTAAAATGTTTTAAATTCAGGTTATGCACCAAAAACATGTTCAGATGTAAATTTTTATATTCTTCTAAGCAAATTTAGATATTATTATAATTATTCTATGATAATGTGGAGAGAGAAGAATAAATTATTCCTACCAAACAAATATTTTGTCATGACCCGGAATTGGGTCAGCCCAAGATAGGCTAAGAGGGCACGACACGGCCGCCCGCCGCCCGTAAAAGAGGGGGCGCGCGCGGGCAGGCCGCCCTACGCCGCCGCCGCCTCTCTCCCTTCCAGGTATCCGATTTTACTTCGCATTCAAGTTAGGATTATCTTAGGAATTTTTGGTGTCTAAAAGGGGATATTCCAATCTATAAGGAAGACCCTTATTAGGAAATAAATAAATATTGCTTATAAAAGGTATTCCGATCATATAAGGACTAAACCGAAATTGAGAGTCTAGCACTGATACCACTTGTAAGGACCTTGATGTCGCCTAGTTGGTATGCCGTACTACCAACTGCTGAAGTCCGAAATACTGATAAGTTTTGATTATTTCTTTCTTGAAGAAAACTTCATATCTCCCATAATAAAAGTCCTCTATGCATGAAAATTGGTAGAGACCTTCATCTATGAGTTCTCTAACTGCTGTATAAATTTTCTCTCATTTGAACTCTATTTGGTCAGTCAAAACAATTTTCTACCAAAGCTACTCAAATCTGAAACTGCACTTCTTTGGAAGTGAAAAACTAACTCAAAAACTGATTTTCTTCCAAACAAATTGTCATGCCAATTGTACAACAACAAGTACTTGATATGTATATCATGCTCACAAAGTTTTAGGTCAAATCATCGAGTGTTTGATCTTCTAAATTCATGCTTGAATGCAGCCAACACAGATTCTCAATTTACGGACAGATTTGATGATTCACTTCATTCTCTTCTTCTTGTCAATCTTGAGATGAAATTGGTTGAAAATACTAACAAGATATTATTCCATTCAGTCCTCTCATCAATGCTTATTATTGTTGATGCTCACTAACTCATATTTTTATGCATCAACCATTCATGGAAAAAGAACTAAAATAAAATTAGATAACCTTATTAGGGTTTTCTACTAATGAATTCCATGAGTTTTGGTAAAGTTGTGATTTGCGGGGACTTAACGAAAAATCAGCGAGAAATGACGTGGCATACGACCGGCGTAACGCAATGCAATCCAACTCCAAAATGAATCCGAAAGGCTACGGATCTCTCGACGCGTGAACTAACCGGAACCAAGAAATACATCATCTAGAAGACTCGGAACACGCGACGCCGCGACGGGACCCGAGGGGAGGCCCCCCTGGGCCGATCGGCCCAATAATGGGGCCGATCGGCCCCCCCTGCCGCCGTCACCGGCTCAAAACTGGAATGTTCCTCAACCGCCTCAAGACTCGATCTAAACCCGGTTGATTTGAGTCGGTTTGATCCGAAGGCGACGAAGAAGTGCGGGATTTATTCAAGGTTAATACCACATCGCTTTGAAGTAGAAGAGACAAGAGGAAGACCGATATATAAACAGCCCAAGACCCCTCAAGCCAAGACAAGTCCAAGTTGATCTAAAGCTTCACGTTCAATAAGAAGTAGATCAAGGAAGAGCCAAGACAGGGAACAAGAAGAGGAGACACCACGAGATAGGATAGCTAATTCATAGCTCTTTGAGCCTAGATTAGATAGAAAGTCGGGTTTAGAGAAGAGAGAGTGTATGCTCGGTTACGGATCGATAAGTTACACTATGGATCAATATAATTATTGTTTTCATACACCTTCGTGCTATTTAATTATTATGCATACAATTAGTTTACTTATACTTTATTCTAGTCATAGCATATTTGATATAGTCATTATTCATGGTAATTCGAAGTACTTATTCGTAGAGCTCCTAGTATATTACAATTTGTATGCTAGGTAATAGAGAGTATGTAGGCATGGTGCTTAGATATAATTTATTTGCGGATTCACCTTATATGCCTAGGGTAGTGTGGTAGATCGTAGTGGTGGCAAAGACTATTGAGTCCTTTACAATCCTCCCCCGTGTATAAGACTAGTCGATAATGATTCTTGGGATGATCTTGTTTCGTTCTTGATTTTCTTAAGTAATCTTAAGGTACACATTTTTATTTATGGTTTTGATTTATATATGATCTTATGCTATGCCTGTTTATTTCCACTTCGTAAATTCTTTGTATGCTACATAAGAACTGTCCCGTCTGTCATAAATCCAATCCTAATCTAACTAGGAATTAATCTTATCCTATTGTTCACCACGTGCACCTCACCTCTTATATACCTTATCACTATTATCTTTTATTGGCTCACCTGTTTAAGTAAATGCTAAACCACCGAATCTCATTAGTCTTCTATCACTGTCCTTAATCAAATGAATTGTTAATCTTATCTTCCTCGTGGATTCGATATTTAAAACCCTCCCGGGTGAAATGCTCACTTTGGATATCCGTGCGCTTGCGGATCTATTTCTCTGTAAGTTAATAAATATCAACAAGCATTTCTGGCGCCGTTGCGGGAAGATTTAGATAACTTTTCTTTTTGATTATTGATAGATAATTCTAAGTGTGGATTTGCTACTTAGCATCCCTCGCTAAAGAGTTTACCCGTTTATTGTCTTTTTCCATCTTACTTGCGGGGTATTAACGGGTTAGACTGTGATTCACTATACTTCATCATCCGAATCAAGTCAACCAGGCAACACCAAGTTCCTGAAGCCATGCACGAAAAGGCGTTGCGAGTTCTCGCTCCAAACATCGAGAACATTCGCCTTTGGACCTACACTTCAAATCAATCATGAGTTCGAGCTCAAGGCAAGCCTCATCAACATGGTGCAAGCTAACCCGTTTGAAGGAAAGACACATGAAGATGCAAGCACTCATCTCCGGACTTTCATGGAGATAGGCGCCACCATCAATATCAAGAACATTCCCAAGGACATGATCCTGCTCCATTTATTCCCTTTCTCACTATCGGGAAGAGCGAGGCAATGGTTCTACTCCGAGTGAACAAAAAGATAGACACATGGGAGAAATGTTCAACCACATTCTTATCAAAATTTTTTCCCCATAGGCAAAACCAATGCCTTACGTGGAAAAATTACCAACTTTCAGCGGCAAAGGGAGAATCTATTCGAGAGGCATGGGAACGTTTTCAAGAATACATATCAGATTGCCCTCACCATGGAATGGAAGAATGGATGCTCTTACAAGGATTCTACCATGGACTAATTCAAAAACCAAGAGAGCATCTAGACGCCACTTCTTTGGAGGATCATTCTTATCACTCGGGGAAAGCCAACATACTTATGTGTAAGATATCGAGAAAATCAAGGCTGGACCACGAAGAACACCCAATATCTTGTCATCAAAGTGAAGAAATAGAAGAAGAACAAGAAGACTTGAAGGCGGTATCAACTGGGATGGACGTGCTACTAAATTGGCTTGAGGAGCGAGCCAACTACAAGAAGAATCGACAAGCTTTACAAGACTACATGAACGCTTCAAGAAGTTCAAGCTTGGTGGTTCACGAATCGGCACCAACCCAAAAAGAAGAAGACCAAGAACCACGACCAACTTACGCAGGTAAGTATTCGAGTAATAACTTTAATTCGGGTAATAAATTCAAGCAACCTTCTTTACGAGAATTAATTGAAGAGCAAGTTAAAATTAATGATAATTTCTCTAAGAAGTTAGTTGTTAATGATAAAATTCTAGAAGATATAAATGCTAAAATGGATAACTTTTTCTCGCTATGATAAAAGAGCAAGTTGCTTTTAATATCAAACTAGAATCAAAATTATCAAAATTGTCTCTTGCTATGCCTGTTGTCACTAATCATGAGCAGGTACATAACATCCGAACAAGAGGTGGTAAGCAAACTACCGATCCACCATTCCCGACAGGAGCGGTAAGACCTTCGGCTAGAAACCTCGGCACTGCAGCCACTTTGCACAACCCCGTAGTACCGGCCAACATTCCCGAAGACAAGGATGATGACGTAGAAGAAGTTGTGCGCCAAGAACACGTGGGACAAGACTTTCCGCGACACCAATTTCCTACCCTATCCAAGAAGAATAAGAAGACCTCAAATTGATGATCAATTCGGCAAATTCATAGAGGTAATCCGAAACTTTATATTAATGTACCTCTACTAGATGCCATGCGAGTCCCTACATACGCCAAGTACATTAGAGATATCTTAAACAAGAAGAGACCATTACCAACCACGGAGATCATCAAGCTAACAGAAGAGTGTAGTGCGGCAATCCTAAACACGTTACCCATCAAGAAAAAGGATCCAGGATGCCCCACTATAGAGTGCTCAATCGGAGATCAATATTTCAACAACGCACTCTGTGATCTTGGAGCAAGTGTCAGTGTGATGCCCAAGGTTGTCTTCGACAAGCTCAAGCACCCTACCTTGGTTCCAACATCAATGTGTCTACAACTAGCGGATCAATCGGTTAAGCTACCCGTTAGGAATCGGCGAGAATGTTCGGTGAGGATCCGGGAGTTCTTTGTGCCCGGTCGACTTCGTTGTGCTTCGACATGCACCGGACTCGGGGTCTCACTCATCCTCGGACGACCATTCCTTAGCACCGCCAACGCTAACATCAACGTCAGCGCTGGAGAGATCACATTTGAGATCAATGGAAAGGAGGAGAAGTTCGCCTTCAAACCCAGACCAGAACTCGCCACCAATGCGAACATGATCAATCAAGAGAAGACGATGCCGACGAACCATCCTCTCCGATGGAGGATGCATCGAAGGACTAGAAGATTGGAAGGTCCCCGTTCGAGGACCTTAACTACGGACCCTCGCCGTCGGGTAACTTCGGTAAAAATTTAAAAATCCAAAAATATTTTATTCCTTGCATTTATTTTACGCAATTTAAATTCTTGCACTTTTACATTCATCGTAAAAAAAAAAATTACGCCCCATGATTAATTTTTGCGGAGTAAAACCCGTTTAATTACTTTTTTCTGTGGTGGCACAAAATAATTTTTACATCTTTCATTTTTTTTCAGAAAATACAAAAATATTACAACCTTACAAGTGGGACCCATATGTCATAGGGACAAAACATCAAATCATCACTTTCTTTATTCCTTTTCTCCTCCACCATCCAATTTCCACCAGCATACTTCCACTTGACCTAACATATACTATTCTAGCGTGGAATTTCAGCAAATAATAGATGGTGGAGAGGGCACCCGAATGGGCCCACTTGTGGGGCCGACCGCCCAATAATCGGCCGATCGGCCCCCCTCTGGCCTATAAACAGAGCCGCCAGCTCCTTCTCTTCTTATCCCAAGCAACTAGAAATTCTGATTTCGAAGAGAGAAGAAGAACTGCCTTGAGCGGATTAGGAAAGAATTAGAGGAGAGAAAAAACTTAGATGAAAAATCCTTTAGAAATCCTCTCGCCAAAATCCCGAAAAAATGTCGTCCCTTGCTTGGAAGGTTTCGCGGTCACGCTCAAACTCTCGGGCTGGTTCCGGCGATTAATGAGCACCGACACAAGAGCGACGCCATCACCTCTAGCTTCTCCATCTCCAATGCCTTCACCAAGCCGGGTAAAACTCGACCTTGGGCGTACACCTTCATTTGCAAAGCGGAGACGAAAGGAGTAGGTATGATAAACTTAAGAACGTAGATTTCTCACTTACTCCTATGCTAGATAATACATTCATGGACCGTATAGGAATTTTACCGAATTCAATATTATTTTTCAAATTCGGGATGGTCTTCTTTCTATGACACCTCTCTCGAGAGGGGGTGCCTTCTCACATTAGAATTTTTGTGCACACTAAATTACACTGAGGATGGGACCGGAGTGACCTTTCGGTTATTCTCGCGGACTTACACGATGACATGGAGACAACTTCGGTCTTTGCACTAGGTTTTGAGTCAAAAGGCCCCATAAATGTAACCTCCACCTTAAGCGACTTCAACAGGGGAAGTATTCGGAACGAAATCACTGGGGAAGGGTATGTTCCACCGACCTCGCACAAATGACATCCACCTTCCAACACTAAGATATTTACACAAATGGATGGCCCTTGTCCTTTTCCCACGAAAGGACAATATCATCTTTACTGAAAGCATCGAGGCGGCATTCCTATATGCCGCTTTGTTAGAAGGACATCCGTTTCACCTGTTATGTCACTAGTAGACCATTGGCTATCACTCCCCAACTTAGTTGGAGAGATAAAATTTGCACTTCATTAATCACTTTCGTATAGCCAATGATCTAGGCTGTCTTGGAGATGACACCACCATCACGTACATAACCACTCCACGAGATATCATAGGGTACGACTATTTTTCGGCAGGGGCGTTGGGTAAGAAAAAGACCGAGAACAATATTACTACCTTCATAACAACAATGCAATCCCGTTACCTAACCCGGGATTAGGCATATACTACGTGCAATCTTTCTTGATACATACGCAGTACGCAGTAGGTCCAACGTCGACCATCCACATCAAGCGAGCTTCAACATCCCAATACGAGGAGGAGCCGACCAAACTCCGGAGGGTGCAGCGTACCAAGCATACGAGGGCTTCGTGCCACCGCATCCACGTCGCGCCTACCGGGAGGACCGCGCCCACACAGAAATACCCGAAGGTAGTCATGCTTTGCATTTACGCCGGCCCGTCATTCTTTTGCAGGTTACGAGTACCGCGATCCAGCAGTATCCCGCCGAGGTGTGCACGACAATATGCGCACCCTAATCAACACTCAGAACGCCCACTCCGACATCTTGTACAATCAGCAAGAGTGGATGCGACAAAGGGGGAGCAACTGGGCGACATCCGGGGCGCGGTGGAGACCAACACCGAACAAATTGGAGAGACTTTTCGGCCGCATGGGACATAGTTAAGTGCATCAAGCAGCTTGGGGAGTGGTCCCGTTAAAACCACAGCTGAGGGGAACCCTGTCAAACCAACCAATCGTCGGACCCTTGGGGAAGGAGTGCCCCCAAGGTAAGTATCTATCTATCTATTTATCTATTTATCTATATTACTATAGTTTTTAATTATTTAGCTATATATTTATATTTGAGTCTGTCTATTTAGCTAGTATAAATAATATTTGTTTTAATATATATATATATAGGTGTGCTATAAAAAAAAATGAGAATAATAATTATATTGATCTCGTGAATTATGCTATAAGAACATGATAGATGTTGCTCCTCCTCCGTGATCAATGCCTAGTTTACCATATTTATTCCTCCCAACATGGATATAATTGTTTAGATTCTAAAACATGCTTTGAACTTGAGTTACGTGGGAGTATGATCTTAAATTTTAAGTCTAGGCAATTGATTGATATGATATAATAAAAGTTGAGCTACTATCTATCTTGTTCATACGTGGACGCTTAAATTACGAGTATTAATCTTTGGAAATTTTAAATGAGTCTCCTGTATGACATAAGCCTGATAAAATAAAATAAATACCTTGTTGAAAATATGCTAAAATTGCTTCGTTATATATCTCTCTATGCTTTCAAGAGACTTGGGCATGACAAGCAAAAATAAAATAAAAAGAAAAATATATATATATATGAGAGAAAAGTGAGATGAGAAAGAGGGAGAGAAATGAACAAGTGTTCTACTAGGCGAGAAGAGCCTACCTCCCTAATAAAAGAGATGAAAAATGAACAAATGTTCGGAGCGAGTAGAGCTCACATCTCGAAAAAGAAAAGGAGAGAGAAGAATGTGACAAAAGTCAATACGAGTGAGAAGAGCTCACCTCTCCAATTAAGTTGTCATGTAACCCAAGGTTCTCTAAAAATTTATTACTATAAGGAGAGATATATTTTCGAAACAAAAGAAGCAAAGAAAAGGGCTAAGAATTTAAATGTTTACTATTAATTGTTGTCATACAGGGGAATACTACGTGCTTTCACTTTATAATCTTTTGTAAAACTCGAGTTATAGTGAAACCACGAACTTGAGACATGGTGTTTGACTTAATTGTTCTATCTTTCAATAGTCCAAGATTCATGATGATAAAAACTCCATGCTCTCAAGTAAATATAAGCAAGTTTATGATTCTAAATTCTTCATCCTACCTTGGTTGAGATTTACTTTGATAACACACACAGGGCCTTGCTAGGGACTAGCAAGAGGTAAGCTTGGGGGAGTTTGTTGATGCTCACTAACTCATATTTTTATGCATCAACCATTCATGGAAAAGAACTAAAATAAAATTAGATAACCTTATTAGGGTTTTCTACTAATGAATTCCATGAGTTTTGGTAAAGTTGTGATTTGCGGGGGACTTAACGTAAAAATCAGCGAAAAATGACGTGGCATACGACCGGCGTAACGCAATGCAATCCAACTCCAAAATGAATCCGAAAGGCTACGGATCTCTCCCGACGTGAACTAACCCGAACCAAGAAATACATCATCTAGAAGACTCGAACACGCGACGCACGACGGGACCCCGGAGGAGGCCCCGGGCCGATCGGCCCAATAATGGGGCCGATCGGCCCCCCTGCCGCCGCCTCCGCTCCCGCTTCGAATGTTCCTCAACCGCCTCCAAGACTCGATCTAAACCAGTTGATTTGAGTCGGTTTGATCCGAGGGCGACGAAGAAGTGCGGGATTTATTCAAGGTTAATACCACATCGCTGTTGAAGTAGAAGAGACAGAGGGAAGACCGATATATAAACGACCCAAGACCCCTCAAGCCAAGACAAGTCCAAGTTGATCTAAAGCTTCACGTTCAATAAGAAGTAGATCAAGGAAGAGCCAAGACAGAACAAGAAGAGGAGACACCACGAGATAGGATAGCTAATTCATAGCTCTTTGAGCCTAGATTAGATAGAAAGTCGGGTTTAGAGAGAAGAGAGTGTATGTATGCTTCGGTTCGGATCGATAAGTTACACTATGGATCAATATAATTATTGTTTTCATACACCTTCGTGCTATTTAATTATTATGCATACAATTAGTTTACTTACACTTTATTCTAGTCATAGCATATTTGATATAGTCATTATTCATGGTAATTCAAGTACTTATTCGTAGAGCTCTAGTATATTACAGTCGTATGCTAGGTAATAGAGAGTATGTAGGCATGGTGCTTAGATATAATTTATTTTGCGGATTCACCTTATATGCCTGGGTCGTGTGGTAGATCGTAGTGGTGACTGACACTATTGAGTCCTTTGCAATCCTCCCCGTGTATAAGACTAGTCGATAATGATTCTTGGGATGATCTTGTTTCGTTCTTGATTTTCTTAAGTAATCTTCGGGTACACATTTTTATTTATGGTTTTGATTTATATATGATCTTATGCTATGCCATTTTATTTCCACTTCGTAAATTCTTTGTATGCTACATAAGAACTGTCCCGTCTGTCATAAATCCAATCCTAATCTAACTAGGAATTAATCTTATCCTATTGTTCACCACGTGCACCTCACCTGTCTTATATACCTTATCACTATTATCTTTTATTGGCTCACCCTGTTTTAAGTAAATGCTAAACCACCGAATCTCATTAGTCTTCTATCACCGTCCTTAATCAAATGAATTGTTAATCTTATCTTCCTCGTGGATTCGATATTTAAAAACCCTCCCGGGTGAAATGCTCACTTTGGATATCCGTGGCGCTTGATCTATTTCTCTGTAAGTTAATAAATATCAACAATTATCTTGTGAATTCTTCCAATATAGCTCATCCAATCTCAACCTTGAGCTTGACTTAATTCAAACTCAGATTTTTGATCAATGTGGTCTGCTAGCACATGATCTTACTTTCGTGAAGAGTAACCTTCAAGCTTGTGATATATCCAATTATTTATGCACAACCTCCACTTGATACTTTTCGTGAATAAGCTCAAACACAAGAGGTCACTAGTAACACAAGCACTAGTTTCTCACTTAGTAACCCTTTGTATGTGTGGAGGGCAAGTGGGTCACTAAATGAAGAAACCTCATAACATGGACTAAATCTCCCAAAGCCTCATGCACATTCTTTAGAGTGGAATGGAAATGTGAGTGTGCATGATTGGTCATTTAAGTCCAAAGGGTAGATTTAAGCCATATTATGGTGAGTGGCTAACATAGACAAATCAACTCCAAATCAACTAGAGAGAGAATAAACTAGAGAGAGAATACATCACATGGTTTTGGATTGATTGCCTTCATATGACAGCACACTCCATTTGAGGAACACATTCTCATATAGTGAGACTACATAAATCACTTAGAGAAAAGATTAGTCTCCACAAAATTCTAGCCATAGAGTAAATTTCCTTTCGATAGGTGCTCTAAGTATTTGAATTTCTCACGTAGCACTTTATTCATTTAAGAACTTGGGATTTTCACTCTATGTCTAGGTCATGGCAACAATAGAATAATCAAATTGAACTATGCATGCCAAGAGATACTCACAACCATTGTAGTATGTAGATGCCCATAATATAAAATTGAGAATTTGACAATCTACCATATAACAAGATTCCACGAAGTAGGAAGTTCTTGAGTTGTGAGTGATCAATGCCTTTACTTTACTTGAGCATGATTCTTTTATTCTTGGCCTTCTTGAAATTTACTTGTATTCTCCCATGAGAAAACCAAGACTCCAAATCCTTCAAATCAACTCATAGTATGCATGTATGAAGAGAAAACTTTCTTCAACTTGAAATTCTTGATTTGAAGTCCATGGAGGAAGCTCAAATCATCTATGTTGCTTGGTGTAGATGATCAATTCAGTTTCAATCATAGTCTTCTCTTTTCATGATCAATAACCAATGAATATGCTCAAGTGCTTCATTTACCTAAGTGGCTACACAAGACACAAAGGAGTAAAATTTGAACATAACTTGCACTTGAGATTTAGATGTTACCACCCTTCTTGAATGTAATGAATGAGATGATATCTTCATCTTCACTTTGCTCATATGAAAGTTGTAGGCTTTGTTCTTGAATTGGAGAGGAATCGGTGGCTGCTGTGTCTGCATAGGTGCGGCACTTCTTTGCTCTCAAGCGCACCGCTGCGCTCTGTAATGTTGCAACAGAGGTCCGCAGGCTACACTACATCGAGTTGTCGGTGAATTTGGTGCAGCAGCAATTTTAGGAATCTCCACTTCTTTTGGTGAGAGCATTTCACCCATTTAAGCTTCCCTAAGTGTCAACTCACCACCATTATCAAGATTTGATCAGTTCACTTGAAAATAGACCACTTCATTTGAAAAACAAACCACTTCGGTGAAAATCGAAAGCATGGAAGAAACATTCATAACTTTTGATTTCCAAAGGCTATGAAGGTCAATAAGCACTTGTTGGAAAGCTTGAGAAGTCTAGTTTCCAATGCCACCAGTGTTGATCTGTTAAGCAACTCGGTTATGGCTACACACCAGTTTTAGTACAGACTGGTTAGAATGTCTGCAGATCATCATATGCTCAACTTCAAGTGCAAAATTATATCAATCTACAATATCCCTTGGTACATGCTGCACATGGTATGAAAGCTCATCAAGTTAACTTTCAAACCCAACAAACGGATTGTCATTTGCACTTCCCAAGATGAAGTTATGACCAGATCAATACAGACTGCACAGAAGACCGATCAGCAACACAAGGTGGTTCTTCAATACCGAGGTGATTTTGAAGTTTAGGATATTTCCATTGATTCATCTTCGGGTCAACTATATAAGAATATAATGTGAAATGATTGATGACTTGAGTGAATATTTTTAGTTAACTTGCTCAAGCACCCCGAAGCTTCATATCACCTCCACGTACCTACAACACTCATCAAGCACAACTTGGTGGTACCCAAACTAAGTTGGGTCCATCAAGGTTAGTCACAAGAGACTTACGCACCCAAATGGCCTTTGTGCTAGCACGTGGTGAACCAATCACCTCTCTAGCACAAGTGTCATTTTTGGGTATCCTAAGCATATTTGAATTAATTGACAAGTTGAGCTTAGGAGTGTTACCCATGGGATAATCCTTACTTAAATGTCCATTTCCTCTACAAGTGTAGCATAGGCGGCGCTTGTTCTTGTTAGCCTTCTCTTTTTGTATTTTGCTTGCTACCTTGTTAATGAGCCTCTTTCTTGATGATGACAAGCCTTCACTTTTCTTGTTTGGACATGAATTAATTTCATGTCCTTTCTCATAGCATCCATAACACTTCTTGCCTTTTGGAAGTGTGGCTTGGTCATCAAACTTGTTGGAATACATAGAGGCAATGTGTCCCATGTTGGAGTACTTAGCACGAGCCATCTTCTTCTTTTGGATCTTGCTCATGCCCCTCCTTTCTTTCCTCAAGATGCGCTCTTTAACATAGTGGCCCTCTTTCTTGCACTTGAAGCAAGTGATGAGAGTCTTTGGTTGTTGTCGCACCTTGATGGTCTTGAAAAAGCTTCGCTATCATGCCTTGGCATACTTGTTGTGAGCTTAGTTTGCTCAGGAGACAGATTGGTAGCCTTCCCATATTTGTGGGGCGCGGCACCGCCGCTCTTGGGGTGCGGCACTTTGCCGTGGTCCGTGCAGGCTGAACTATATCAATCTGCTCCTTCCTCTCAAACTGCACACAATCAGATCCATTCACCACTTGCTTACCATTTGTCTTGTCTTCTTTTGTGTGCCCAAGCTCACTTTTCATTATCTCATTGAGCCTAGCAATCTCTTTTCTCATAGCTTCCATATCAACAAGGTTAGTGGCATAAACATTCAAATCAAGATTAAAGCATCTACCACAACCTTGACTAATAGAGGGAGTAGAGGTGTCCTTTGCATTAGAGGGCTGTGAGGTGCTCTCCCTAAGATGACTATATTGCAACTCAATTTCCTTGTTCTTTTCAACTAAGACACAATACTTATCATTGAGTGCAACATTAGCCTTCGTTGTGAGAACATGTTCTCTTTGCTCTTCGACCAAAGCCTTATGCAAGGAGTCCACCTCACTTCTCTTTAATGCAAGAGCTTCCTTATTAGCAACATACAACCTTTCAAGCTTGTCAAGTTGTTCATCTCTAGTTGCTAACTCAGCTTGGGTACTCTCTAAATCCGCCATTAGTTGAGAAAGAAAGACTCTAGTTTTAGGATCTAGGTTCTTGATGAGTCTAGCATACTCTTCATCATCACTAGATTCACTATCACTAGAGCTTTCACTTAGATCACTACTAGAGATATCACTAGGAGGTGGAGAGGGTTTGGCTTTTGATTTTACCTTCTCACCTTTTGCCATGAGGCACACATGAGATGTGACATAGAGAGTTGTGCCTCTAGGTGAGGTGGATTCATCATTTGGCCTCCACCGATCACAAGCTTCTTCTTCCTTCAAAATGTTAGTCTCACAAGAACTAGAGGAAGTAGAAGTACCACATGTAAAAATATTGTTCTCACCAACCATTTCATTACCATCCATAAAGTCATGTGTTGGTGAGGAAGTGGATGTGGCATGATCAATTATGCCTTTTGGGAGAATCACTTGAGGCTCATCATGTGTTGGTGAAGTTGAGCACTCCTCAAGTGGTTCCTCTAATGAGAGGCTGCTCTCATCACACTTGGACTGGCCATATCTTTCTTTGAGTGCGGTCCAAATGAGATGAGCATCATCAAGCGGTTCATCGTCTCCAAATATGACATCATCTAGTACATCTTCACTCAAAGCACTAAACAAGATGTTAGTAGCTTGAGCATTGTAATGATGTAAGTATTTCACTTCCTCTCTAGATAAATGGTCCAAATCATCACTAGGAGGTGAAATGCTCGCATCAACAATCAGCTCTATATGAGGACCCATGGCCCTAAAAATATCAAGCACACTAGCAGACCAGGATGCATAGTTTGAGCCATCAAAAAGTAAAAGTTCTAGAGATACCTCCTCACTTATCGACATCTTTCTCTCAAGGTGGTTAAGCCCGAAATTGAGAGCCTAGCTCTAATACCACTTGTAAGGACCTTGATGTCGCCTAGGAGGCCTAGAGGGGGTGAATAGGCCTGTACCTTAAAAATCACCAGAAAAACAAACTCGGCGGTTTTTGAAACAACGCGGCACCCCTTCCCTTCGCGGCACTGCCTGCTTTGGCGATTCAAACACAAATCTGCGGTTTGAAATCTAAGCAATGAAACTTAGATCGAAAGTGACTTTCCCAAGTTTCTCGCACACAAATATATATTTAGATATCCAATAGAAAGTACCAGGAACTCCACAACAAAGTAGATCGGGACAAACCCTAGCTCACAAGAATATATATGCAAGAATGTAAAAAGCACACGTGAGACAAGAATTTTTCCCGTGGTTCACCGTCGCCACAAAGGGTGGGTTACGTCCACGTTGTTGAGGTATCCACAAAAGGATTGGGATTCGCCACAAAGGCTATCCCTTCCCTCGTTCTCAAGTCAAGAGAGTGAACTCTTGAGATGAGGGGTTTCCAATAGATCGATGAGGGTAATACAAACTTTCCCGCAGCTCACCACAAGCACGGGAGCTTGTCGGGCGACGCCTAGCCGTCTAGGAGGCTTCACCTCCAAGAGTAAAAGATGCACAACGAAGATTGACGAAGCCCAACAAGTGCTCAAGGTTTGGTTAGCTCAGATCTGCTCTCTAGCTGCTAATCACACAGCCCCAACACTTAATCATGCACTAAGCACAATCAATCTCACAAAGAGATGGATGGGGAGAGCTCTCAAATGGCTTTGGAAAGGTTGGGAGAGGTCTGGAACATCAGCAGCACGACCAGAAGGGGTGGGATGGGTATATATAGCCATCCCCCTCAAACTAGCCGTTAGGATTCGAAAACTAGCCGTTATGTTCATGCGGGTGCGGCACCGCCGCCGTTAAGTCGCGGAACCGCTGCAGCCCCTTCGAACAAACAGACAGGTCACCTAACCGAAAAAGCCATAACTTTTTCTCCGAACTCCGTTTTCAGTGATCTTGGACATTCCGAAAGCTTGTTTCGAGGGCTACCCAACCCTACACAGAACAAGCCCAAGATCACCAAGTGCAGGTGCAGTGCTAAGTGTTTTCTCTCATGTTAGCACTTGGGTTCTAAGTAGTTTGAGCACTTGAGACTTGTCTATGATTCGTATTGCATCCCCTTGATAGTACGGCATACCTATACTCAAGATAAATAGAATGTAACCAATTTAACCACTTGAGTCTTCATATGCCATTTCTTCTCAAAATTGCTTCATAAGGGGGTTGCGATCACCTTTGTCTCTTCGCTTTGAGCAACTATACCTTGAGCTTGTGACTTGAACCATTTCAAAGACATATGAGTTTGACTTCATGGCTTCAAGTCACTTTCAATAATGATTTGATCCTCAACACAATATGACTCCTCATAGCTTGATTAGTACCTCGACTCAATGCAAGTACTCTCTTCTTCACTATAGCCATGGTACCTCGGTCCCCAAGCCAACGCTTGCCCTTCACCTTTGCTTAGTACCTCGAAGTCCTTTCCTTGCTATCTTCACCTTATCAAGATACACTCAAGTCAAATCATATCAAGCATCCGTTGAATAACCATTTCTTCAATATTATGATCCTTGCTTGATTATCTTCTGGATATGAATATTAATATCAATCAAGCTTCTAGTTTGACTCACATAGAGACATACATAGATCAACTTCAATATGGTCAAACCAATTCACGGTTCCTTATATCCTATCATTTTGGCTTGACACTCCAACACTTATTTCAATCTTCTATTCATGGAAAACAAGCCATTATAGAGGCCAACCAAAATCATCAACTCTTGTCTCATTTGCCTTTTGCCAAGTATGCTTGCTTTCACATGATGCTATGGTATTCCACAACATATAAGCCATTTCATTGATTCTATTTGCATTGTTATCTTTTGCTTGAACTAGATTGTTTCCATCATCTTCCAATACAACAATACACAATTTGGCTTTGCTTCCATACTATGTAGAATACCATCAAGTTTGCTTACTTGGTGAACCTTGAATATACTTGTTACTACACAATCCACAAGTATATGTAATAGACTCGCTTTCTGTTCAACACTTAGCAAACTTATTAGACCTTTAATTATGCTGTCATTCAATTCACCAAAACCCACTAAAAGGGCTAGATGCACTTTCAATCTCCCTCTTTTTGGTGATTGATGACAACACAATTAAAGCTTATAAGAGATTGATAAGCATTAAGATTTTGAATCCTATGATATAGTGAGCTCCCCTAAATGTGTGCATTGAAGGAAATTCAACTTTTGGCCTCAAATGCCACATGCACATATTTATGATGAATTGTGGGAACTCTCCTATATCTTAGCATCCGTGGGGTGCAAGGTGTTACATGATAACCGTGATGCTCATGACAGTTCATGCACTCAAAAGATAAACAATCCACCATATAAGGCATGAATGTCACACACTGGCATAAATGGTCCTTAAAGAGCATTAATTTTAAACTATCATCCTTGCACATATCACACAAATTTTGAAAAATCTTACATGCCTCTCCTTTACCCCTTTAAACCACATACATATCAATCTCATCACTTTAATATTTCTCCCCCTTTGGCATTAATCTCCAAAAAGGATCTCTCCACCAAAAGGAAGAAATATGATGGTAGACAAGTGAGAGCTAGAGTAGAGCAAGGTTCAGCATATAGGATTTCTCTCCAAAATTTTCTACCAAACAAAGTATGCAACACTTTAAGTCAAGATGCTTGAGAAAAAAAGTTAGTATATTTAGCTCATATCTCACTAAGATGACATTCAACAAGAGACTAACTCATGACATCACCACTAGAGGTATCAACCAAATATCTAATGAAATCTCTAATCGCCACCATAAGAACAAACTCATGATGTGACTCAAAATATTACATACACATGCACACACTAGCATGTAGGGGCCTAGATGCACAAAGGTAATACAAGAGTTCATGGAGCGATATACCTTTGTTCTAAGCCTCACAATCTCCACCATGAAGATGATTTTAATACTTAGATTTAATGCTTTGATGGGACTAGTACTTCTTTATGCAAGAGTTTCATTTGTGCCCATCTCTCATCATCATCATCTTCAAGGAGATAACCCACAGCTTGTGCTTGATTTCATTTGAATGTCCATTGCTAACTCTTGTTGTCATATTGAGATACCAAATGAAGACATATTTCTTGATATACCAAATTGAGAGATTATCCATCTATACCAATTGAAATATGATCTTCACAAATCTGGACACCACTTGAAGGAATCTTCACTAGTTGATGTCAATTTGAATGTATCCCCATATCTCATAATGTCACCTAGGTGATGCTCACAAAGACAAGAGATAATATTAAATTGCACAAGCTAGTGTTTCACAACTAGTGACCCTTTGAATGTGGAAGGCATGGTGAGTCACCAATTGTAAAACCTCATAACATAGACTAAATTCCCCTTGTTGATAGTGCATACATGTATATGTGGAAGGCGAAAACATATGCACTTTTGGTCAATTAAGTCCAAATAAGGGAATTTAAGCTATATTATGGAGAGTAGCTACTAAAGGCATAAAATTGCAATCCAAATGAATATGAGAGATAACTTTACCAATTTGGATTGAATTAAGGTAGCATACCCAATAGAAACTCATTCTCAACATGAGACTACACAAATCACTAGAAGAAGAGGTTAGTCTCAAAAGACACAAGATATAGGATGGGCTCCCCCTCAATTTGTGCATCAAGTAATTGAATTACTTATGAAATGCACTTGAATCGGTTTAAGAGTCTAGAGGAGTTCATCCTATATCTTGGTCAAGGCACAATAAATTTGCAATAATTGAAATTATGCCAAGAACACATACCACCACCAAGATAGATAGATCACCACATTGATATGACCATCGTGAGTGAGATTTCAATGATTTGAATGGCCATAGTTCTCACATGATGAAATGTGGTGAGATAGAGAGCTCTTATGATCATCCAAGATCCACATATTAGATTCCTAGTTCTTTCTTTACCTAGTGCAGCCCACATAGAGAGCAAAATAGGTAAAATTCATGAGATTTGTAAACTGTGAACTAGGAGTTACCACTCTTGATTTGCAAGATTCTGGGTGATCAAAGGGATGGACCAAGAGCACTTGATAAGCTCTAGAGAGAAGAAATAGCAATGAAAGTCCACTACTCAATTATTTCCTCCATCTCATCCAAATCTTGTTCCACTAAAAGGATTGGGACATTCAACATTCAAACCGGGAGCACTTCGTCCATGAAGACCGAGACCTCCTAGAATAACCGCGTGAGGCACCTAGAGACTCCATAGGAACCATCCATCCTCCTTTTGCACATGTGTTGGACTGCACATCATATACTTGGAAGGAATCAATAATCACACAAAATTTAGGCTAACCTCCCCCTAAATTTGTGCATACAAGAGTACCCAAAGTCTACTTAAGCACACTAACAATATAAGGTCATAGGAGAGGTTTGCACTATACTTCAACTAGTCTCAAACTCCTTCAAGATACTTGCAATCCAATAGTTTCAAATGATTTCAGTTGCCCTTAATTGATTTCAGCTAGTACCAACTGATTGTAACTCATTCTTTGCTACATGTAACTGCTGAAAACGACTAATTTCACTAGTTTGAACTGATTTGATCTGGCTGTCTCCGAGAACCTTCACCGATTACTTCTTATTCCAACTAGTTGCAATTACTTGCTACTGCTTGTACTCGATTGCAACTCATTTGCATCCTTGTGTGAGTTCTTTTATTTTATTGAATCTCCTTTAGATCAAACTGATGCTTCTCAATTTTTGAAGTATCTTCATGATCAACTTGATATCCCATTGACCCTTGTTGATGCAATGCAATGCAATTCCATTGAATCGAGCTTTTCAGATTCTGTCATCCCCGGAGGGAACTTCATATCTCTCACTACAAGCTCAATATGCATGATATTTGGTTGAGGTGTTCATCTATGATTCCTCTAACTTCTATAAAAATTTCACTCATTTGGACTTCATTTGATCACTCAAATCAATCTCTCTACCAACTCGCTAAAGTCTGAAATACAATAAGTTTCAGATTATGTCTTTCTTGAAGAAAACTTCATATCTCCCATAATAAAAGTCCTCTATGCATGAAAATTGGTAGAGACCTTCATCTATGAGTTCTCTAACTGCTGTATAAATTTTCTCTCATTTGAACTCTATTTGGTCACAAAACAATTTTCTACCAAAGTCGCTCAAATCTGAAACTGCACTGACCGAAGGGGTTTAACGAAACTAACTCAAAAACTGATTTTCTTCCAAACAAATTGTCATGCCAATTGTACAACAACAAGTACTTGATATGTATATCATGCTCACAAAGTTTTAGGTCAAATCATCGGTGTTTGATCTTCTAAATTCATGCTTGAATGCAGCCAACACAGATTCTCAATTTACGACGTACTTGATGATTCACTTCATTTCTCTTCTTCTTGTCCAATCTTGAGATGAAATTGGTTGAAAATACTCACAAGATATTATTCCATTCAGTCCTCTCATCAATGCTTATTATCTTGTGAATTCTTCCAATATAGCTCATCCAATCTCAACCTTGAGCTTGACTTAATTCAAACTTCGATTTTTGATCAATGTGGTCGCTAGCACATGATCTTACTTTCGAAGAGTAACCTTCAAGCTTGTGATATATCCAATTAGTTAAGCACAACCTCCACTTGATACGGAAGGAGTGTGTAGCTCTAGTAGTCATCCAAATGGATACGGATCCATGCCCACGTCTTCGGGACGAGTTGAGGCTTGTTTATTACATGATCCATGTCGGGAAGAAGACCATCACTTGTTGATGATCGTTCGTCAACGAAATGGAGTAGCTTAGTGCGTGGGCGCGTCGATTATGAATTCATTAGTTGTTTGGGCCTTGGGCCATTTCATGTAAACCGACATGTGTCGTGATTTGGCCGAGAGCCTTGTAAGACGGTGGCTACATTAGCGGGGGGGTGGATGGGTGGTCCGTCATTGGCGATCAAAACAATAATTCATTCAGTTCGTTCGGTTTATTCAGAAATCAAACTGTACTTTTCGTTCTTCGCTCACGTTCTTTAGTTTACGATTTCTTCGCATTCAAGTTTCCTTTTCTTCCCCAACCCGGCTAACTCACGTCGGCGCGATCCGATCCGGCTTTGCGGTGTGCATAGATACAAAAGTGTTTATAAACTCCATGAGGGTTTCTGTGAAAAAAAGTCATCTTCTTTCCGCGTACTTATCACGTCATGATGCCTGGCCGTTAGCCACCGTGGCTAAATAGGGCCGAGCCATCGCCCGCTCTCCCGTGGTCGGTAGGCGGCGGTACGAAACGGCGGTGGCGGTGGCGGGCCGTGACCCGACATGGCGGCGGTGGCGGCGTGGCCCGCAACATCACGGGCGTACTACATGGCCATTGTGGACCAGCGATGCCAAGGCATGCGTTGCTACACGGCCATTGTGGGCGTTGCGGCGCCAACATCATCGCATATACGGCTGTGCGTCGAGCGCCCCTCTAATACCAATGCACGGGCAATGGAGAAGCGGCGGAGAGGGCTCTGCGCGAACAACTTCTAAGCTGGACCTCCACGACCACACCAATGCCACCGAGGAAAGCGGCATCGGTGGGAGGATAAAGCCGAGGAAGATTATTCAAGAACGCCGCGGCCGCCTCCTCTTTGCCGGCGATGCCGAGAAAAACAAGCTAGGGAGGCATAGTCCCCCGGCTAAACCTAGCTTCACCCGACGGCGACACGGCGACGGGCGCTAGACATAGCTAGAGTGCTAACTAGACTATATACACCCACACAATGAGTCCCCGGCCCCCCTACATCCTCAGCGCCTAAAACGGCCGCCGGGCAGGAGAAGAGCCGACGGAACCAATGCCGGAAATGCGCTCCGCCTACCTTTCGCCTTGGGGAACTATAGCAAGGGAAAGGTGGAGAAGAGACGAGAAGCAACTGAAATATCGATGCTTGGTACCAAAAAACTTCAGCTACCTAAACTCTTTCACCCTGCCAAGGCGCGTTGTGACAATGAGGCCAACGAGGACCCTGGAGACTTGTCAAAAAAAAAACGAGGACCCCGGAGTTTTGTCATCACCTGGCACTTCATCACCCAGCTCTTGGTGGAGCCCTCCACGTCATACACCTCTAGGATCCCGACGATGGTCCGCAGACGAAGTGCCATGGGCGTTACTCAAATTTTATTAAGCCATGAAACACATGATATGCCAAAGGAAAACCAATCTACAATTTAAGAATTTCGGATAATCCAAAACATTTGTCGATTGTTCATCTATGGTCTCCTTGCCACTAAGTTCTACCCGACCATCTCTCCCTTGTCGCCTCCTCCAATCCCAATCACAAGTGATTATTGAGCAGTGAGAAAAAGGTGGAATATAAGTACGGAGTAGGCGAGAATAATAAACTTGTTCCTTTGTCCGTAGGGGTCCTCATCTTACGGGAAAAACCACCCAAGCCCCCGCGTCGTCCTCACGAGGCGACTCGGCGGCGACTCCCGGCGCCCCAAGCCCCCCTCACGGCTCCCTCCGGCCCCCGTCGCCGCCCGCCCTTGGCGGCGGCGGCCAGGCGGCGGCGCCCAACAAGGTAGCCCCCCAGCGTCATCCCGTCCACCACCCCCTCCCTCGCGGCGCTCCTCTTCCCCCTCCACCCGGCTTCTTCCTCGGCGGCCGGCGATTCCGGTGGCCTGGGGCGGCGGATCCGGCCTCCTAGGTGGCGGATCCGGCCTTCTTGGTGGCGGATCTGCCCCCAGCCGGCCCGGCGGTGGGCCCGCGTCGGCGGCGTGGTCGGGTGCCGTGGCGTGGTCCGGTGCCGACCCGGGCCTCCTGCAGCGTCCGGCGGTGCCACGTAGCGGCGGCGGGCGTGCACATCGCCCGGCGGGGTGGTGGTGCTCTGGCCGGGCCCCACTCCGCGCGGGCTCAGGTGGCGAGCATCGACGGGCCGGATCAGCGCCTCCGTGGCCCGTCGGCCCCCTACCCCCCCCCCCCACGCCACGCCGCGCATTTAGGCCCGTCCACCCGACCTCCTCCAGCTCGGCGTACTCCGGCGACGGCGGCGGACCCGCCCCTACGGCGAGGTCGGCTCCGGTTGGTGATGCGGCCGGCCCGTTTTGCACCGTCCTACACCATGGTGGTGTGAGGCGGTGCCTCTCGGTCGTCTTGGAGTCGGCGCCATGGTGGCGTGGATGGCGTCGTCTTGCTCTTCTTCGTGCATCGGCGGCGTCATGGTGGTGAGCCGATGCCATTCGAGTGGGCGATCGACCCCTTCTTTTGGGAAGGTGCTCTACACCGTTGCGTGGTCTCCGCCTTGTTTGGGAAATGGTGCCATGGCGAAAGCCTTAACCCATGTTTGGGTCGATGACGGCGATGCCTTCGGGCGCCGTTCACTTCCACTGAAGCGTCCAAATGATCGGCCCTTTCCCCCGAGTGGTGGATGTCGGTGCCCTTGCTTCGTCGCGGCGGTCGTCGTGCTAGGCCTATTTGCGCTTATTGTTGCTCTTCGCTCGGTTTGTCTAGGCGTTGGTTGTTCTTTGCAATATCATATCGGTGCTCCTCGTCCCGCGGTCCCGGTTCTCGTGACTCGGAGGGTGTCTTCATGTCGGCGCTCCTCGCCCGTGGTCCTACCTAAGTGACTTCGGAGGGTATCTTCATGTCGGCGCTTCTTGCCCGCGGTCCGGCCCTAAGTAACTCGGAGGAGCACATGGAATCCCCTCTTCATTTGCGGCTTCGATCGCCTCCGGCTCTCTTGGTGTTGAGCTTTCTTTCTTTTTTAGGCTTGGCTTGCGGGGTTATTAGGTGGAGGGTCTCCGCCCCTCGCATTTCTTGCTTTCATGTTTGTGTTTTTGGGGCTTCGTTGGTAATCTGTGGATTACCTCGCGTGCAGGCCAGATCAACTATGTGTAGGTCTATTGACCATTCTCTTCTTCTTAATGAAAAACGGGCTATATCCCCGGTCTCGAAAAAAAAAAAAAAAAAAAAAAAAGGGGTAGAAGCATCCGAAGGGTTTTGACACTAGAATATTCTACTACCGTTTTTAATGTGTTGTCCTTTTCGACCATCATATGTATTCATAAGAGCATCTCCAACGGACTACTTGAAGGGACTACTAGCCTAGATTTAGGCGTGGAGCAAAAATACAGCTCAATAGACAATCTACTTGGCCAACAAATTTGTTGGCTACCTAAATCCTCTCCATCTCTAACTATTGTTGTTGGGCCAACAAACCTGGCGGCTAAAATTTCTCTCTCCACGCACCTCCCCTTCCCTTTGTACGCCGCAGCGCCGCTCTCCCCAACGCACAACTCTCCCGTTCACCTGCACGGCCGGGCCGCTGCGCTCGGGAGCCCTCACCGGTGGCAGCGGTCCTCCCTACGCAGCGGCGGCTCCCATCCCCGGGCGGCGCGGGCGAGGCTCCCGCGGCCCTTCCCGGCCGGCACCTTCCTACCCGTGTTTGGCATCGGCGGCGCAACGTGGCTCGGCGGCTCTCGCAGTGCGGCGCAACTCCTCGGCCGCAACGATCTCCCGGTGGGCGTGACCTCCCCCGGTGGCCACGACCTCCCACGGCGGGCTCGCCAGCGGCGTTGCCCTCCGTAGCACACCTCCCCCTGCCCCCCCTCGCAACTTCGGCCAACAACTCCCCAACACCGGCTGCTATCCATGACCGAGTTCGTCGATGCCCACGAGGGGAGAGGATGACATCGCGGGTCCAGCATGTCGTTGACTGTAAAACCAAATTACGTGCCAAGTTTTAGGTAGTCCTGTTGGAGTTGAAAAGAAAAATATTGGTAGAAGAGAAATAACGGCTACTTAAATATAGTTTTAGTTAGTCGGTTTTTAGTATATTGTTGGAGATTGTCTAACATATTCTGTAGGAGTATTTCAGTTATGTGTCACAAACACTACCGTATTGTAATATTTCAATATTTCATCTATAACATATATTTGTGTTACTATAATCATTGTCAGTACCATTTTTTTATATATAGAATGAAAGTTGTGTGTTATAAACCATGGTTGTACACATATGTTTTTTTGTTCCCGCAGAACTTCTTTGTAACACATTGATAGATATATTATGTTACAAAAATGTGTTAAAATACTCATGTGTCTGAGGAAGGAAAACATAAGTGAAAAAGTGGGTTAAGTACCAGTATATCAATGCCACTTAGCGTGTGTTAGGATGAACCAATCGTGCACCTTTTTGATCGGTGGATGAGTGGATATGCTCATGCGTCCGTTTGCTTCAATCTCCCGCGCTACAGACGTGAAGGGAAGGCGCGCACAACATCCAACACTTAAAAACTCCCAACTCTCCAAAGAGATGACACTCGTGTCGTGTTCATCGTGACTTTTCATGGTAGGATGCCAAAACTCAGATGCCATGCTAGTGCAACATGCAAGCGTTTGGCAGTTTTCTCTTTCGCGCGTTTATTTATTTCTTTTCTTATTGGACAGATGCCGCACTTAATTTGCATCCTTGTTCTTATCTTAGATACAAGCACTGACGTTGCACGACGCTACGTCACAAACTCACAATGCTCGTCGTTATAAATATACACATACAGTACACTCCTACATACAATACAAAGCTAACCGCTGTTTCCCAGGCAACAAACACAACACTAGCTCACTACGACACTATCCTATCTCTTCCTCCTCTAGTCCTCTTGCTCTGGGTTTCCGGCATCGGGTGCCTATTCTTGGGTGCGCGCATTTGCTCTGCGCTTACGGCTGAATGGCTAACGCTGACAGCATGTCAGTACCGGGCTTGTGGGCAGTGGTAGCCGCCATGGTCATCGTGGTCGTCAGCGCTCTCGTCCGTAGGGCTCACCGGTGGACCTGGGAGGCGTCGCTCGGTGCCAGCACGCGGGCACAGCTGCCTCCGGGGACATGGGGTGGCCCGTCGTCGGCACAATGGGGGCATTCCTCTGGGCCTTCAAGTCAGGCAAACCGGACTCCTTCATCGGCTCCTTCGTCCGACGGTTAGCTGCCGCCTTCTCCCGATATCATCTTCAGTTAATTACCTTGCCTCTGGGCGCTATCGTGTTATCAATCAGGCTAAGATAACGTCTCAAAAAAAAAAAAAAACGTTGAGGTTCTATATATTGTGAATTCGTAGGGGATGTACAAGAGATGTAGGTCATGTAAAATTTGACTTGTAGTTAAAGCTATACGTAGAGAAAGAGAGAGAGAGAGAAATCAACTTGTGAAATAGAATAGTACTCCATCCGTTCTAAATTATAAAGGCGATTTAACTTTTGCAGTTCATCTATTTTACTATGTATCTAGACATATTATTATTGTAAATTGCTCCGATACTCATCTTTTCTAAAATTGCACACATCTTAAAGCAGCCCACCTAATTATTTTAGGATTGATTTAGGAGGTAGAATAGCTGCTAATATGTTTTTTTTCATAAGCACCTTTAGCTCTACCATGGGTCATCTGAACATGAATCGGAGACCTCGCCCGTATGAAGCGCCTAGATCAACAGGCTCTTTTTTTACAAGTGATTCATCATCCCCGAACACATTATACAACTCCACTCCCGATGTATCACCCTTTTAAGTGTGCAATTCTCCCCCTTCTTCTAATTATCCTCGAAAAATGAAGAAGTTATAGCCATATCCACTTGGGCACAAGTGGGTACCATGGTTCTGCGTTGTTTCCAAGATAGTAAAACTTGGATGAAACTCTCACTGTCAATGCAAAGTTTCATTCTACAGTTTCATATCATTTAATTTCATGACTTGAGAGTTGGTAATCACACACCAAGAGAGTTTTATCTAGATAACACTCGTTTCTTCTCTCTTATTAAATACACGATCATGTCATCAAAAAGTGTCTGTGCAACCTATTTAATGTAAATGAAACTCACAAGGAGATTGACCTTAGCACTCGTGAGAATACACTCGTGTTTGGAGGACAAAGAATCCATCACTTTTAGTGTTGTGGTATGCAGGTATGGGCGCACCGGCGTGTACAGGACCTTCATGTTCAGCAAACCGACAATCCTGGTGACCACCCCGGACGCGTGCAAACGGGTGCTGATGGACGACGACAGCTTCGCTTTCACGGAAGGGTGGCCCAAAGCCACGGTGGCGCTCATCGGCGGCAAGTCCTTCCTCACCTTACCCTCCGAGGAGCACCGACGGCTGAGGAAGCTCACGGCTGCGCCCATCAACGGCTTCGACGCGCTCAGCACGTACCTGGGCTTCATCGACCACACCGTCGTGTCCACACTGCGTGGATGGTCCGAGGCTGGTGAGATTGAGTTCCTGACGGAGCTGCGGCGAATGACGTTCAAGATCATCGTGCAGATATTCCTGACCAAGGCCGACGATGCCACGATGATGGCATTAGAGAGGAGCTACACCGACCTCAACTACGGGATAAGAGTCATGGCCATTAACCTTCCCGGCTTTGCCTTCCACAAGGCTTTCAAGGTGATGCGTCCATGCGTGCCCGATCTTGCAAGCAGAATCAAATCAACTGACATATGTAGATCACTAAAAGAAGTGGATGGAAAACTTCATGCAGGCTCGCAAGAAGCTCGTGTCAGTGTTGCAAGGTGTCCTGAACGAGAGGAGGGCGGCGAAAGCGAAACTGCATCGTCCCAAGTCGAGCATGGACATGATGGACCGCCTGATTGAGGTGGAGGACGAGCACGGGAGGAGGCTGGGTGACGAGGAGATCATCGACGTCCTCATCATGTACCTGAACGCGGGTCATGAGTCATCCGGTCACATCTCCATGTGGGCTACGGTGCTTCTGCAGGAAAACCCAGAGATACTTGCAAAGGCAAAGGTATACCTTGCAAAGGCTACGGTGTTGTTTCAGCTCCCGCTGATTTCGGTTGATTTAATAGTGTTATGTAGGAAAAAAAATAAGCTGAAACAAACACACACGGTTAATTAATTAATTACTACACGAATACGTGTAGAGTCAATTACGTTTTCCTTTCCGCTAAGTGCATAATCACTTCTCAAAAATCTTGAATATCCAAGATCATGTCTGTTCCGCAATGAGTATTTGAATATGATATTCACGAATCATTATCATTGCTACATTTCATCAGGCCGAGCAAGAGGAGATCATGCGAAGCATTCCATCGTCTCAGAAGGGGCTAAGCCTGAGGGATTTTAGGAAGATGAAGTACCTATCACAGGCGCGACTTCTCAAGGGCTCAACAACAACATAATAAAAAAGCTTAAAATAATAAAATATATTTCTAACATTGCAACAATTAACCTCCTTCCCACTCCTTTTTTCCTCTAAAAAGGTCATCGATGAGACTATGCGCCTGGTGAACATCTCGTTCGTCACGTTCCGTGGAGCGACTAAAGACGCATTTGTGAACGGTGCGCTTAATTGATCCAGAAACCATCTCCCTCTTTCTCCAGTGACAATTTCTTCATGAATGAATTGCATAAAGCTCAATAAGAGTCTAAACATGCCACACGCATGTGCCATAGGTTACCTGATACCCAAGGGTTGGAAGGTTCAGGTGTGGTCCAGAAGTGTTCACATGGATCTTGAAGTTTATCCTGACTCTAAAAGTTCGACCCATCAAGATGGGAGGTACGTAGAAATGATTTCTTTACTGAGGTTTTGCCGCTCTGGTTAATCCTAGCAGCATCAAATGGCATGCTAATCCTAGAAGCATCAAATGACATGCTAGTTTTCCATTGAACTATTTTTTAGGGTTATTCACCGAGAGCCGGCACATTCCTTGCTTTTGGACTTGGGACCAGACTCTGCCCTGGGAACGATCTTGCAAAGCTAGAGATGTCCGTCTTCCTACACCATTTCCTTCTTGGTTACAAGTATGGTCTTTAGACTCAAACTATAATTTCTCCTCCTCTTCTTCTGCAAAGTAAAACAACTCTACGTTTCCAGAAAAAAGACTCAAATTACAATTCAAAATATCTTTTTTTTTGTCTTGTTTCTGTTCAATTTGAGATTTAAGTCCAAGTTTTTGAGGTAACAGAGGATATGTGTTTTTTTATGTTTGAAAAATATATAAAAAACTTCTACGATTACTTCCACCAGATTGATAGGCACACGTATATTTCCGCATGACGAGCTGAGGTTGAGAGTTGTTGAAGAGCAGTTTTGTTTTTTTAATCTTGCCAAAAATTCAAGATTTGGAGTGGGTTTAGGAAACCCTTGATATGCTCTTACTATTATAGCTTGAACTAGCAAAAAGGACAGGGATAGTAATGGAACCCAAATTTTGTTTATCAGAGGATAGTAAAACATTTTCCTATCAATAGAGGTTTAAGGAAATATAGCATTCTTTTTTTTTAGAAGAAAGAGATTTGCTATATCCCAATCGCATGGGAAAATAGTTTTTTAGACGTCGCATAGAACATCACATATATATATAGGAGAACATCAAGGAAAACATCTCAAAACATTGATTCTATACTACGCGAACATTAAGGCACCTCGGCACAGAACACAAGTACAAGTACAAATCAATAAGTTATAATTTTTTACTATGGAAGAATAAATGACAATTTTTATCTATATAAGCACAATCACAAATGCCAAATAGACATTTTTTTTTACTATGGGAGGACAATAGACAATGACAACCTATATAAGCACAAACATAGAGAACAAGCTAATGTTCGCATAGTATAGAAGCGATATTCTACGATGTTTAATGTGATGTTCGCTAATATATACATAATGTTCTGTTCCTGATTTTTGCCCTTTTTTCATAGGTGACTGTAGTATAGAAAAAGTATAAAAAGAAATATCCAGATTAACTAAATGAACTCTTTTATTCTGGTCTCTTCACAGGCTCACGAGGACAAATCCCAACTGCCAGATACAGTACCTTCCTCACCCTAGGCCGGTGGATAATTGCTTGGCGAAGATCACCAAGGCTTTGGGATGAACAATAAGGCTCAATCAAACCATTTCTCCTGGAACCTAGTAAACAAGACTAGTTATTGTTTGTCGATGAAACACTTTTGTACTGGCATGCTTTGCTACGGTGTGAGCCTCCTGTGTCAAGGTTCTATATCAGTTGCCATCTCCTGAACTCATGTCCTTGCTTTGGCATCATCACAAATAAGCTAAAAAGTGATCTCCAACTTGTACTATATGATTGTAACATGAGAAATTGAGAAGCCAATGAATTCTTCTCAGGTTTGTTATAGTGAAGTCACTGGACGTCAGGGTATGTTTGGTTTGATGCTACAGTTGCACAAAACAAATTTTGGCTGCCCAAAAATATTGACTGATCTTTGATTCTAACTCAATATGTGGCCGGCCCATTAAAAAGCTTCCGCCGCCAGGATCTGATGTGGGCAAAGCTATGACCCCGATTTAGCTCGGCTTGCCAATCCGACATATTTATTTGAATTGCCAAACTCTTACTATGTTGTTTGAATTTTTTGAATTACCAAACTTAATAAATGTTTAAATACTTACTAAACCACATATTTATTTTTAAATACTTTTTCACCAGGTGACTCTTCGTCGATGAAAATGTGGAAGTTACGTGTCGTAGTCACAACTCAAAAAAAAAAAAAACCTGACTAGCATCAAAACACCAATCTAATCTAATACTCATAGGAGAATAAAACCCACTAAGCTAATTCACAAAGCGTCTAACTCAGCAGTCCACTATCAAGCCTACTATCTATTTCTCTTGACATGCAAAGCGTCCAAAATTTTAATAGTCCAATTGTCATTTTCCACTAGTAATTTCTTTTGACATAATATGTCTACCTCAACGCTCCACTATTATTTATAATTAAAGTTTACTAGCACAAGAAATATGATAATCACGTTAGCGAGACACATCATAAATTTTATATTTACATTCCCTACTTCATACCCGCATGTATTGCGCGGAGAATCCTCCTAGCTTTCCAAATATTTGCCGACATTTGGCATGATGATCACAAACCAAACAATAGTGTAATACCCATGTCGGGCCATGGCAAAAACTGCCCAAACGGCAAACAGGCTAGGAACTAGAAAAGCCCACAACATCGGGCCAAGGCCCACGAAGAGGGAGCCTGATTAATATTCTTCAGGTCGTCACGTGCCCGCCCCCGCTTCACCCCACCCTCCTCGTCTTGTCGCCTACCCTTTTCCCCAGTCCCAAGCCGCATTACCGGACGCCATCTAACCCCTAGTCACCCGCCGGCGCCCCCCCCCAACTCCGCCCCCCGTCTCCTCCACACCGCCCCCGGCGGCGGCGGCATCGGCGTCAGCGAAGATGTCGGGCGGCTTCTTCCGGGTAAGTCCCAGAGCTCGCTGCCCCGATCTACCTAGCGCGCGCTTCGTCTGGTCGCCGTTGTTCTCGTCGGATCTGTTACTGAGCGAGGCCGTGCCCTGCTTTGTTTTTCGCAGGGGACGTCCGCTGACCAGGACACGCGCTTCTCCAACAAGCAAGCTAAGCTGCTCAAGACGCAGAAGTTCCCGCCCGAGCTCGACCATCTGGTTAGTTCGTGTTTTCACTCAAACCCTTCGTTTCTCAGTTATGCTGTAATGAGCGCAGAATACTTCAGGGATATATAGACGTTGTCTGCAAGGTCTTTCTCTGATCTTGTGATTGGGCTTGGTGATAGGTCGATATGTCAAAGGTCAAGATGGACGTGATGAAGCCCTGGATTGCCAAGCGGGTCACTGAGCTCCTTGGGTTCGAGGACGAGGTTCTCATCAACTTCATCTATGGCCTCCTAGAGGAGAAGGTATTTATCAAGTTCAGCAATGTTGCTTGTTCATATTGTCCTTATTGAATCGTGCATGCATATTGCCTGGCATAATAATTTGATCGAATTTGGTGCTTTGAAAGGAGGGTATAAAATTTAATTGAAATTGGCTCTCTGAAAATCAGTAAAAAACTTGGTACGTATAGGGCATGCCAGGTTAGGGCTGATTTAGTCTAACCAGCTTGACTACTATAGTTCAGAAACTACAGAGCAGCCATTTTGTGGTCTAGCTCAGGAATTAGAACTGAAATACGGCTTGGTATTATGTTTTACTTCAGTAGTTAAATCAGACCTGAGAATCTTACCAATCATGTGAAGATAATATGGTCGAATTTCTGGTCTCACAAAGCTCCAATTCCAACTATGAGTCTATGACTTAGTTGTCTTGTGGCCACACAATGCCCCATGTTGTGTATTGGAACAGTTGCTTGTGCCTGATGACAAAACTATCTCTGTCGGGAGGTTGTATTTCTGAGTGATCTGGGAGTCCAATATTGCTCAGAGTAAAATTGGATTTTCGTTAATGTTATCTGAATTCAAGTACATATAGCTGGATTGTTTGTTCAAACATTTAACATTAATTTGCCTGTATCAAAGATGGTAGCTTATGGCAATGAGGTGTGTTTATGCCTTTGTTTTTTTAATGGCAGGAAGCGGATGGAAAGAAGATTCAGATCCAGCTGACAGGGTTCATGGAGAAGAACACAGTGAAGTTCATGAAGGAGCTCTGGAGCCTCCTCCTCAGTGCACAACAGAATGCCAGTGGGGTGCCTCAACAGTTTCTGGATGCAAAGGAGGCTGAGATACAGCAGAAAAAGGTTTGTTTCAATAAAAATAATCTAGTTCACCATCACTATACCATATGACTGGTCCAACATGATATGCTATTCTCGACTAATCCAGATAATTATGATGGGATTTTATGGCTTTTCGGTCCTTGTGCACTGTGTGGCCAATAATGACATATAGTCCATTCATATGACAGATTTTATATTTTTATTATGGACCATTTTTGTGTCAAAACTCTGTGGATGAGAGCATTTTTTTCTCCATTCCTTACATGTGATTGCAAAGACAATCAGTTAGCTCGTATTTAGTGTTTTTTTCTTTGTTGTTTGGTGAAGCCAGAACATTTTTCAGACATCATTGAGAAATGTTTGTTATATTTCATCTTAAGCAATCCGAAAACCTTCTATTTAACGCAGGCAGAGGATGATAGGATTGCACAGGAGATCCAAAAAGAAGCGAGAGAAAAGAGGGAAGGGACTTAGAACTTGAAAAAAAAGAACAAAATGACGGTGAGATATCCCTTTCAGCCATTTTTTTATCATTGATTTTAGGGTTATCAGTTATATTTGACACCTTGTGTTTCTGATGACATTCAGATAGCTTCTCCGATTATTTGGGTTCATATCATTATTTACTTCAACTACTGTAGGATGGGGATGCTGGTAACTCAAGATCCTATGGTGACCCAGTTGGCTCTGCTTTAAAAATAGCACAAATTTCAATGCCGACGAAGAAAAAGACAATGATTTCAAGCGCAGCTCAAGACCAAAGAACAGGTCCGTTATCAGTTTCTTATAGAACCTTGTAGGCTTTCACTATGACTTAGTCACTTAGATGAATGCTTTACCTCAGCTTATATCTGATTTATTTATATGTAATAAACAGTCACCCCAATAAATTTTTAGTCCACTCATTTAAGTAAACCTTTTTTAGGAATGCATCAGCAAATATTTTCGGAACAGTGTAATAGCAAATTGGTATTAAATAAACATACTCAATTAGAATGCCTGAAATCGAATCTTAATAGTCTGCTATGATATTATGGTAAAAACTGGGTAGTATCTTAACAATATTTTCTGGTGTAGCCTGATTGCTTGGTGGTAGTCATCCTAGTTACCTGAAGTCCATACATGATGACCAATCTTTATGACCTTTGGAAATTCTCCATCTTGAATTAGTGAGTAATTGTGGGCGTTGGGCCTTGATTTCGCAAATCGTAAGGACTCCACAAATATGCTGCTTGTAGTCGAGCATATTCACATTTCAAATGCAGGATTGGTGCAATCAGTTTATACCAGTGTTAAAATACGGCCTTGATTTCTATTTTCTATGACCTATCATGGTGTTTGATTTGTTACTTATAAGGTGGTTATTTCTTAGATCAGTATTCTAAAAAGATTCAATGATGTTTGCCCCTTTAAAAAGTTCATGTCTTCTGTATTAAAAAAATATGAAAGTTGAGATATGTCAACTTCATTTCTACCAAAGTGTTGAACCTAATTATTCTGTGGAGAGTAAACAATTTTTGTAGTCAATCAACAGTGGCAAGCTACTCATGCGAACCTTATATTTTTCTTTTCAGGGAAGTCGCAGATCCAGGAGCATATCTTTGTCGCCACGTGGTAGGCAAAGATCTATTTCTCCCAGAAATAATTCTCGTTCTCCTCCTAGACGTTCCCGCTCTATTGATAGACACCGTAGATCATCACGGCGTTCAACTTCACCTAGACGTTCTGTTTCTCCCGAAGGCATTCTCCAAAGAAGCACACCTTCAATTTCTAGAAGGAGATCACCTTACTCAAGGAGAGGGTCACCTTCCTTGTCAAGATATCCATCCCCATCTTCACGCCGGAGGTCTCCTCTTCGCAGAAAATCACCATCATCTGGGCCACGAAGGTCCCTTTCTCCCTCGCCATCGCCGTTTCGCCAGCTCGTGCACCAAGGAGATCGCCATCTCCTACAAGTAGAAGGTCTCCTGTTCGACGCAGATTCTCACCAGGTAGACGTCCCATCTCCATCCCCAGCAAGGCGCAGGCCAAGGTCCCCATCTCCAGGAAGGCGCAGGCCAAGGTCCCCATCTCCAGGAAGGCGCAGGCTAAGGTCCCCATCTCCAGGAAGACGTAGGCCAAGGTCCCCATCTCCTGGAAGGCGTAGGCCACGGTCCCCATCTCCAGGATGGCGTGAGACCACGGTCCCCATCTCCAGGATGGCGCAGGCCACGGTCCCCATCTCCAGGATGGCGCAGGCCACGGTCTCCATCCCCAGGAAGGCGCAGGCCTCGGTCCCCATCCCCAGGAAGCCGCAGGCCACGGTCCCCATCTCCAGGAAGCCGCAGGCCACAGTCCCCATCTCCAATAAGACGCCGGTCCCCATCTCCAAAACGCCGGAGGAGATCTCCAAGTTCACCGAAGACTCGTTCTGCCAATCGACGTCCGTCTCCACAGGGAAGGAGGTAAGCTGCAGCCAGATTTATTTTCCATCTCTCTGTGGAATCAGCCACAGATTGTGATACACCAAATACTTGCAGGAGTATTAGTCCGACCAATAAGAGGAGTCCTAATCGTTCTCACCGAAGTTTAAGTAGAGACATCGAGGAAGAAACAAATGGCAACCCCTATATTAAAGACAGAGATATGCACCCAAGGTAATATGCATGGTTTTGTTTAGAGACAAGCTTGCCTTATGGCCAATATTACCTATGGAACGAAAAAAAATTGTAGTTATGTTTTTTACCTGTATCCAGAAAACTATCAACTTACAGCCTCTTCTTCTTCTTTTTTGAAAATCATAGGGGCCAAGAACAGAAGTCAGATGATGACAATGATAGGGATGGTGCAAGGATTGGTGGTCATCATTCCCCATATTCTGAGCATAGATTGTCAAAATCCTTGAGGTCTCCTAACTCCACACGTGATAGGTGTGTATTTCCACATTTGGTTGTACATGTTTTCGTCCATATTCTTTTCCCCGCCAGATTAGAGAACATATTTTGATGCAGAGAAGTCTCGTATTCTATTTGGCAGCTCTTTCAAGAACTCAGGCAAACCTATACCTAGTCAGGGCAGCACAGATACAAGTGGAGATGAGGAAGGCAGTCGTGCTAGGTTGGTGTCATATTTTCCTATATTGCACCTGCAATTTTTTTATAGCATTTCTGAATATACTGTTCCTCTTATCTTGTTTGTTTCTTATTTCAGAGAGAATGTCCGGAAAGCAAATTCAGCTCGTAGGGAAAACAAAGGATTTCTCAGCAGGTCAGCAACCTAAGAAAATCGGTGCTGGTGATTCAAGCCCTAGAGAAAAATCTCCATTCAGTTTACAACAGAGGTTGGATTCATTTTTACGCTTTTATTTTTGAGACAAATTGGATGGTTGCTGGATTCGGATGCGCTCCTTGCCCACTGCACAACACTACTTCCCTGCTACTGTGCAGTACAGCACCTTCATGTGTTTTTGTTTCATTAAAAATTGAATTGAATACTAGTAGATAAATTTCAGATCAGGATTTATGCTTTGATATATTTATATTTAACCATTTAGGAAGGCATTTGTTTGAGAAGTTTTATACTGACCAAGTAAACACATTTTATTTTGGGTAGCGGTGGCAATTGTTATGGGTAATTCACTTAGTAACTGTATGATTTAAGTGTAATCTAGTTGAATGCATGTGCATCAGCATCACTATCAGAAAGCATCATTCTGCTGCAGCACAATGTGCATCTTCTCAGCAATTTTGTGATGTTGTTTTCTGTTCTCCAGTGGCAAGGGTGTCCAGAAGAAACGCCCTGATGAACTGTCAGAATCATCAGAAGATGAGCTTGTTGGTAGAACAAAGTGTCAAACTGATTCTCCTGAAGACTCTCGTGGGAAACAGCGTTCCTCTACAAGAATTGAAAATGATGACTCTTATCCAAAGGATGGTACAAACAGTGAGCATGTCATGAGAAGTTTGCGTGATGATTCTGATGATCCTATTGAAGCAAACAAATATTTATCTAAAGTCAATGAGGGCTCTCAATCAGAAGATGGAAGTCCTTTGAAAAAAAAAGAAAAAAGAACATATGGTAATAGCCACATTGATTCTGGCAGTTCAGGGTCTGGAGAACCTGACAAACATAGATCCCACTCTGAGAAGCGAAGGCACAAGAAAGCTCATAAGCATAGGAAACAGTATGATGATAGTTCTGAGTCTGAATCTGAGCCAGATGGCAAAGAGGCAAAGAGGAGAAGGAAGGAAGAGAAGAAGCTAAGAAAAGAGGAAAGACGTCGAAGACGTGAAGAGCGACACCGCAGAAGGGCGGAACGCCATGCCAGCAAGCAAAAAATTAAAGAACACTGATACTGCTACTGTGCCTTCAGACTCTGAGAAAGATCGGGAGTCTGATTCAGATGTTGCTGTTAGGAAAAGAGGGTCTCATGCTGGCAGAGAAGAGTCTGATCAGAAGAAACTAGAAATTGAACCGTGAGAAGGCTCTTGAATCTCTTAGAGCAAAGAAAGCCATCAACAACTAGCCTGAGAAATTCCTTGCGACACATTTGAATTTCTATTTTCAAGAGTTTATCTCACTGTTATGGAAGTGTGTTTATATGATACCTATTTAATGTTCTGTGTGTTTACGTGGCAGTTGATCTGAGGATTCCTGAGCTGTTTTCCTTGATGCAGCTGCATTCAGGCTTAGCAGCCAGTTATCTGGTAATGTTTGCTTCTACAGATTTGTATAAACCATTACCCTGAAAAGGATATGTTTATGTTATGTGTGTTTATGTTATGTGTGCATTTGCTTCCTTTTTTTTCGTTAGTGTCTACTTATATGTTGTGAGAAGTTTCTTTACTAGTGTATGATGTGTTGTCGTGCACGCTGTTAAAATATAACCTTTCACAATTATCTTAACACTACTCATTGGAAAAGTAATAACAATTAAGACCCAGTACTGAATTTGTCTGGTATAGTTGCCATACGCTTGCTGTGAATGGGTATCTGCTTATTTAATTTTTTTCCACTTTTGTGGACACTTTGCTGCTGTATACTGTGTCACTTTGTTGATTTGAATTTGGGTTGTTGGCAGATTAGCACCATGTGCACAAGCTTTTTATGTTCTTCAGGATGATATGATCAACGCCTCAACAAAAACAAGTTGGTAACATATTGATTGGAAAATCTGCTAAAGCACCCCTTCTTACCAGTTGTTTGGTCGGTGCTACTTAGTTTCAGGTTTGTGCAGCAGTCAGTATATCTGATTATCAGGTTCTTATATCAACAAAAATTCCAAGCAGTTAATAATTTGCAATTCCTAGGGTGCTTGACTGCTAGTCATCATTACTTTTCAGTAACTTATTTGTAATGTTGACTGAAGAAAAAGAAAACCATGTGCCACATTCTTTCACACATATTGAATAAGAAAACGGGCTAATCTGTTTGAGTTACAATTAGTGTTTGCAGAAATCATCTTCCACTTAAGATGAACTGCTACAGTTTGTAGCATCAGATAATTTTAATGGAGGTTTAGTCCACAAAGTTAGGTTATTCTACTTGCTGTTTCAATGATACAATAACTAGTGTTGAGAAGGAAAAGAAACAGGGGAATTACCTATTCTCCTTGGTTCAGTGTCCTGTGTGACTTAGGTTACGCATGCATTTTTTCTGATTTTGGTAATTCTGTGTTCTTATTTGTTCTAGTAAAATGCATGCCCAGTTGAGATAATTGGAAATATCCCAAAGTGAAAGGAAATATGACCTCATAGAAGCACCCACCAGGCCTGCCGAAAATTTACTAATTTGGTTTGACATGACAAATTGTAAGTAGTTGCACACGTTTGACGACTATACTGCTCACTGGTGGTTTCATAGCGCATCATGGGTACCGTGTCCGGGGAAAAAGGATAGCTGGGCCACTCAAGCCAATTGCTCTACCTGACTAATGAGATAGAAGAGAGAAGGTTGGCCTTGGTATCCATTACCCACACATCTAGTTGGAGGACTGACCTAAAATTGTACGAGCCTAGGCTCTGGAGAGCCTGTTAAGGTAGCTAGATCTAGCTCATACCCTTGGGGTAGTAATCACCACCTGCACCTCACATCTCAGCACAGCGGAACGTGTAACCTTCATGCTGTCCAAGTCTTTGCCTAACCTTGGAATATTTCATATCCAGTGTTCCTCGGTAATGTTATCATACCGTCTATTTCTGGTATGGAGCCAGCCTAACAGTCCATATAGCGTGAGCACCTTCCCACAGTACTTGAAAGCATTTTGTATTCCTAGCATTAGTGCCTAAAGTCTACTAGCTGCTGCCTTCAGGGGTTTCTCATGAGCGAGTGGGAGTTTTCAATTTTGTATCAACAAGGCCAAGTAGAATAAAAAATCGGGCAAATCGGATGCAAAACTGAATTGAATAAATATGGTCGACTGATGACATAAATTGGATGCTAATGCAATTTCTTTTCTACATAACTGGCAGAGCTTTGGAGCTCGTCCCAATCAGTACAAGCTGTATACATGTTGATACATTTAGGTAGTGGGGTGGTGAAGCTATCACAGCTCATCACTGTCGACTAGGGTTCTTAAGGGGAGGGCAGAGAAACCATGCTTTTGACTTGCTCATTCTGTCTGGGTCACCGATGTTGAGGTTCAAGACCTGCTTCATCCTTGATGTTAGCTCGTGTGACATGTGCTTGTTCCCTTCGCTATGATGTTTGGGGTGTAGCATCCTACTGATATGCAAACACTGCGTCTTGCATAGACTTGCATATCTAGGTAATTCTGAGGTGCTTTTACCTTATCTTGGGCTGTGGAGAAAATATGGAGTTGCTTTGGTTAGTTGTGAAAAATGTGTTTCTGATTGCTAATTTTTGTTACTTAAATTCAGTTTATGGGGCAAAAGATTTATTTGACGAGACATTGGAAATTTCTGTCGTGCTGCCAAGTTAACTCTCTAGTCGCCAGTGGGCTAACAGTAGCGACCAATGAAATCTGAGTTGGAATGGCAAAGCTGTATGCCTGCTGAAAGTTAATATGGCTTCGCATGAGATTGCTCCTCTAGAAAACGATTCAATACATCTATCTAAAGTTAACAGTGCAATCATATGCAGAACTCAACTATTTTTTTACTTTATAAAGTTTAGTGTTCCAGTTTATCTGTATGGCTAGTTTCTATGTATTTACAGTTTACATCGCTTGATGCCAAATGTTTCCCTGCCATTTTTTTTCATCCGTGCATGGTTGTCCCCAAAGTTATGTTTGTTCTTGTTTGGTCCTTTTCAAAGTTGCATGTTTTTCTCATTGACTCGCAATGTTAACAATGTAGTATGCCCGTTTGTTGTGCTCATTTGGCATGGTTGCTTTAATGTTCCTCTTTTAATGTTGCTTGATTGTATGACTTTTGTGATCTCAACGTAACACTACTGTTTTGCCTACAACTAGCATGGTCGGAGTCGTCTAGTTTGCATGCCAGTCTTTTGGTGCGCTGGGCCCGTCTTTGACATATCACCCGCAGAAACCGCCAGGCGGCTATGTTTCCTCTATGCCCATTTACATGACTAAAACCACTCTTCGTTATTTCAAATCTACAGTTGCACACTTTGATCCACCAGTGTCAACAGGCTTGTGCTCTCCCGTCGCCGCCAGCGCATGCCTGGCTAAATTTGGTCTGTCGAGTGGTATTCATATGTGATATATCCGGCCTAGCTATTCACTCGGTGGTAGTGCTACGGCACTCTGCGGCCGCCTCCCCCCTAAAGCCCTCGGCCCTCGCCAAAAGTCCGAACTCCGCCGGCTGATCCCAGGCGCGGGCTCCGTACTCGGTCATTGCGTCGCGCGATGCAAGTGGCGCTCCTTGCAGCCGCTACCCGGTCGCCCCGTTCGGCGTCGGAGCCACACGTGCCGTGCTAAGCTAAGCGCGGCCACGTTCTTCTGCAATGGCGTCCGTCCAACCGCGCGATGTCAAGTTGGTTGGACTGTTTTCTGGATTATTGCCTTGTTTCGGAAGTGATAGCCGGTTGGACGGAGTAGCAGCGGCACGGTGCAGATGCATGCATTGGGACAACATGTCGCACTGGTTACTACAGTGCCTGAGACGTTGACCCACCATCTATCTGTTTCGAAACTAAACGTTGTGACGTCTAGATCAGTCATTATTCATCATCCCTGCCTGCATTGACACGGACCCGAACCGCTCCTCCGACTGTTGTCGCGTCTCGCATGTACGGGTCGCATTTTCTTCCGACGAGAAACAGTCCGGCGTGGGGGGAGCCGGGGAGGGGGGACGTTGTGCTGCCTGTGCCTATACCTGTGCGCGGCCATACCATGCCGACCACGCGTCGTGTCGTGTCCCGTCCCCGGCTCCCCGTGCCAGTGCCAGTGCAGCACGCCCTACGGCAGGTGGGCGACGCGCGCGGTGCCAGGTACTACGTGCCGCCGTCGCCTCGCCCCGCTAGGTGCCAGCCGCCGGTCGCATCGATTGGCACAGGGCGTCGCCCCGCGCCTCGGTCACTGATGACGCCCGTGCAGCAGTGGCAATGGAAGCGGCAGGCAAGGGCGTGCGCTAGTCGTGGATGCATGGAGACTGTTGGTGCGTCGCGCAGCGGTGGTAGAGGGTGAAGACGGCAAGTTGATGAGGTCAAATCGGTAGAAATGTCAATCCTAATCCGGGGGCGATCGATCCAAGGTTTTCTTCCTCAACAGGCTAGGCAAAGCGGGACGCTTGCACAGTCATGGAGGGTCCCGGGGCTTAGCCGCCGTGCGGAACAACGTCAGGTCCGATGTGAATGCCTGCACTGCAACTGCAAAGCAGCAAAGGCCCGCCCAACCACCTCTAGCTGCTTCCTTCTCACTCAGCAAACCGTGACGGGACAGCAGGGCATCGCCAACTTGGATCACACTTCGGAAATCAAATCGCCCAGTCCATACCCATAGCCCACGCCTCTAAGTCACACCCACCCTTACCAGCACCCTTTGGAGTGCCAGAAGAGGCGACATCAGTTGGGTAAATGTGCAGGATATGCCTTGATCACCCCTTCACGAAATCACGGCACTAGCAGCAACCAGCTAGCAAGGCGAATAAGCTTCGACGCGAAGAAGGTGCGTTCCCACTGTGCGTGCGACTGTCTAGTCTAGCGTGTGAGACGCACGCCGTGAGAGCGTGTGTGTGAGGAGACGGCGGATGGACATATATGGCATGTTCTCGATGGGCGTATAAACAGGAACGATCCGATCCCTTTCGTCTCGTGTGGGTTTCCAACAGGCAGGCAGGGACACGCGCACCCCACTCACACACCCATCACTTCATTTCGTTTCGTTTCACCACTGTCTAGTGTCCGGTGGGGGCCAGGCCACAGTGCCCCGTGTCGCCGTCTCCCTGTCTCCATGCCCCAGCTTTAACCATCTCCGTCGGCGATGCGTTGATAGCCTTCGCACAGGTAATCCACAGCTAGCGTACTGTTCCGTGATGAAATTGGAGCATTTCGTCCTGCCGGGTCCGGGTGAGCTGATTTGGGAAAAGGGGAAGGAACGAATGGGGCGAGTGGGGGAAGAAGCTTTGACGGGACGGAGCTTTTCTTGGGGGCAGACAAGAATGCAACGTTTGATTCGGAGCGGCTCGAATTTTGCTGACCGGCGAATTTAGCCGCTCGGCGTCTCCTTTTTGTTCTTTTGGGTGTCCCCGGCCGGTCATGTTTTCAGACTGTGCTGGGAGTATGTCACAAAAAATGGAAAATTGAGTTGTACTGCAGTACTGTCGATCGTTGTACTTACTGTATTTGTTTTTTTTTTTTGCCTCTTACCTGCATAGCCGCTGCCGCAGATTCGCTCAGCCGCATAAAAGTCACACACTCACACCACACACACACCACGCACACCACCACTATGCACGCCTACAGACCTATAACTACACACAGTAGAAATCGCGTCCTTCCAGAGATCGACGGAACTGCTCAGAGCTCCGCAGACGGCGGGCACGTCGTTCTGACCATTGTGTCATCACGCGAAGAGAGGCATCATGATTTTATTTGGGAAAACACTGTTCACATGAACAGTGTCCCGGTGAGAGACGCAGGTGAATCCAGGATTCGAACCTGCGCCGGCTGCGTGGCCACTGCCGCCGCTAGCCACTCGAGCGGAAGCTCGGTCTCACTTACTGTATTTGTTAACACTAGGTCGATCAATTCTTTTGCATACTATATGTTCCTGCTAGTAGTTGTTCAATCAAAAACCACACGGGTTGGATGTCATAAAGAAATTTCGTCTGTATATGGATGTTAGTCCCTATATTAAAACATCTTTAAGAGATTAGCTAAAAAAAACTAGCCAACTACACTCTAGATAGATTATATGAGAAAATACTAGGTTCCCCAGCTAACTATATAAACAATAGCCAAAGAGGTAGTCTATCCAAAAAGTAGAGAGCGAATGAGGTGGGATGATAAGTTTCTAAATTTGGATAGTCATAAACAAAGTATTTATAGTCTTTGGAGACGTTTTTCTTTCATAATAACTAAATTTACCTTTACAAAATGAGTTGGCTAATCTCTTGGAGATGCTCTCATAATCTATCACCACATTTGATGAATATAACCCCTGCCCTAACCTTCACCGCTTCTATCCAACACATGCTAACTCCATCAACTCGAGCGCCCTATGATTTCTCTCCACCACCACCGGTTGAACTATAACATATTCCCTCCGTCCTAAAAAAAAAAATGTCATTCTCATTTTTATAGGGACAACAACTTTTAACTTTGATCAAATATATTTATATTTTTATAAATATTAATATATATTGATACATAATTAGAACCATAGGTAGATCTTTGAATATGTGTACGCTCATAATTTATTTGAAGATATAAGTGTTACACGTATTTCCTACCATAGTGATACTATTTTGAGACCGAGAGAGTACATAGATGGCTTTAACATGGCTTTAACATGTCTCAAATAATATCAAGCAGTTGTGTACTTTTTTCTTCTTCTTCTTCTTTTGCGGGGTGAGCACTTTGTGTACTTGCTCGCGGTGCATGCATGAAGGCACATTTAACTTTACCTAACCAGTGTGTGAAATACAACCATAAAGGTAACAAGGCAAATACTTCCTCCAGTGATTATATATAATAACGTTGAATTTGAAAATGAGCTAAACTTTGTACTAGTTTACTTGTGATAATGTCATGTATATTAATTAATGACCGGAGACAGTATATGTGAAATGGATGTATCGTCGGCGAGAAGGTAAGATAAACTATCAAAATGTGGAGCGTCAAGATAAGCAGATATATCCTCACAGCAAAGTTGAAATCAATGGATTTTTCATTGAAATGGTCATAATGATACTTAAGAAAAAAAAAAAGAAATATAATTAAATATGAGAAAACAACAAAACACATGTAACGCTTGGATGACATATGGATCCGTTTGGATGAGCTGATGATCTTTTTATAAGATGCAATAGTTGGAGCTAGCTTTTTATAAGTTGAGTAGTTTAAACATAAATTGAGCTAGCTATAAGGTAATCTTGATATAAGCTAACTGGACTATTTGGATCAACAGATATTGTTTAGCAGTTAGCAACATATTTAAGTAAATACAAGCATAGCATATCAAAAGAGCAAAAGCTTTTCTTTTGTTGAAAAGAATGAAGATTAACTTACGAAATCGATTCGCTTACCTCGTTATTGCAATGCTAACTGCATAGAGAAGAGATTGACAGGTAAAGTAAACATTGTCCGATTCCGATATACTCAACAAATAGGAATTGTACATTGATTCCACAGGCTCCAAATAGAAGAGAGCTAGAAGAAATGAGAAAAGATCACACATGCTTGCCATGGCTAATTAACAGGCGGGTAGTCCAGCTAATGTAACAACTAGGGAAGAAGTGGAAATCTAACTAGCAAGGTAGAGAGAAATGCGGCGGCCGGCCGGACTGTGCCGATGCTGGTGCAGGTGCATCTAGCGCTAGCTAGAACGAAGTCGGCGGTGGCCGCGTGACAGCAGCGTGTCCCCACTGGCCGAACATGTCATGCGGCGGCGTCTGCGGGACGGCGTACATGGACGACGGCGGCACGACGGGACCCCGCTGCTCTGCTGCTGCTCCAGCTGCTGCCCGGCGGCGCCGCCCTCGGACGACCCGACAGCACGGCGCCCTCCTCGGCGTCCTGGTCCAGCGGCAGCCTCTCTCGTAGGTGGCGTTGCCGAACGTGGCGGCGATCACCATGACGGGGCCCGACGCGATGAGCTCCCCATGACGCTCCCGCCCACGACCTGCCCCTGCCCACCCGCCAGGTACACGGCGAGCCCCGTGGCCCCCGGCGGCGCGGGCGCCGGGAGGAACGCCCCGACATGGACAGTATCTCGAACCGGCCATGCAGCGCGACGGCCGCCGCGCCGCCGGTCCCCGCGGGCTGCCGCAGCGTGACGTTGGTGACCGCGCCGGTGCCGCTGAGCACGGAGACGCCGCGCTGGCGGCGGCGGGAGAAGCCCGCGATGGCGTCGACGATGCCGGCGCCGCTGGCGATCTCCAGCACGTGGGAGCGCATCGCGTTGGGGCTCTCCCGCGTCACCACCACGGGCGGCTTCGGCTTGTTCTTCGACCCCGGAGGCCTCCCCGCGGCCGGCGAGGACCACCTGCGCCTCCTCCGCCTCCCGCCCCGGCACCTGCAGGCGGGGGCGACCCGTCGTCCTCGTCGTTGTTGTTGCTGCTGTCGTGCCCGCCTCCCGCGCCGACGTCGTGGGAGTGGGCGTAGCCGTGGTGATGATGACCCTGCAGCGAGTGGCCGTCGAGGCTCCCCATCTCCTCGGCCGCCGCACTGCCGGCCGGCGGCCACCGGTTTGCCAGCCCTACTATTTTCGTAGCCGTAATGAACACGACGCCGCGGCGAGATAATCAGGGGACACTAGTCTCTGAGCTACCTAGCCAGGAAATGATCGGGACGGGACGGGACGGGACGAAACGAAACTATAGCCGGCTTTGCTCTCCGCGGCTATTTATGCCTCTCTAGCTCAGTCTCTCTATATAGATAGAATGCACTTGCCCCGCCCCGATTCCTTCCACTGGCGCGCGGGCTATCACCGACGGAGAATGGACACCTCCAGAAATCTTCAAGCAGGGGCCAACAACGACCCGAACTGAGACATACTATATACACGGTACGGTCAGAGGATGCCCAGGGGCAACGATGCTACTGTTTATATAACTGTAGTACCACATGTGTACGTTCGTACGCTAATTAAGCAGCCAGAGAGAGAGAAGAGTAGTACTGGCGGTGAACGTTTTTTTTTTTTTGAAAGTATACTGGCGGTGAACGTTCGGGGAAGGTGGGGGTACGTACGCCCATGGCTGGCACGGCGGCATGGCTATTCTGAATTTCTGGTCGCCGCTGCAGATGGATGGGCCGGGGTTTGAAAACTGGTCGTGCAAATCGACGGGACATGACCCTAGCCGGGAGCCGGGAGCGCGACAAATGACCGTCGGACCGTCGTGTGCGCCGGCCCTCCGATCCTGTGAAGAGTGCCGTGTGCATCATGTATCGCGCGGTGCTAGACCACGTGCGTCTTTGAATGCGACGACCGTTTCCATCAGGCGGCGCTGTACCGGTGCCTGTACCGGTGCCCCAGTGCGTTTTTCTTGCCGTTTCAGAGTCCCAATTCCCAACGGACGGTAGGTGCGTGTGGCGTGTCTACTTGAGCACTTAGAATTCGTCTTTAACTTATTCCTCTAGTGTGAAGACCTGGCTTCAAGAGCTTTGTCCATCTAATCTCCAAATTGTTGAGCACTTCATGGGGGTTATGGAATGTAAGAAATGAAATTTCCATCAAGAAGAAATTCCCTACAATTCGAAGCGATGGCGGCCACTGCACTAGGAAGGGAATCGATCGGCAGGAGCTAGATGAGAATGTATCAACTTTATGCTCGCAGGTGGAGGCGATGAAGATTTGGGCAAGAGATTTTGCCAAATACATGGATGAAGAGAGTCTACAATGTAATGTCTTCTATTTAGGTTGTCTGGCTAAAACTCCATGCAGCCATGCATGTGGGAGAGTTTGCTCTTTGTTTTGTTCTTTCCTGTGATACGTTGTAGTCGGTGTGCTCTTTGGTGGTAACCCCATGTTAGGTTAGGTAACTATATATGCTTTCAGTATTTTTTTAGAATGACTTACAATTAGTAATGGAGGAAGTAGATTTGTACCTATTTTGAATGTCTAACCAGTTGGTTTGGAGGTTCAAATTAGATTTGCTCTCAGTCTGATAATCCCCAAACTACATGTACCACGTGTTATATATTTGTACAAGGACCACAGCATTGAAGTACGCAGTCCAATTTCTTTTAGATTGCACTGGACCACGAAGGCACGAACAGTTTGTTGTTTGTATAGATAGATCTCTCTGGTCCCTGCTTCCTGATGAAAGGATAAGGCAAAAATAGAAAATAATACGGTAATAATAATGAGCATGTGCATGGTAGGGACTCGCACAGAGCTCTGCCATACGCCCATACCGGTGCATGTCTCTCTGCCTGCATTGCATTCACGCTATCAGGTTTCTGCCACGGCACCCGTTCTTGTCGCGACGCGTTTTGTTTTTTAAAAAAAGACCACCCATGACGATTTATTATTTTTATGTTAAGGCCAGCCGTGAAGCTACAGGTTACAGAAGATGATTGTACGTGGGCACTGAAAGACAGTTGACACATACTCTCCTTTAGTTTTCCACTTAATTCCCCATTAATATCGGTCGTTCTACTATGCTAAACAAATCAATATCAGCTGATTGGCTAGACCTAAAATGGTCTAGCTAGGGTTGGTATGACAAACATGCCTGCCCCAGCTGCTTTCGTGCAGTGCCGGTGTCATTATACCGCACGGCATCGCATCGCGGGCGTGGCCAAACACACACGCGAGCGATTGCTGGCCGGCCGCTGGCGCGTTGCGATCGGGCGACAGCGACGGGCGCGGGCGCGGGCCGGTGCCCGTGTCCGCAGCTCAGCGCAGCGCTACGGACAGCTAGCGCGGTCCGGACAGGATGGGACCCCGTGTTCCTGCAGCCGGACATCGATGGCCGGCGCCAAGTACAACGCATGAGGCCTCCCTTCCCGCCTAATCCGACGAGACGACGATCCCCAATCCTGCAATCCACCACCACCCCCGGCCGGCCTAGCTCTCGACGTGACGTCTCCATCTTGACTCGCTCCCTCCGTAGCCATAGCTGTTAGTTACTGGTGAGTTTGATTTTGAGTTCCGATCGTGTTTTGGGTCCACATCGCCTCGCGATCAACAGGGTGCTCTCGCGCTGGGGCCGCCGCGCCCGGCCATGGTTTAATTTCTCGACAGGCCGGTCCGCGTCGACCAACAGTTAGCTGATGGGCAATCGATTAGCCTCCGATACGTTGTTATGCAGAAAGCTAACTAAGGCTATAATTGCAATCAGCAAAATGAAAGCCCTGTTGCGTTGCCTCTGCATGCAACCAGATGCTTCACTCTCAGGTCTCATCTACACTAAAGGTGTATCTTTCTTTATTTATTTTTCAGATGTCACCTCTCTATTAGGTCTCGATGGAGCTAGCATGTCAAAATAGCTAAGTATTTTTTACTCCACTAAATCCAGCAGACCAGTAGCCACTTACCCCATTACTGTCTGTCGACCTGTGTCTCCGATTTCGCACCGCACCAGAGAATATAATGTGAACTCTATAGCTAGCTCTACGACCTTTCTGCGTGGAGCTGTAGTAGAGTAGTTGAGCAGGCATGAGACAAGAATAATCCATGCTTTCGTTGCTTCCCTTGCAAACCAAGGAAAGGAGCACACGAGGTTTGACGACAAGCACCTTGCCGACGTCGGCATGCATATGGAGCTGGAATTTCCATCTATCGTGCTCGCGCCGCCGTTGGACGGTTGGAGCTATAGCGGCGCCGGCGCGGCCGGCCCACCGCGCACAGCACGAGACTTTTTTTTTATCTGCAAGCGAAGCCACTTCACTTTTGCCTTGCCTTGCTCTCTGCTTGGGTCCGGTCGGTCGGCCTAGCTTCTTCGTTAATTAGCGCTGTGTATGTGAAATCGAATCCAGCGCGTGTTCAGACCGAACAACGAACGCTTCAGACCGAACAACGAACGCATGCACCGGATCGAGAAGCACCAGTCCTATTCTAGCATCGTGTACGGGCGGCACAGCGGATCGAGGACTGCAGGGTGCCACGATGACATCAGCGGTTACATCAGCAATGGCGCGGCGTCGAGTCCGACGCCGCCGCCGAGACGTCGACGAACCGCGCGCAAGGAACTCGAGTATGCATCGTCACTGTACCATGTGGCGCCAAAATTCCACAAAGCTCGTGTCTATCCACAAGAGCTGTCTTCTTCTTCATTCTTGATCGGTAAACTTCTGATCCGTGGACTTTTTTTTTTAAACATGTTTTGAAAAATACTCCATAGGCCGGCGGCCAAGTTGCTTAATTATTGGCCATATTCGTGCATGTTGTGCATGATTGTTTTTTTTTTTTTTTTTTTTTTTTTTTGACGAGATGTGTTTTGAGTTTTGACTTTCTCGGCACAAGGAGTGTCTTTCTCGGCATTAAGGAGTGTCCGTACGTGTGGTACTTCTACAAAAACAGACGTATTGCTGGATTTTCAATGCGTTGATAGTTTCGTATTCGTAGACGCGTACGGGTTCGGTGAACAAATATATACTTGTTTGACAGATACAGAAAGTAAAGCATGAGCACACTGCTCGGGTACGTGCGACTGACATGCACGTATATATTTCTTTCATTTTTTGACTTCGTAAAAAAAAGGGGAAGAAATCAGTTATACAAGTACTTCTCCGTTTCAAATCAGTAGTTCACTTTTGGCTTTTCTGCATCCATTTGTTTGTTTATGTATCTCGACAAAATGTATAACTGGTGCAGATAAAGAAAATCAATGTATCTGTAAGCCCAAAGTCAACTACAATTTAAAACTTTAAGTGAAAGACTGCCAGAGTTCAAAAAAAAAAAAAAAAAAAGGACTAACTTTGTTCCTAAATACATCTATTTCTCTCCCATCTTATTTTTACATCTCCTCTCCTTAATTCCTGTGCTCAAACTAAAACCTCTTCTTTTTTTTGGAACAAAGAGAGTACACATGAAGAGTAACGACGTCATGAGATCCTGCAATTTGACAGTGTCGACTACAGCGGCGAAGAGACAATCAGCTAGCAGGCTGACTTTCTTTCAATGGACGGGACGGGGCAACAAGTTGGCCGCATGCTACCAAGGAACTCATGGACTACTTCCATGGGCAATGTGAACCACACAATCTTGTACGGGTTGGATGTTTGACCTTCTGCCATCTACGTACGCTGCTCCCCACTTGAGTGAAGCCTCGAAAGGGACTTTCCTCTCCTTATGTTTTAAGACTATCCGCACTCCTGTTACTTTTAACTTCATACTCTAAAAGGAATATTCTATCCTAATCATCAAGATTCTCTGCTTTATTTACAGTTTTGCTGCACTCGTCCATACTTTACATCATACTCTATCCCTACCATTATTAATGGGTCCCACTTGTAATGTTATCTAAATATATCCATGTGAGATCTAGTTTTGAAGTATTTATCACTACGAATTCAATGGTGTAATCGGAATTTAATTTAGTTTTTTCATTTGCGAGTTATAACATTTTTTTGCTCGTTTAAATGGTGGGACCCGCTGGTGCAGACCCTTTCTCTCGCTCCTGCATGTCGCTGCCCATGTGATGGGCCCTACGCGTGTTGTTGCGTTTCTTCCGTACGCGACGCTCGCGCTCCCGGCCTCGCTTCCCTCGAACGCTCCCGCCCAAAGCCAGTAGTACCGGTGCGTAGATTTTTACTCCAAAGACCGGTACTGAGTACCAGTGGTCGAGTACCCGGTGCAGACAGCCTAAAACCTCCACAAGGCAAACTTTAGTTTTCGCCTTCCATCCCATCACTGCTGATAGATGCTTCAGACTCAGACAGGGGTAAGAAATATCACGAGGAGAACAAGTCAACAAATATGCGTATTATTGGCTCCAATGTGCTGTAGCTAGTGATCGATCGAAAAGCTAGCTTGTGTATATATAGTTTAGTAAGATGACAGTTTGGCAGTTCACAACTTACCAATACACTTTGTGCCAAAGCCTAGAGATAGGTTAAATGAGAAGGCAACCTTTTTTTTTTTTTTGACCACACCGTTCTGCGCTGCTTTTCATTAAGCGTGAGAAAGTCAAACAAGATAACAAGACGCAATGGTAACCAACTAGTTACCGGGCACCAACCTAAATATACTAGAAAAGCAAAACACGAAAGTGGCGGGAGACCCTCCACCTAACAACCCCGCACGCCATGCCCAAAACAAAAGAATACTCAACACCAAGAAAGCCCGTGGCGATCGTAGTCAGATGAACGGGGGACCGAAAATGCTCCTCCGAGTCACCGAGGGCGAGGACCACCGGCAAGAAGCGCCGACATGTAGATACACCTCCGAGTCACTTGGGCAGACCACCACCGGCGAGGAGCCAATCATGAAGATACCCTCCGAGTCACTAAGAGCCAAGACCCCGGGCGAGGAGCACCTAAAACGGGCTACGACCACGACAAACACCTGGACGAGCCGAAATGCGGAGAGCAGCAATAAGCACAAATGGGCAAAGCACGACGAACAACACAACGAATGGCAAACAAGGCCTGCCCTCAAGCCAGCGCCCCGCAAGGTGAAGAGAGGCAGCCACCCCACCACCACGGTGGAGCAAGTGCAGCAACACAGGAACTCAACCAACAACGCCACCGCAAGGACGTTAAAAGAGAAACCTGATCTACCGACTAGAGAAAAGGAATTCGCAGAAGAAAATAAAACGACCCACCCAATCTATTCACTCAAAAGCAGCCCGGCCCACGCAAAAGAAGAAGGATGACTTGCTAGATGTGGTCCGAATACAAAACGAGAGCCCACAGAACTAAACAAAGTAGGTTATGGCGAGACGAGCCCACGAAGAGATGGCGTCACACCACACAGATTCGGGGCTAAAAGTACGAAATTTCTATTGGTCAGTCGACTGTTTTAAAGTATAAAAGGCATAGCCCCGAAAATAATAACTGTTGTAAAATTTCCATATGTATATTCTCAGAGTTTGTCAGGAAAATTAGGTCCAGAAGAACTGGTGAAGGAAAGGGCAGGAAATTCAATATAACGATAGAGCACACAAATTGGAGAACAAATCAAATGGTAAGATTCAGATGAGCTGTCACCTGTATGACTAGAGATGAAAATAACTTGTGCACTTGTGTTTACTTCACCAAAATGCGTCCCAATGGCTCTGAATAATTGTACTTGCATATAAAAATGTACTATCTGGTAAGCCATAAGAGCTTATGTACCAACTAGGAGAAGTTCTTTAGATTCCATGTTTTCTCCATGAAGCCAAGAATTACTCCCCTGCCACCTTGGCAAGATTAAGTATTTTGATTTAGTGATAATTACACCTCCTATGTAAGAGCCATGTATTTTTATTTGGTGGGGCACTGCTGCTAGTTGCTTGAATTCTCTAGCGTTTGTGTTTGTATTTGTAATTTTTTCCTCTTAATGAAACACTGATAAATGGCCCGATCGAGAAAAAAAAATACTTAGTGAGAATTACACCTCCTATGATATGGAAGTTCTCTAGTGAGTTCATGTATTTGTACCATTCACAATGGTACGAGGCGATTTTTATTTCCCATTCTGTACATCACTACAACGTGATCAAAATGTGATTTTCGCATGTACTGTATGTGTGACCTGTATGGATATCTCAGTCGCGTAGGTAACAATGCAAGCTTTTATACACAGCGAGGACAATCTGTTGCCGCCAGCACCCAGCAGGCAGATGCTCATCATGCTCTCCACTCAAATGCCTACTGCAGGCGTGAGCACGGATAGCATGCCTTCCACCAGTACTATTGTCCTTGGCGTTCCGTGGATAAATTATCACAGCGATCGAAAAAATGGACCGGATGGTTCTACGGCGACGTGAGCTCTCCTCTGCCGCAACGTCGTATCCGCACCTCCAGCACGGAGCCCCACCTCGTCCGCCTCGTCTTGCAGCACTGCCGCCGCGGTGCCTGAAACACATTCAGTTCCATCAGAATTTCATTCAGAAACGCCATCGATCGGGAGACGCTGCAGTAGCTGGCACTTACCCGTCTCCACTCACTCGCTCATCCTCGGGGCGATGACCCTGACCGTGTGCACCGTGGACGCCGCGCGGAAGCTGGCCCTGTCGCACTCCCTCCTTCCCCGACAACGGGCGGCGGCGTGCCTGGCGTACTCCGTCACGGCGCGCGCCGTCTCGTTCCGACCCGGCTGAGGAAGAAGACGGCGGGGCGGGCGCACGCGTCGTGCGGGCTCAGCGGCCGCGTGTTGAACACGAACGGGCCGTCGGCCCAGCCCGCCAGGTCCGGAACGTCAGCAGCGGCACCTCCAGCTCGTGCGGGGCCACGGCCCACGGGTACACCTGCACGGTGTAGCCCCACGCGACGGAGACGGACCACACGTAGCCCGGCCCGCGCTGGTAGCAGAAGCTCTGCTGCAGCACCCGGGCTGGGTCGAAGTGGGACGCGTCCACCAAGGGCCGGACCGCGTCCAGCGCCGTCTTGCCCCGCGGGGATATGGGCTCCACGTGGTCCAGGTGGTGCAGCGACACCAGCGGCGCCACCGGGTGGGCCGCCAACATCCCGTACGCGTCGCCGCGGATGTCCACCTGCAAGCGTTGCACGGGCGACATGTGTCAATTTTCTTTTCTTTTCTTTTCTTTTAAAAAAAGCTGCTACTGCATCATTATCTCTGGAAAACAAAAGGGTAAAGAAACAGTTGTACTAGTAACTTTTCTGCACGCGTATGGACCTCGGAGGATTCTCGAGGCCAGGTGGAACCTCATGACATTTTTTTTGGCAAGAAAAGGTTCAACCGCCGGAGACAAACGGCACCGCGGAAGGAGACAAAAAAGGCACCCGGCGGAGTGTTCACCACGCGACGAAACGCAGAGATGTCGCAGATCTGAGGAGTCCTCCGTACCCACGTTCGAAGGCAAACGGCTCACGGTTCAAAAAATCAAAACAGCGTGATGAAACCGGGTCGCGAGTCTTTTGCTCTGGCGACGTCAAGCACGGTAGCAAATGACGCTGGGATGCTGCGCCGTCTGCACCGGAGCGAATCACGCCTGCTGTACAAGTTACAACAGACGGGGGCAATCAGATTCTCACCATTTCTCACAAGTTACAACAGACAGGGGGCACACTACGCCTAATCTCGCGCCATGTAAGCCGGCGATTTCACGTCATCGGAGAAGCAGGACGGCCGCACACCTGGCCCGGCGAGGTCACCCGTCGCACCAACCAAATACGAGCACGCTCTAGGGATGGCGACGTTGAGATTTCGGGCACAGCAGCCCCCCGCCCGACGCGGTCTTTTACAGCCAACTTTACAGGCTCCAAGACGAGCCGACGCTATTCAGTAAAGCTACAGAACACTCAATATCTAGTGTTTTGGAGGTAACTCAACATCCGAAACAGTAGATTGATTAAGAAGATGGTGTTTAGGAGCCACACACACTAGATTGATTGTATTGTTAGGTTGTGGTGGATGGAAAAGGATCAAGCGTCGCTGCCATCAGAGCCAACGGGGAGGAGGGTTGGCCCGCGAGCGTGGGAAGGAAGGGAGCAGATAAGATATAGAGACAATTCATCACAACCGGCCATTTTACATTCTACGCTAAAAAGACACAATATGACCAAGAGCCAAACACATCATGACAACTCGTGGTCTTCTTGATGCTTCTTAATCCTTCAACTAATATCTGATGTAAAGGTTGTTCTAATAATAACCGCTAAAGTTTATCAAAGCTTTGTAAGTAGGGGGTATAGGAGTCCAAAATGCTAAAAACGGAATCCCACAAAAACACATGTAGAAGCACCTCATTCATCGTTGGTCATGCACACTGCACACACCACCACTACACGGCGCAGGCGTGCGGCGGTTTATCATTTGGCTAGTGCGCCGAACGAAAGGTCAAGCACCGAGCGGCCCAAAATGCAGCCCTGTGCTACGGACTCCGGCATTGTTGGCAATGCCATCAAGCCCATGCCCATGGGCCATGCTTGGGACCATGCAACGAGCAAGATACAACACATATGGGGTGTGTTTAGATCCCAAAAATTTGGGTGCAAAATTCCTCAGAAATTGCCACATCGCATAATCAGAAAGACGCTTCGCTTATTAAATGATAAATATTATCCTACCATGGCGAATTGCCACTCAAAAGAATCGCCTCGCAATGTATATTTAAACCGGTGGCAATTAGTTTTTTTAATTACCTATATTTTATAAACGCCGGCAGCAAAGCGCGCATTAAACGCTTCGGCGATGATGGGATGTGATAGAATTTTGGAAAACTTTTGGTTTTTTGGTTGATGTAACTAGGAACTAAACACACCCATGATTTGCCCAACTCGGAGCCGGAGAAAATCTACCCTCTCGGTTCCACTGCAGTAGTAACGACGCCGGCTGGGGCACGGCAGAAGAAATGCGGTGGCAAATGGCAATGACACTGGCGGCAAAAAGAAAGCAAGAGAGGGTGTCTTTTTAGCGGTGGTTGGCTAGGCCAGTCAGTGCTCTGCTCTTGTGGCCTGTCGACGCTTGTCCTGCTCGATAACCCACGCCACATGGGCACATGCCCACATGGGGTGAACTAGTGATTGGTGAAAGAAGAAAGCAAGAGAGGGAGGTGCCGCTGTGTCGCCCGCTCAAGCTCAAAGGACTGCACGGCCTGGGTCCGCCCTCCGGCGACTCCACCCTGTCCGGCAACTTTAAACCGAAAAAAATAGGCCATGGTCATGGATGGCACTGTCCGTCGCCCGTCGTCGCATCATATGCCGCCACGCGGGCTCTAGTGATTTCCGGAAAAAGGTTCTGCCTTTGCAGCAACCGAAAGATGCTTCGGTGGATTGATTCACTAGGCAGGACAAGGGATCTAATAAAAGGTGCTGAAGCCTGTGAGGCCTTTCATCACTCGGGGAAACGGTGAAAGGTTGGGTAAAAAGCTCTGATCCACGGTGATGCAGGAATAAAACCAATGGAATCAGCATGGCCAGTCAAATTGCGGCACTATAATAGCATGCGAATCGAAGGTTAATCGATATACTACCCGAAGATGGTTATAAAGACATTTTTGATTGCTTAGACTTAGACACAAGTTGCGTACTCTTCTTTACTAAAAATGTCACAGAGATAATTCTCCCTTCTTATTTTAGCAAGTATATTCCAGTTAACAAGGAAGGAAGTAAAATGCAAGTAGACGAAGAGATGCAATGCAATGCAGCAGCTAGCGTTAACTGACCTGGTGGGAAGCCGGGCCTCGCGGGTGAGCGGCACGCCGAGCTTCGCTGAGGCAGGCCTTGACGCGCCTATCGCTGCCGAAGAACCACCTGTACCGGTCGAGGCAACCGTCGATGGCCTTGGCCGGCGCGGCAGCGGCCGGGTAGCTGACGGCGAAGCCGCCACCGCCGAAGGCCGTGCCGTACGAGTGCATCACGTCCTGCTCCACGCCTCCGACGGCGCCCCGATGTAGTACATCCCCTCGTGGTCGTACTTTGCAGCAGCACGGCCACAAGGTTGTCCGGGAAGAAGACGGTGTCGTCGTCGCCCATCACGAACCACCGCACCTCCTCCCGCCGGGCCGTGTCCGTGTCGTTCCCGAGCCCGCCGCGACGGCCAGGAACGAGTCCGCCACGATCCGGGCCATCCGCGACGCCGACGCGCGGGTCCCCGAACCTGACTCTTCCGCGGAGACGCGGTAGGGGGGCACGTCGCCGCCGGCCACGGGCTCACGGGCTCCTCCTCGAGCCAGACGTGCCCGCGCATCCGGTCGGGCGCCACCACAGCCCGCGTACCCGCGGCGCTGGTCCCACGTCCGCGCCGACGCGCCGATGCCGAACACGACGTGCGACAGCGTCGTCGGCGAGCGGGGCACGCGCGCGGCCGATGGCCCCGTCGGCGGCCGCGTCGTCGTCGCCGGGAAACTCGCCCAGCAGATCGCCCGCGCAGTCCTGGCACCTCCACAGACTGTACAGCCCGTGCGCGCCGCCGTCCGAAGAAGAAGGCGACGTAGGCGAGGAACGCCAACGTGGCCGCGATCAGCGTGGACAGCGACGCCGCCACGCACCGCCGGCGTTGGTCGGCGCCGCCGCCCCTCCGCGACCTTCCATTTGGGCACCATCCGCGCCTGTTCCCGGGACCGCCGCCTTCCCGCGCTACGCCAACGGCTTTGGCGGGAATCTCGCGAGGCGGGGCGGAATGGCCGGCAGGGCTCGAGAACCCCCGGCCGCCCTTCCCCTGCGAACAATGATGTGAGGCTGGTGGCGATGCGCCCCTTCCGAGCCCCGTTCTCGGTCGGGGACGGCGGGATCGTGGCGATGCGCCGCGAATGGGGAACGGAACGCGCGCTACCCGTGTTCGCTGCTGTGTTCCGGGAGGCGGCGCACGATCCTTTCTGTTAAAGAAACGAGGCGGCGGCGGCGGCGGTACGTCGTGGGTGATGTGGTTTGACGCCTTGTTCCTTCCTTTTATCGCTCGCAGTCGCAGGTGGTTTTAGCTCTGGAGGGAGGGCGTGGCACGACCGGAATAAAACGCGCGTTTTAACTCTGGGTTTTGATAGGGCTGGGCCGAGAACGCTTGAATGAAAAAGCAAGGCAGGTACGTGGCGCGACTCGATAATTATTGCTCTCCCTGAG
>JADLZK010004602.1:0-46411 GCA_015847255.1 Hyparrhenia diplandra | reverse complement strand
GTTACCCTTCTTGTTTCGGTGTTGAGGTCGACATAGATATTTTTGATGGAATTCAAATTTCACTCCCTAAACAAGTGCTGCTTTGAGGCCCATGTTGTTCAAATGTTGGTTCTCTAGGGTGAGGCATTTGATTCCACAACCGCCAAAAATTCTAGCTCGATTCTATAACCGGATTGGAAACTTCTCTTTGTTTTTGAGTTCACGCTGAAATCAGCGCGGGCAGTCCCAAATGTCACATGCGTAAAACATATATTAACGGTTGGGGAACGAATGTAATTGATCCTACCATCATCTAACCTATCCACCCTAACATCCTATGTACCTTTCGTGCGTTCCCCTTCTTGTTTCTGGTGCATTATGTCGAATACGAGAGATTTTCGTTGGAATTCCAAGATTTCACTGTAAACAAATGTTACTTTGGGGCCTATGACAAGTGATTCTTAGAAAAACTCTCTCATGGTCCACATCTTGAAATTTAGGTTCTCTAGGGTGAGGCATTTGATTCCACAACCGCCAAAAAGTCTAGCTCGATTCTATAACCGGATTGGAAACTTCTCTTTGTTTTGAGTTCACGCTGAAATCAGCGCGAGCAGTCCCTAATGTCACATGCAGAAACATATTTTAACGGTTGGGTAACGCAATGTAATTGATCCTACCATCATCTAACCTATCCACCCTAACTTCCTATGTACCTTTCGTATCGTTACCCTTCTTGTTTCGTTACGTAGGTCGACATAGAGATTTTTGATGGAATTCCAAGATTTCACTCTAAACAAGTGCTGCTTTGAGGCCTATGACAAGTGATTCTTAGAAAAACTCTCTAATGGTCCACTTGTTCAAATGTAGGTTCTCTAGGGTGAGGCATTTGATTCCACAACCGCCAAAAATTCTAGCTCGATTCTATAACCGGATTGGAAACTTCTCTTTGTTTTGGCTTCACGCTGAAATCTGCGCGAGCAGTCCCAAATGTCACATGCAGAAACATATATTAACGGTTGGGGAACTCATTGTAATTGATCCTACCATCATCTAACCTATCCACCCTAACATCCTATGTACCTTTCGTGCCGTTCCCCTTCTTGTTTCGGTACGTATGTCGACACAGAGATTTTCGTTGGAATTCCAAGATTTCACTGTAAACAAATGGTACTTTAAGGCCTATGACAAGTGATTCTTAGAAAAACTCTCTAATGGTCCACATCTTGAAATTTAGGTTCTCTAGGGTGAGGCATTTGATTCCACAACCGCCAAAAAGTCTAGCTCGATTCTATAACCGGATTAGAAACTTCTCTTTGTCTTGAGTTCACGTTGAAACCAGCGCGAGCAGTCCCTAATGTCACATGCAGAAACATATTTTAACGGTTGGGTAACGCAATGTAATTGATCCTACCATCATCTAACCTATCCACCCTAACTTCCTATGTACCTTTCGTATCGTTACCCTTCTTGTTTCGGTACGTAGGTCGACATAGAGATTTTGATGGAATTCCAAGATTTCACTCTAAACAAGTGCTACTTTGAGGCCTATGACAAGTGATTCTTAGAAAAACTCTCTAATGGTCCACTTGTTCAAATGTAGGTTCTCTAGGGTGAGGCATTTGATTCCACAACCGCCAAAAAGTCTAGCTCGATTCTATAACCGGATTGGAAACTTCTCTTTGTTTTGAGTTCACGCTGAAATCAGCGCGAGCAGTCCCAAATGTCACATGGAGAAACATATATTAACGGTTGGGGAACGCAATGTAATTGATCCTACCATCATCTAACCTATCCACCCTAACATCCTATGTACCTTTCGTGCCGTTCCCCTTCTTGTTTCGGTACGTATGTCGACACAGAGATTTTCGTTGGAATTCCAAGATTTCACTGTAAACAAATGTTACTTTGGGGCCTATGACAAGTGATTCTTAGAAAAACTCTCTCATGGTCCACATCTTGAAATTTAGGTTCTCTAGGGTGAGGCATTTGATTCCACAACCGCCAAAAAGTCTAGCTCGATTCTATAACCGGATTGGAAACTTCTCTTTGTTTTGAGTTCACGCTGAAATCAGCGCGAGCAGTCCCTAATGTCACATGCAGAAACATATTTTAACGGTTGGGTAACGCAATGTAATTGATCCTACCATCATCTAACCTATCCACCCTAACTTCCTATGTACCTTTCGTATCGTTACCCTTCTTGTTTCGTTACGTAGGTCGACATAGAGATTTTTGATGGAATTCCAAGATTTCACTCTAAACAAGTGCTGCTTTGAGGCCTATGACAAGTGATTCTTAGAAAAACTCTCTAATGGTCCACTTGTTCAAATGTAGGTTCTCTAGGGTGAGGCATTTGATTCCACAACCGCCAAAAATTCTAGCTCGATTCTATAACCTGATTGGAAACTTCTCTTTGTTTTGGCTTCACGCTGAAATCTGCGCGAGCAGTCCCAAATGTCACATGCGGAAACATATATTAACGGTTGGGGAACTCATTGTAATTGATCCTACCATCATCTAACCTATCCACCCTAACATCCTATGTACCTTTCGTGCCGTTCCCCTTCTTGTTTCGGTACGTATGTCGACACAGAGATTTTTGATGGAATTCCAAGATTTCACTGTAAACAAATGCTACTTTAAGGCCTATGACAAGTGATTCTTAGAAAAACTCTCTAATGGTCCACATCTTGAAATTTAGGTTCTCTAGGGTGAGGCATTTGATTCCACAACCGCCAAAAAGTCTAGCTCGATTCTATAACCGGATTGGAAACTTCTCTTTGTCTTGAGTTCACGTTGAAATCAGCGCGAGCAGTCCCTAATGTCACATGCAGAAACATATTTTAACGGTTGGGTAACGCAACGTAATTGATCCTACCATCATCTAACCTATCCACCCTAACTTCCTATGTACCTTTCGTATCGTTACCCTTCTTGTTTCGGTACGTAGGTCGACATAGAGATTTTTGATGGAATTCCAAGATTTCACTCTAAACAAGTGCTACTTTGAGGCCTATGACAAGTGATTCTTAGAAAAACTCTCTAATGGTCCACTTGTTCAAATGTAGGTTCTCTAGGGTGAGGCATTTGATTCCACAACCGCCAAAAAGTCTAGCTCGATTCTATAACCGGATTGGAAACTTCTCTTTGTTTTTTGAGTTCACGCTGAAATCTGCGCGCCAGTCCCAAATGTCACATGGAGAAACATATATTAACGGTTGGGGAACGCAATGTAATTGATCCTACCATCATCTAACCTATCCACCCTAACATCCTATGTACCTTTCGTGCCGTTCCCCTTCTTGTTTCGGTACGTATGTCGACACAGAGATTTTTGATGGAATTCCAAGATTTCACTGTAAACAAATGCTACTTTGGGGCCTATGACAAGTGATTCTTAGAAAAACTCTCTAATGGTCCACATCTTGAAATTTAGGTTCTCTAGGGTGAGGCATTTGATTCCACAACCGCCAAAAAGTCTAGCTCGATTCTATAACCGGATTGGAAACTTCTCTTTGTTTTGAGTTCACGTTGAAATCAGCGCGAGCAGTCCCTAATGTCACATGCAGAAACATATTTTAACGGTTGGGTAACGAATGTAATTGATCCTACCATCATCTAACCTATCCACCCTAACTTCCTATGTACCTTTCGTATCGTTACCCTTCTTGTTTGATGCGTAGGTCGACATAGAGATTTTTGATGGAATTCCAAGATTTCACTCTAAACAAGTGCTACTTTGAGGCCTATGACAAGTGATTCTTAGAAAAACTCTCTAATGGTCCACTTGTTCAAATGTAGGTTCTCTAGGGTGAGGCATTTGATTCCACAACCGCCAAAAATTCTAGCTCGATTCTATAACCGGATTGGAAACTTCTCTTTGTTTTGAGTTCACGCTGAAATCAGCGCAGCAGTCCCCAAATGTCACATGCGAAAAACATATATTAACGGTTGGGGAACGCATTGTAATTGATCCTACCATCATCTAACCTATCCACCCTAACATCCTATGTACCTTTCGTGCCGTTCCCCTTCTTGTTTCGTTACGTATGTCCACATAAAGATTTTTGATGGAATTCCAAGATTTCACTCTAAACAAATGCTACTTTGAGGCCTATGACAAGTGATTCTTAGAAAAACTCTCTAATGGTCCACTTGTTCAAATTTAGGTTCTCTAGGGTGAGGCATTTGATTCCACAACCGCCAAAAAGTCTAGCTCGATTCTATAACCGGATTGGAAACTTCTCTTTGTTTTGAGTTCACGCGCTGAAATCAGCCCGAGCAGTCCCTAATGTCACATGCGAAACATATATTAACGGTTGGGTAACGCAATGTAATTGATCCTACCATCATCTAACCTATCCACCCTAACTTCCTATGTACCTTTCGTATCGTTACCCTTCTTGTTTCTCGTGACGTAGGTCGACATAGAGATTTTTGATGGAATTCCAAGATTTCACTCTAAAACAAGTGCTACTTTGAGGCCTATGACAAGTGATTCTTAGAAAACTCTCTAATGGTCCACTTGTTCAAATGTAGGTTCTCTAGGGTGAGGCATTTGATTCCACAACCGCCAAAAAGTCTAGCTCGATTCTATAACCGGATTGGAAACTTCTCTTTGTTTTGAGTTCACGCTGAAATCAGCGCGAGCAGTCCCAAATGTCACATGCAGAAACATATATTAACGGTTGGGGAACGCAATGTAATTGATCCTACCATCATCTAACCTATCCACCCTAACATCCTATGTACCTTTCGTGCCGTTCCCCTTCTTGTTTCGGTACGTATGTCGACACAGAGATTTTCGATGGAATTCCAAGATTTCACTGTAAACAAATGTTACTTTGGGGCCTATGACAAGTGATTCTTAGAAAAACTCTCTCATGGTCCACATCTTCAAATTTAGGTTCTCTAGGGTGAGGCATTTGATTCCACAACCGCCAAAAAGTCTAGCTCGATTCTATAACCGGATTGGAAACTTCTCTTTGTTTTGAGTTCACGCTGAAATCAGCGCGAGCAGTCCCTAATGTCACATGCAGAAACATATTTTAACGGTTGGGTAACGCAATGTAATTGATCCTACCATCATCTAACCTATCCACCCTAACTTCCTATGTACCTTTCGATATCGCTCCCCTTCTTGTTTCGATGCGTAGGTCGACATAGAGATTTTTTGATGGAATTCCAAGATTTCACTCTAAACAAGTGCTACTTTGAGGCCTATGACAAGTGATTCTTAGAAAAACTCTCTAATGGTCCACTTGTTCAAATGTAGGTTCTCTAGGGTGAGGCATTTGATTCCACAACCGCCAAAAAAGTCTAGCTCGATTCTATAACCTGATTGGAAACTTCTCTTTGTTTTGAGTTCACGCTGAAATCAGCGCCAGCAGTCCCTAAATGTCACATGCGTAAAACATATATTAACGGTTGGGGAACGCAATGTAATTGATCCTACCATCATCTAACCTATCCACCCTAACATCCTATGTACCTTTCGTGTCGCTTCCCCTTCTTGTTTCAGACGTATGGTCGACACGAGATTTTTGATGGAATTCCAAGATTTCACTCTAAACAAGTGCTACTTTGAGGCCTATGACAAGTGATTCTTAGAAAAACTCTCTAATGGTCCACTCTTTCAAATTTAGGTTCTCTAGGGTGAGGCATTTGATTCCACAACCGCCAAAAATTCTAGCTCGATTCTATAACCGGATTGGAAACTTCTCTTTGTTTTGAGTTCACGCTGAAATCAGCTTGATCCCTAATGTCACATGCGTAAACATATATTAACGGTTGGGGAACGCAATGTAATTGATCCTACCATCATCTAACCTATCCACCCTAACATCCTATGTACCTTTTGTTTCGTTCCCCTTCTTGTTTGATGCGTATGTCGATTACCTGAGAGATTTTTGATGGAATTCCAAGATTTCACTCTAAACAAATGCTACTTTGAGGCCTATGACAAGTGATTCTTAGAAAAACTCTCTAATGGTCCACATCTTCAAATTTAGGTTCTCTAGGGTGAGGCATTTGATTCCACAACCGCCAAAAAGTCTAGCTCGATTCTATAACCTATTGGAAACTTCTCTTTGTTTTGAGTTCACGCTGAAATCAGCGCGAGCCGTCCCCTAATGTCACATGCGAAACATATTTTAACGGTTGGGTAACGCAATGTAATTGATCCTACCATCATCTAACCTATCCACCTAACTTCCTATGTACCTTTCGTATCGTTACCCTTCTTGTTTCGATACGTAGGTCGACATAGAGATTTTTGATGGAATTCAAGATTTCACTCTAAACAAGTGCTACTTTGAGGCCTATGACAAGTGATTCTTAGAAAACTCTCTAATGGTCCACTTGTTCAAATGTAGGTTCTCTAGGGTGAGGCATTTGATTCCACAACCGCCAAAAAATTCTAGCTCGATTCTATAACCGGATTGGAAACTTCTCTTTGTTTTGAGTTCACGCTGAAATCAGCGCGAGCAGTCCCAAATGTCACATGCGTAAAACATATATTAACGGTTGGGGAACGCAAATGTAATTGATCCTACCATCATCTAACCTATCCACCCTAACATCCTATGTACCTTTCGTGTCGTTCCCCTTCTTGTTTCGATGCGTATGTCGACAATAGAGATTTTCGATGGAATTCCAAGATTTCACTCTAAACAAATGCTACTTTGAGGCCTATGACAAGTGATTCTTAGAAAAACTCTCTAATGGTCCACATCTTTCAAATTTAGGTTCTCTAGGGTGAGGCATTTGATTCCGCAACCGCCAAAAAGTCTAGCTCGATTCTATAACCGGATTGGAAACTTCTCTTTGTTTTGAGTTCACACTGAAATCAGCGCGAGCAGTCCCTAATGTCACATCCAAAAACATATTTTAACGGTTGGGTAACGCAATGTAATTGATCCTACCATCATCTAACCTATCCACCCTAACTTCCTATGTACCTTTCGTGCCGTTCCCCTTCTTGTTTCGTTACGTAGGTCGACATAGAGATTTTTGATGGAATTCCAAGATTTCACTCTAAACAAGTGCTACTTTGAGGCCTATGACAAGTGATTCTTAGAAAAACTCTCTAATGGTCCACTTGTTCAAATGTAGGTTCTCTAGGGTGAGGCATTTGATTCCACAACCGCCAAAAATCTAGCTCGATTCTATAACCGGATTGGAAACTTCTCTTTGTTTTTGAGTTCACGCTGAAATCAGCGAAAGCAGTCCCAAATGTCACATGCGTAAACATATATTAACGGTTGGGGAACGCAATGTAATTGATCCTACCATCATCTAACCTATCCACCCTAACATCCTATGTACCTTTCGTGCCGTTCCCCTTCTTGTTTCGGTACGTATGTCGACACAGAGATTTTTGATGGAATTCCAAGATTTCACTCTAAACAAGTGCTACTTTGAGGCCTATGACAAGTGATTCTTAGAAAAACTCTCTAATGGTCCACTTGTTCAAATTTAGGTTCTCTAGGGTGAGGCATTTGATTCCACAACCGCCAAAAAAGTCTAGCTCGATTCTATAACCGGATTGGAAACTTCTCTTTGTTTTGAGTTCACGCTGAAATCAGCGCGAGCATCCTAATGTCACATGCGTAAACATATTTTAACGGTTGGGTAACGCAATGTAATTGATCCTACCATCATCTAACCTATCCACCCTAACTTCCTATGTACCTTTCGTGTCGTTCCCCTTCTTGTTTCGGTGCGTAGGTCGACATAGAGATTTTTTGATGGAATTCCAAGATTTCACTCTAAACAAGTGCTACTTTGAGGCCTATGACAAGTGATTCTTAGAAAAACTCTCTAATGGTCCACTTGTTCAAATGTAGGTTCTCTAGGGTGAGGCATTTGATTCCACAACCGCCAAAAAAGTCTAGCTCGATTCTATAACCGGATTGGAAACTTCTCTTTGTTTTGAGTTCACGCTGAAATCAGCGAGCAGTCCCAAATGTCACATGCGAAACATATATTAACGGTTGGGGAACGCAATGTAATTGATCCTACCATCATCTAACCTATCCACCCTAACATCCTATGTACCTTTTCGTGCCGCTCCCCTTCTTGTTTCGCACGTATGTCGACATTACAAGAGATTTTGATGGAATTCCAAGATTTCACTGTAAACAAATGTTACTTTGGGGCCTATGACAAGTGATTCTTAGAAAAACTCTCTCATGGTCCACATCTTCAAATTTAGGTTCTCTAGGGTGAGGCATTTGATTCCACAACCGCCAAAAAGTCTAGCTCGATTCTATAACCGGATTGGAAACTTCTCTTTGTTTTGAGTTCACGCTGAAATCAGCGCGAGCAGTCCCTAATGTCACATGCAGAAACATATTTTAACGGTTGGGTAACGCAATGTAATTGATCCTACCATCATCTAACCTATCCACCCTAACTTCCTATGTACCTTTCGTATCGTTACCCTTCTTGTTTCGTACGTAGGTCGACATAGAGATTTTGATGGAATTCCAAGATTTCACTCTAAACAAGTGCTACTTTGAGGCCTATGACAAGTGATTCTTAGAAAAACTCTCTAATGGTCCACTTGTTCAAATTTAGGTTCTCTAGGGTGAGGCATTTGATTCCACAACCGCCAAAAAGTCTAGCTCGATTCTATAACCGGATTGGAAACTTCTCTTTGTTTTGAGTTCACGCTGAAATCAGCGCGAGCAGTCCCAAATGTCACATCCAAAAACATATATTAACGGTTGGGGAACGCAATGTAATTGATCCTACCATCATCTAACCTATCCACCCTAACATCCTATGTACCTTTCGTGTCGTTCCCCTTCTTGTTTCGATGCGTATGTCGACACAAAGATTTTCGATGGAATTCCAAGATTTCACTCTAAACAAATGCTACTTTTGAGGCCTATGACAAGTGATTCTTAGAAAAACTCTCTAATGGTCCACATTTGTTCAAATTTAGGTTCTCTAGGGTGAGGCATTTGATTCCACAACCGCCAAAAAGTCTAGCTCGATTCTATAACCGGATTGGAAACTTCTCTTTGTTTTGAGTTCACGCTGAAATCAGCGCGAGCAGTCCCTAATGTCACATGGAGAAACATATTTTAACGGTTGGGTAACGCAATGTAATTGATCCTACCATCATCTAACCTATCCACCCTAACTTCCTATGTACCTTTCGTGTCGTTCCCCTTCTTGTTTGATGCGTGTAGGTCCACATAGAGATTTTGATGGAATTCCAAGATTTCACTCTAAACAAGTGCTACTTTGAGGCCCATGACAAGTGATTCTTAGAAAAACTCTCTAATGGTCCACTTGTTCAAATGTAGGTTCTCTAGGGTGAGGCATTTGATTCCACAACCGCCAAAAAGTCTAGCTCGATTCTATAACCGGATTGGAAACTTCTCTTTGTTTTGAGTTCACGCTGAAATCAGCGCGAGCAGTCCCAAATGTCACATGGAGAAACATATATTAACGGTTGGGGAACGCAATGTAATTGATCCTACCATCATCTAACCTATCCACCCTAACATCCTATGTACCTTTCGTGTCGTTCCCCTTCTTGTTTCGATGACGTATGTCGACACAAAGATTTTTGATGGAATTCCAAGATTTCACTCTAAACAAATGTTACTTTGAGGCCTATGACAAGTGATTCTTAGAAAAACTCTCTAATGGTCCACTTGTTCAAATTTAGGTTCTCTAGGGTGAGGCATTTGATTCCACAACCGCCAAAAAGTCTAGCTCGATTCTATAACCGGATTGGAAACTTCTCTTTGTTTTGAGTTCACGCTGAAATCAGCGCGAGCAGTCCCTAATGTCACATGCACTACATATTTTAACGGTTGGGTAACGCAATGTAATTGATCCTACCATCATCTAACCTATCCACCCTAACTTCCTATGTACCTTTCGTATCGCTACCCTTCTTGTTTCTGCACGTAGGTCGACATAGAGATTTTTGATGGAATTCCAAGATTTCACTCTAAACAAGTGCTACTTTGAGGCCTATGACAAGTGATTCTTAGAAAAACTCTCTAATGGTCCACTTGTTCAAATGTAGGTTCTCTAGGGTGAGGCATTTGATTCCACAACCGCCAAAAAATTCTAGCTCGATTCTATAACCGGATTGGAAACTTCTCTTTGTTTTGAGTTCACGCTGAAATCAGCGCGAGCAGTCCCAAATGTCACATGCGTAAAACATATATTAACGGTTGGGGAACGCAATGTAATTGATCCTACCATCATCTAACCTATCCACCCAAACATCCTATGTAACTTTCGTGCCGTTCCCCTTCTTGTTTCGGTACGTATGTCGACACAGAGATTTTCGATGGAATTCCAAGATTTCACTCTAAACAAATGCTACTTTGGGGCCTATGACAAGTGATTCTTAGAAAAACTCTCTAATGGTCCACATCTTCAAATTTAGGTTCTCTAGGGTGAGGCATTTGATTCCACAACCGCCAAAAAAGTCTAGCTCGATTCTATAACCGGATTGGAAACTTCTCTTTGTTTTGAGTTCACGCTGAAATCAGCGCGGCAGTCCCTAATGTCACATGCAAAAACATATTTTAACGGTTGGGTAACGCAATGTAATTGATCCTACCATCATCTAACCTATCCACCCTAACTTCCTATGTACCTTTCGTGATCGTTCCCCTTCTTGTTTCGTACGTAGGTCGACATTAGAGATTTTTGATGGAATTCCAAGATTTCACTCTAAACAAGTGCTACTTTGAGGCCTATGACAAGTGATTCTTAGAAAAACTCTCTAATGGTCCACTTGTTCAAATTTAGGTTCTCTAGGGTGAGGCATTTGATTCCACAACCGCCAAAAAGTCTAGCTCGATTCTATAACCGATTGGAAACTTCTCTTTGTTTTGAGTTCACGCTGAAATCAGCGCCTCAGCAGTCCCTAATGTCACATCCAAAAACATATATTAACGGTTGGGGAACGCAATGTAATTGATCCTACCATCATCTAACCTATCCACCCTAACTTCCTATGTACCTTTCGTGCCGTTCCCTTCTTGTTTCGGTACATATGTCGACAAGAGATTTTCGATGGAATTCCAAGATTTCACTCTAAACAAGTGCTACTTTGAGGCCTATGACAAGTGATTCTTAGAAAAACTCTCTAATGGTCCACTTGTTCAAATTTAGGTTCTCTAGGGTGAGGCATTTGATTCCACAACCGCCAAAAAGTCTAGCTCGATTCTATAACCGGATTGGAAACTTCTCTTTGTTTTGAGTTCACGCTGAAATCAGCGCGACGATCCCTAATGTCACATCCGAAACATATATTAACGGTTGGGTAACGCAATGTAATTGATCCTACCATCATCTAACCTATCCACCCTAACTTCCTATGTACCTTTCGTGCCGTTCCCCTTCTTGTTTCGGTACGTATGTCGACATAGAGATTTTTGATGGAATTCCAAGATTTCACTCTAAACAAGTGCTACTTTGAGGCCTATGACAAGTGATTCTTAGAAAAACTCTCTAATGGTCCACTTGTTCAAATGTAGGTTCTCTAGGGTGAGGCATTTGATTCCACAACCGCCAAAAATTCTAGCTCGACTCTATAACCGGATTGGAAACTTCTCTTTGTTTTGAGTTCACGCTGAAATCAGCGCGGCGATCCCAAATGTCACATCCGTAAACATATATTAACGGTTGGGGAACGCAATGTAATTGATCCTACCATCATCTAACCTATCCACCCTAACATCCTATGTACCTTTCGTGTCGTTCCCCTTCTTGTTTCTGCATGCGTATGTCGATTAATAAAGATTTTCGATGGAATTCCAAGATTTCACTCTAAACAAATGCTACTTTGAGGCCTATGACAAGTGATTCTTAGAAAAACTCTCTAATGGTCCACATCTTCAAATTTAGGTTCTCTAGGGTGAGGCATTTGATTCCACAACCGCCAAAAAGTCTAGCTCGATTCTATAACCGGATTGGAAACTTCTCTTTGTTTTGAGTTCACGCTGAAATCAGCGCGAGCAGTCCCTAATGTCACATGCAGAAACATATTTTAACGGTTGGGTAACGCAATGTAATTGATCCTACCATCATCTAACCTATCCACCCTAACTTCCTATGTACCTTTCGTGTCGTTCCCCTTCTTGTTTCGGTACGTAGGTCGACATAGAGATTTTCGATGGAATTCCAAGATTTCACTCTAAACAAGTGCTACTTTGAGGCCTATGACAAGTGATTCTTAGAAAAACTCTCTAATGGTCCACTTGTTCAAATTTAGGTTCTCTAGGGTGAGGCATTTGATTCCACAACCGCCAAAAATTCTAGCTCGATTCTATAACCGGATTGGAAACTTCTCTTTGTTTTGAGTTCACGCTAAAATCAGCGCGAGCAGTCCCAAATGTCACATGCAGAAACATATATTAACGGTTGGGGAACGCAATGTAATTGATCCTACCATCATCTAACCTATCCACCCTAACATCCTATGTACCTTTCGTGCCGTTCCCCTTCTTGTTTCGCTACGTATGTCGACACTGAGATTTTTGATGGAATTCCAAGATTTCACTCTAAACAAGTGCTACTTTGAGGCCTATGACAAGTGATTCTTAGAAAAACTCTCTAATGGTCCACATGTTCAAATTTAGGTTCTCTAGGGTGAGGCATTTGATTCCACAACCGCCAAAAGTCTAGCTCGATTCTATAACCGGATTGGAAACTTCTCTTTGTTTTGAGTTCACGCTGAAATCAGCACGAGCAGTCCCTAATGTCACATGCAGAAAACATATTTTAACGGTTGGGTAACGCAATGTAATTGATCCTACCATCATCTAACCTATCCACCCTAACTTCCTATGTACCTTTCGTGCCGTTCCCCTTCTTGTTTCGGTACGTAGGTCGACACAGAGATTTTTGATGGAATTCCAAGATTTCACTCTAAACAAGTGCTACTTTGAGGCCTATGACAAGTGATTCTTAGAAAAACTCTCTAATGGTCCACTTGTTCAAATTTAGGTTCTCTAGGGTGAGGCATTTGATTCCACAACCGCCAAAAAGTCTAGCTCGATTCTATAACCGGATTGGAAACTTCTCTTTGTTTTGAGTTCACGCTGAAATCAGCGCGAAAGCAGTCCCCAATGTCACATGCAGAAAACATATATTAACGGTTGGGGAACGCAATGTAATTGATCCTACCATCATCTAACCTATCCACCCTAACATCCTATGTACCTTTCGTGCCGTTCCCCTTCTTGTTTCGGCATTATGTCGACATAGAGAGATTTTCGATGGAATTCCAAGATTTCACTCTAAACAAGTGCTACTTTGAGGCCTATGACAAGTGATTCTTAGAAAAACTCTCTAATGGTCCACTTGTTCAAATTTAGGTTCTCTAGGGTGAGGCATTTGATTCCACAACCGCCAAAAAGTCTAGCTCGATTCTATAACCGGATTGGAAACTTCTCTTTGTTTTGAGTTCACGCTGAAATCAGCGCGAGCAGTCCCTAATGTCACATGCAGAAACATATATTAACGGTTGGGGAACGCAATGTAATTGATCCTACCATCATCTAACCTATCCACCCTAACTTCCTATGTACCTTTCGTATCGTTCCTCTTCTTGTTTCGGTACGTAGGTCGACACAAAGATTTTCGATGGAATTCCAAGATTTCACTCTAAACAAGTGCTACTTTGAGGCCTATGACAAGTGATTCTTCGAAAAACACTCTATCGGTCCACTTGTTCAAATTTAGGCTCTCTAGGGTGAGGCACTTGATTCCACAACCGCAAAAAAGTCTAGCTCGATTCTATAGCCGGATTGGACACTTCTGTTTGTTTTGAGTTCGCGCTGAAATCAGCGCCAGCTGTCCCTAATGTCACATCCAGAAACATATATTAACGGTTGGGTAACGCAATGTAATTGATCCTACCATCATCTAACCTATCCACCCTAACTTCCTATGTACCTTTCGTGTCGTTCCCCTTCTTGTTTCGGTACGTAGGTCGACATAGAGATTTTTGATGGAATTCCAAGATTTCACTCTAAACAAGTGCTACTTTGAGGCCTATGACAAGTGATTCTTAGAAAAACTCTCTAATGGTCCACTTGTTCAAATGTAGGTTCTCTAGGGTGAGGCATTTGATTCCACAACCGCCAAAAATTCTAGCTCGATTCTATAACCGGATTGGAAACTTCTCTTTGTTTTGAGTTCACGCTGAAATCAGCGCGAGCAGTCCCAAATGTCACATGCAGAAACATATATTAACGGTTGGGGAACGCAATGTAATTGATCCTACCATCATCTAACCTATCCACCCTAACATCCTATGTACCTTTTGTGCCGTTCCCCTTCTTGTTTCGGTACGTATGTCGACACAGAGATTTTTGATGGAATTCCAAGATTTCACTGTAAACAAATGTTACTTTGGGGCCTATGACCAGTGATTCTTAGAAAAACTCTCTCATGGTCCACATCTTCAAATTTAGGTTCTCTAGGGTGAGGCATTTGATTCCACAACCGCCAAAAAGTCTAGCTCGATTCTATAACCGGATTGGAAACTTCTCTTTGTTTTGAGTTCACGCTGAAATCAGCGCGAGCAGTCCCTAATGTCACATGCGTAAAACATATTTTAACGGTTGGGTAACGCAATGTAATTGATCCTACCATCATCTAACCTATCCACCCTAACTTCCTATGTACCTTTCGTATCGTTACCCTTCTTGTTTCGGTACGTAGGTCGACATAGAGATTTTTGATGGAATTCCAAGATTTCACTCTAAACAAGTGCTACTTTGAGGCCTATGACAAGTGATTCTTAGAAAAACTCTCTAATGGTCCACTTGTTCAAATGTAGGTTCTCTAGGGTGAGGCATTTGATTCCACAACCGCCAAAAAGTCTAGCTCGATTCTATAACCGGATTGGAAACTTCTCTTTGTTTTGAGTTCACGCTGAAATCAGCGCCAGCAGTCCCTAATGTCACATCCAAAAACATATATTAACGGTTGGGGAACGCAATGTAATTGATCCTACCATCATCTAACCTATCCACCCTAACATCCTATGTACCTTTCGTGCCGCTTCCCTTCTTGTTTCGATGACGTATGTCGACACAAGAGATTTTTGATGGAATTCCAAGATTTCACTCTAAACAAATGCTACTTTGAGGCCTATGACAAGTGATTCTTAGAAAAACTCTCTAATGGTCCACTTGTTCAAATTTAGGTTCTCTAGGGTGAGGCATTTGATTCCACAACCGCCAAAAAGTCTAGCTCGATTCTATAACCGGATTGGAAACTTCTCTTTGTTTTGAGTTCACGCTGAAAATCAGCGCCAGCAGTCCCTAATGTCACATGCGTAAACATATTTTAACGGTTGGGTAACGCAATGTAATTGATCCTACCATCATCTAACCTATCCACCCTAACTTCCTATGTACCTTTCGTGCCGTTACCCCTTCTTGTTTTGGTACGTAGGTATAGAGATTTTTGATGGAATTCCAAGATTTCACTCTAAACAAGTGCTACTTTGAGGCCTATGACAAGTGATTCTTAGAAAAACTCTCTAATGGTCCACTTGTTCAAATGTAGGTTCTCTAGGGTGAGGCATTTGATTCCACAACCGCCAAAAAATTCTAGCTCGATTCTATAACCGGATTGGAAACTTCTCTTTGTTTTGAGTTCACGCTGAAATCAGCGCGAGCAGTCCCAAATGTCACATGCGAAAACATATATTAACGGTTGGGGAACGCAATGTAATTGATCCTACCATCATCTAACCTATCCACCCTAACATCCTATGTACCTTTCGTGCCGTTCCCCTTCTTGTTTCGCACGTAGGTCGACATTACAAAGATTTTTGATGGAATTCCAAGATTTCACTCTAAACAAATGCTACTTTGAGGCCTATGACAAGTGATTCTTAGAAAAACTCTCTAATGGTCCACATGTTCAAATTTAGGTTCTCTAGGGTGAGGCATTTGATTCCACAACCGCCAAAAAGTCTAGCTCGATTCTATAACCGGATTGGAAACTTCTCTTTGTTTTGAGTTCACGCTGAAATCAGCGCGACCAGTCCCTAATGTCACATGCGAAACATATTTTAACGGTTGGGTAACGCAATGTAATTGATCCTACCATCATCTAACCTATCCACCCTAACTTCCTATGTACCTTTCGTGACGTTACCCTTCTTGTTTTGGTACGGTAGGTCGACATAGAGATTTTGATGGAATTCCAAGATTTCACTCTAAACAAGTGCTACTTTGAGGCCTATGACAAGTGATTCTTAGAAAAACTCTCTAATGGTCCACTTGTTCAAATGTAGGTTCTCTAGGGTGAGGCATTTGATTCCACAACCGCCAAAAATTCTAGCTCGATTCTATAACCGGATTGGAAACTTCTCTTTGTTTTGAGTTCACGCTAAAATCAGCGCGAGCAGTCCCAAATGTCACATGCAGAAACATATATTAACGGTTGGGGAACGCAATGTAATTGATCCTACCATCATCTAACCTATCCACCCTAACATCCTATGTACCTTTCGTGCCGCTCCCCTTCTTGTTTCGATGCGTATGTCGACATTAGAGATTTTTGATGGAATTCCAAGATTTCACTCTAAACAAATGTTACTTTGGGGCCTATGACCAGTGATTCTTAGAAAAACTCTCTCATGGTCCACATCTTCAAATTTAGGTTCTCTAGGGTGAGGCATTTGATTCCACAACCGCCAAAAAGTCTAGCTCGATTCTATAACCGGATTGGAAACTTCTCTTTGTTTTGAGTTCACGCTTGAAATCAGCGCGAGCAGTCCCTAATGTCACATGCGTAAACATATTTTAACGGTTGGGGAACGCAATGTAATTGATCCTACCATCATCTAACCTATCCACCCTAACTTCCTATGTACCTTTCGTATCGTTACCCTTCTTGTTTCGCACGTAGGTCGACATAGATTTTTGATGGAATTCCAAGATTTCACTCTAAACAAGTGCTACTTTGAGGCCTATGACAAGTGATTCTTAGAAAAACTCTCTAATGGTCCACTTGTTCAAATTTAGGTTCTCTAGGGTGAGGCATTTGATTCCACAACCGCCAAAAAAGTCTAGCTCGATTCTATAACCGGATTGGAAACTTCTCTTTGTTTTGAGTTCACGCTGAAATCAGCGCGAGCAGTCCCAAATGTCACATGCGAAAAACATATATTAACGGTTGGGGAACGCAATGTAATTGATCCTACCATCATCTAACCTATCCACCCTAACATCCTATGTACCTTTCGTGCCGTTCCCCTTCTTGTTTCGCTACGTATGTCGACACAGAGATTTTCGATGGAATTCCAAGATTTCACTCTAAACAAATGCTACTTTGAGGCCTATGACAAGTGATTCTTAGAAAAACTCTCTAATGGTCCACATGTTCAAATTTAGGTTCTCTAGGGTGAGGCATTTGATTCCACAACCGCCAAAAAGTCTAGCTCGATTCTATAACCGGATTGGAAACTTCTCTTTGTTTTGAGTTCACGCTTTGAAATCAGCGCGAGCAGTCCCTAATGTCACATGCCAAAAACATATTTTAACGGTTGGGTAACGCAATGTAATTGATCCTACCATCATCTAACCTATCCACCCTAACTTCCTATGTACCTTTCGTGTCGTTACCCCCTTCTTGTTTCGGTTCCGTAGGTCGACATAGAGATTTTGATGGAATTCCAAGATTTCACTCTAAACAAGTGCTACTTTGAGGCCTATGACAAGTGATTCTTAGAAAAACTCTCTAATGGTCCACTTGTTCAAATGTAGGTTCTCTAGGGTGAGGCATTTGATTCCACAACCGCCAAAAATTCTAGCTCGATTCTATAACCGGATTGGAAACTTCTCTTTGTTTTGAGTTCACGCTGAAATCAGCGCGAAAGTCCCCTAATGTCACATGCGTAAACATATATTAACGGTTGGGGAACGCAATGTAATTGATCCTACCATCATCTAACCTATCCACCCTAACATCCTATGTACCTTTCGTGTCGTTCCCTTCTTGTTTCGCATGACGTATGTCGATTACAGAGAGATTTTTGATGGAATTCCAAGATTTCACTCTAAACAAATGCTACTTTGAGGCCTATGACAAGTGATTCTTAGAAAAACTCTCTAATGGTCCACATCTTCAAATTTAGGTTCTCTAGGGTGAGGCATTTGATTCCACAACCGCCAAAAAGTCTAGCTCGATTCTATAACCGGATTGGAAACTTCTCTTTGTTTTGAGTTCACGCTGAAATCAGCGCGAGCAGTCCCTAATGTCACATGCAGAAACATATTTTAACGGTTGGGGAACGCAATGTAATTGATCCTACCATCATCTAACCTATCCACCCTAACTTCCTATGTACCTTTCGTGTCGTTCCCTTCTTGTTTCGATGCGTGTAGGTCGATTATAGAGATTTTTGATGGAATTCCAAGATTTCACTCTAAACAAGTGCTACTTTGAGGCCTATGACAAGTGATTCTTAGAAAAACTCTCTAATGGTCCACTTGTTCAAATTTAGGTTCTCTAGGGTGAGGCATTTGATTCCACAACCGCCAAAAAAGTCTAGCTCGATTCTATAACCGGATTGGAAACTTCTCTTTGTTTTGAGTTCACGCTGAAATCAGCGCGAGCAGTCCCTAAATGTCACATGCGAAACATATATTAACGGTTGGGGAACGCAATGTAATTGATCCTACCATCATCTAACCTATCCACCCTAACATCCTATGTACCTTTCGTGCCGTTCCCTTCTTGTTTCGCATTATGTCGACACAGAGATTTTTGATGGAATTCCAAGATTTCACTCTAAACAAATGCTACTTTGAGGCCTATGACAAGTGATTCTTAGAAAAACTCTCTAATGGTCCACATGTTCAAATTTAGGTTCTCTAGGGTGAGGCATTTGATTCCACAACCGCCAAAAAGTCTAGCTCGATTCTATAACCGGATTGGAAACTTCTCTTTGTTTTGAGTTCACGCTGAAATCAGCGCCGAAAGCAGTCCCTAATGTCACATGCAGAAACATATTTTAACGGTTGGGGAACGCAATGTAATTGATCCTACCATCATCTAACCTATCCACCCTAACTTCCTATGTACCTTTCGTATCGTTACCCTTCTTGTTTCGGTACGTAGGTCGACATAGAGAATTTTGATGGAATTCCAAGATTTCACTCTAAACAAGTGCTACTTTGAGGCCTATGACAAGTGATTCTTAGAAAAACTCTCTAATGGTCCACTTGTTCAAATGTAGGTTCTCTAGGGTGAGGCATTTGATTCCACAACCGCCAAAAAGTCTAGCTCGATTCTATAACCGGATTGGAAACTTCTCTTTGTTTTGAGTTCACGCTGAAATCAGCGCGAGCAGTCCCAAATGTCACATGCGAAAAACATATATTAACGGTTGGGGAACGAATGTAATTGATCCTACCATCATCTAACCTATCCACCCTAACATCCTATGTACCTTTCGTGCCGTTCCCCTTCTTGTTTCTTGACGTATGTCGATTACAAGATTTTTGATGGAATTCCAAGATTTCACTCTAAACAAATGCTACTTTGAAGGCCTATGACAAGTGATTCTTAGAAAAACTCTCTAATGGTCCACATCTTGAAATTTAGGTTCTCTAGGGTGAGGCATTTGATTCCACAACCGCCAAAAAAAGTCTAGCTCGATTCTATAACCGGATTGGAAACTTCTCTTTGTTTTGAGTTCACGCTTGAAATCAGCGCGAGCAGTCCCTAATGTCACATGCGTAAACATATTTTAACGGTTGGGTAACGCAATGTAATTGATCCTACCATCATCTAACCTATCCACCCTAACTTCCTATGTACCTTTCGTATCGTTACCCTTCTTGTTTCGGTACGTAGGTCGACATAGAGATTTTTGATGGAATTCCAAGATTTCACTCTAAACAAGTGCTACTTTGAGGCCTATGACAAGTGATTCTTAGAAAAACTCTCTAATGGTCCACTTGTTCAAATGTAGGTTCTCTAGGGTGAGGCATTTGATTCCACAACCGCCAAAAATTCTAGCTCGATTCTATAACCTGATTGGAAACTTCTCTTTGTTTTGAGTTCACGCTGAAATCAGCGCGAAGCAGTCCCAAATGTCACATGCGAAACATATATTAACGGTTGGGGAACGCAATGTAATTGATCCTACCATCATCTAACCTATCCACCCTAACATCCTATGTACCTTTCGTGTCGTTCCCCTTCTTGTTTCGCACGTATGTCGATTACCGTAGATTTTTGATGGAATTCCAAGATTTCACTCTAAAAACAAATGCTACTTTGGGGCCTATGACAAGTGATTCTTAGAAAAACTCTCTAATGGTCCACATCTTGTTCAAATTTAGGTTCTCTAGGGTGAGGCATTTGATTCCACAACCGCCAAAAAGTCTAGCTCGATTCTATAACCGGATTGGAAACTTCTCTTTGTTTTGAGTTCACGCTGAAATCAGCGCGAAAGCAGTCCCTAATGTCACATGCGTAAACATATTTTAACGGTTGGGTAACGCAATGTAATTGATCCTACCATCATCTAACCTATCCACCCTAACTTCCTATGTACCTTTCGTGATCGTTACCCTTCTTGTTTCGCTACGTAGGTCGACATAGAGATTTTGATGGAATTCCAAGATTTCACTCTAAACAAGTGCTACTTTGAGGCCTATGACAAGTGATTCTTAGAAAAACTCTCTAATGGTCCACTTGTTCAAATGTAGGTTCTCTAGGGTGAGGCATTTGATTCCACAACCGCCAAAAATTCTAGCTCGATTCTATAACCGGATTGGAAACTTCTCTTTGTTTTGAGTTCACGCTGAAATCAGCAGCGCGAGCAGTCCCAAATGTCACATGCGTAAACATATATTAACGGTTGGGGAACGCATGTAATTGATCCTACCATCATCTAACCTATCCACCCTAACATCCTATGTACCTTTCGTGCCGTTCCCCTTCTTGTTTCGCAGACGTATGTCGACATTACGAGATTTTTGATGGAATTCCAAGATTTCACTCTAAACAAATGTTACTTTGGGGCCTATGACAAGTGATTCTTAGAAAAAACTCTCTCATGGTCCACATCTTGAAATTTAGGTTCTCTAGGGTGAGGCATTTGATTCCACAACCGCCAAAAAGTCTAGCTCGATTCTATAACCGGATTGGAAACTTCTCTTTGTTTTGAGTTCACGCTGAAATCAGCGCGAGCAGTCCCTAATGTCACATGCATAAACATATTTTAACGGTTGGGTAACGCAATGTAATTGATCCTACCATCATCTAACCTATCCACCCTAACTTCCTATGTACCTTTCGTATCGTTACCCTTCTTGTTTCGCACGTAGGTCGACATAGAGATTTTTGATGGAATTCCAAGATTTCACTCTAAACAAGTGCTACTTTGAGGCCTATGACAAGTGATTCTTAGAAAAACTCTCTAATGGTCCACTTGTTCAAATGTAGGTTCTCTAGGGTGAGGCATTTGATTCCACAACCGCCAAAAATTCTAGCTCGATTCTATAACCGGATTGGAAACTTCTTTTGTTTTGGCTTCACGCTGAAATCAGCGCCGAGCAGTCCCAAATGTCACATGCGTAAACATATATTAACGGTTGGGGAACGCAATGTAATTGATCCTACCATCATCTAACCTATCCACCCTAACATCCTATGTACCTTTCGTGCCGCTCCCCTTCTTGTTTCGCACGTATGTCGACACGAGATTTTTGATGGAATTCCAAGATTTCACTCTAAACAAATGCTACTTTGAAGGCCTATGACAAGTGATTCTTAGAAAAACTCTCTAATGGTCCACATCTTGAAATTTAGGTTCTCTAGGGTGAGGCATTTGATTCCACAACCGCCAAAAAGTCTAGCTCGATTCTATAACCGGATTGGAAACTTCTCTTTGTTTTGAGTTCACGCTTGAAATCAGCGAGCAGTCCCTAATGTCACATGCGTAAAACATATTTTAACGGTTGGGTAACGCAATGTAATTGATCCTACCATCATCTAACCTATCCACCCTAACTTCCTATGTACCTTTCGTATCGCTACCCTTCTTGTTTCGCACGTAGGTCGACATAGAGATTTTTGATGGAATTCCAAGATTTCACTCTAAACAAGTGCTACTTTGAGGCCTATGACAAGTGATTCTTAGAAAAACTCTCTAATGGTCCACTTGTTCAAATGTAGGTTCTCTAGGGTGAGGCATTTGATTCCACAACCGCCAAAAAATTCTAGCTCGATTCTATAACCCGATTGGAAACTTCTTTTTGTTTTGAGTTCACGCTGAAATCAGCGAAAGCAGTCCCAAATGTCACATGCGTAAAACATATATTAACGGTTGGGGAACGCAATGTAATTGATCCTACCATCATCTAACCTATCCACCCTAACATCCTATGTACCTTTCGTGCCGCTCCCTTCTTGTTTCGGTACGTATGTCGACACAGAGATTTTTGATGGAATTCCAAGATTTCACTGTAAACAAATGTTACTTTGGGGCCTATGACAAGTGATTCTTAGAAAAACTCTCTCATGGTCCACATCTTCAAATTTAGGTTCTCTAGGGTGAGGCATTTGATTCCACAACCGCCAAAAAGTCTAGCTCGATTCTATAACCGGATTGGAAACTTCTCTTTGTTTTGAGTTCACGCTGAAATCAGCGAGCAGCAGTCCCTAATGTCACATGCGTAAAACATATTTTAACGGTTGGGTAACGCAATGTAATTGATCCTACCATCATCTAACCTATCCACCCTAACTTCCTATGTACCTTTCGTATCGTTACCCTTCTTGTTTCGCACGTAGGTCGACATAGAGATTTTTGATGGAATTCCAAGATTTCACTCTAAACAAGTGCTACTTTGAGGCCTATGACAAGTGATTCTTAGAAAAACTCTCTAATGGTCCACTTGTTCAAATGTAGGTTCTCTAGGGTGAGGCATTTGATTCCACAACCGCCAAAAATTCTAGCTCGATTCTATAACCGGATTGGAAACTTCTCTTTGTTTTGGCTTCACGCTGAAATCTGCGCGAGCAGTCCCAAATGTCACATGCAGAAACATATATTAACGGTTGGGGAACGCAATGCAATTGATCCTACCATCATCTAACCTATCCACCCTAACATCCTATGTACCTTTCGTGCCGCTCCCCTTCTTGTTTCGCACGTATGTCGACACGTAGATTTTTGATGGAATTCCAAGATTTCACTCTAAACAAATGCTACTTTAAGGCCTATGACAAGTGATTCTTAGAAAAACTCTCTAATGGTCCACATCTTGAAATTTAGGTTCTCTAGGGTGAGGCATTTGATTCCACAACCGCCAAAAAAAAGTCTAGCTCGATTCTATAACCGGATTGGAAACTTCTCTTTGTTTTGAGTTCACGCTGGAAATCAGCGCGAGCAGTCCCTAATGTCACATGCAGAAACATATTTTAACGGTTGGGTAACGCAATGTAATTGATCCTACCATCATCTAACCTATCCACCCTAACTTCCTATGTACCTTTCGTATCGTTACCCTTCTTGTTTCTTTCGCACGTAGGTCGACATAGAGATTTTTGATGGAATTCCAAGATTTCACTCTAAACAAGTGCTACTTTGAGGCCTATGACAAGTGATTCTTAGAAAAACTCTCTAATGGTCCACTTGTTCAAATGTAGGTTCTCTAGGGTGAGGCATTTGATTCCACAACCGCCAAAAATTCTAGCTCGATTCTATAACCGATTGGAAACTTCTTTTTGTTTTGAGTTCACGCTGAAATCAGCGCGAGCAGTCCCAAATGTCACATGCGTAAACATATATTAACGGTTGGGGAACGCAATGTAATTGATCCTACCATCATCTAACCTATCCACCCTAACATCCTATGTACCTTTCGTGCCGCTCCCCTTCTTGTTTCGCAGACGTATGTCGATTACGTAGATTTTTGATGGAATTCCAAGATTTCACTCTAAACAAATGTTACTTTGGGGCCTATGACAAGTGATTCTTAGAAAAACTCTCTAATGGTCCACATCTTGAAATTTAGGTTCTCTAGGGTGAGGCATTTGATTCCACAACCGCCAAAAAGTCTAGCTCGATTCTATAACCGGATTGGAAACTTCTCTTTGTTTTGAGTTCACGCTGAAATCAGCGCGAGCAGTCCCTAATGTCACATGCGTAAACATATTTTAACGGTTGGGTAACGCAATGTAATTGATCCTACCATCATCTAACCTATCCACCCTAACTTCCTATGTACCTTTCGTATCGTTACCCTTCTTGTTTCGCACGTAGGTCGACATAGAGAGATTTTTGATGGAATTCCAAGATTTCACTCTAAACAAGTGCTACTTTGAGGCCTATGACAAGTGATTCTTAGAAAAACTCTCTAATGGTCCACTTGTTCAAATGTAGGTTCTCTAGGGTGAGGCATTTGATTCCACAACCGCCAAAAATTCTAGCTCGATTCTATAACCGATTGGAAACTTCTTTTGTTTTGGCTTCACGCTGAAATCAGCGCGAGCAGTCCCAAATGTCACATGCGTAAAACATATATTAACGGTTGGGGAACGCATTGTAATTGATCCTACCATCATCTAACCTATCCACCCTAACATCCTATGTACCTTTCGTGCCGCTCCCTTCTTCTTGTTTCGGTACGTATGTCGATTACAGAGAGATTTTTGATGGAATTCCAAGATTTCACTCGTGAACAAATGCTACTTTAAGGCCTATGACAAGTGATTCTTAGAAAAACTCTCTAATGGTCCACATCTTGAAATTTAGGTTCTCTAGGGTGAGGCATTTGATTCCACAACCGCCAAAAAGTCTAGCTCGATTCTATAACCGGATTGGAAACTTCTCTTTGTCTTGGGTTCACGTTGAAATCAGCGCGAGCAGTCCCTAATGTCACATGCAGAAACATATTTTAACGGTTGGGTAACGCAACGTAATTGATCCTACCATCATCTAACCTATCCACCCTAACTTCCTATGTACCTTTCGTATCGTTACCCTTCTTGTTTCGGTACGTAGGTCGACATAGAGAGATTTTTGATGGAATTCCAAGATTTCACTCTAAACAAGTGCTACTTTGAGGCCTATGACAAGTGATTCTTAGAAAAACTCTCTAATGGTCCACTTGTTCAAATGTAGGTTCTCTAGGGTGAGGCATTTGATTCCACAACCGCCAAAAATTCTAGCTCGATTCTATAACCTGATTGGAAACTTCTCTTTGTTTTGGCTTCACGCTGAAATCAGCGCGGGCAGTCCCAAATGTCACTTGCAGAAACATATATTAACGGTTGGGGAACGCAATGTAATTGATCCTACCATCATCTAACCTATCCACCCTAACATCCTATGTACCTTTCGTGCCGCTTCCCTTCTTGTTTCGCACGTATGTCGACACAGTAGATTTTTGATGGAATTCCAAGATTTCACTCAGAAACAAATGTTACTTTGGGGCCTATGACAAGTGATTCTTAGAAAAACTCTCTCATGGTCCACATCTTGAAATTTAGGTTCTCTAGGGTGAGGCATTTGATTCCACAACCGCCAAAAAGTCTAGCTCGATTCTATAACCGGATTGGAAACTTCTTTTGTTTTGAGTTCACGCTTGAAATCAGCGCGAGCAGTCCCTAATGTCACATGCGTAAACATATTTTAACGGTTGGGTAACGCAATGTAATTGATCCTACCATCATCTAACCTATCCACCCTAACTTCCTATGTACCTTTCGTATCGCTACCCTTCTTGTTTCGCTACGTAGGTCGACATATAGAGATTTTTGATGGAATTCCAAGATTTCACTCTAAACAAGTGCTACTTTGAGGCCTATGACAAGTGATTCTTAGAAAAACTCTCTAATGGTCCACTTGTTCAAATGTAGGTTCTCTAGGGTGAGGCATTTGATTCCACAACCGCCAAAAAATTCTAGCTCGATTCTATAACCGGATTGGAAACTTCTTTTTGTTTTGGCTTCACGCTGAAATCAGCGCGAGCAGTCCCAAATGTCACATGCGTAAACATATATTAACGGTTGGGGAACGCATTGTAATTGATCCTACCATCATCTAACCTATCCACCCTAACATCCTATGTACCTTTCGTGTCGCCGCTCCCTTCTTGTTTCGCACGTATGTCGATTACGTAGATTTTTGATGGAATTCCAAGATTTCACTCAGAACAAATGCTACTTTAAGGCCTATGACAAGTGATTCTTAGAAAAAACTCTCTAATGGTCCACATCTTGAAATTTAGGTTCTCTAGGGTGAGGCATTTGATTCCACAACCGCCAAAAAGTCTAGCTCGATTCTATAACCGGATTGGAAACTTCTTTTGTCTTGAGTTCACGCTTGAAATCAGCGCGAGCAGTCCCTAATGTCACATGCGTAAAACATATTTTAACGGTTGGGTAACGCAATGTAATTGATCCTACCATCATCTAACCTATCCACCCTAACTTCCTATGTACCTTTCGTATCGCTACCCTTCTTGTTTCGCACGTAGGTCGACATAGAGATTTTTGATGGAATTCCAAGATTTCACTCTAAACAAGTGCTACTTTGAGGCCTATGACAAGTGATTCTTAGAAAAACTCTCTAATGGTCCACTTGTTCAAATGTAGGTTCTCTAGGGTGAGGCATTTGATTCCACAACCGCCAAAAATTCTAGCTCGATTCTATAACCGGATTGGAAACTTCTTTTGTTTTGAGTTCACGCTGAAATCAGCGCGAGCAGTCCCAAATGTCACATGGAGAAACATATATTAACGGTTGGGGAACGCAATGTAATTGATCCTACCATCATCTAACCTATCCACCCTAACATCCTATGTACCTTTCGTGCCGCTTCCCCTTCTTGTTTCGCACGTATGTCGATTACGAGATTTTTGATGGAATTCCAAGATTTCACTCTAAACAAATGTTACTTTGGGGCCTATGACAAGTGATTCTTAGAAAAACTCTCTAATGGTCCACATCTTGAAATTTAGGTTCTCTAGGGTGAGGCATTTGATTCCACAACCGCCAAAAAGTCTAGCTCGATTCTATAACCTGATTGGAAACTTCTCTTTGTTTTGAGTTCACGCTGAAATCAGCGAAAGCAGTCCCTAATGTCACATGCGTAAAACATATTTTAACGGTTGGGGAACGCAATGTAATTGATCCTACCATCATCTAACCTATCCACCCTAACTTCCTATGTACCTTTCGTGATCGCTTCCCCTTCTTGTTTCGCACGTAGGTCGATACAGAGATTTTTGATGGAATTCCAAGATTTCACTCTAAACAAATGCTACTTTGAGGCCTATGACAAGTGATTCTTAGAAAAACTCTCTAATGGTCCACTTGTTCAAATTTAGGTTCTCTAGGGTGAGGCATTTGATTCCACAACCGCCAAAAAGTCTAGCTCGATTCTATAACCGGATTGGAAACTTCTCTTTGTTTTGAGTTCACGCTGAAATCAGCGCGAGCAGTCCCCTAATGTCACATGCGTAAAACATATTTTAACGGTTGGGTAACGCAATGTAATTGATCCTACCATCATCTAACCTATCCACCCTAACTTCCTATGTACCTTTCGTATCGCTACCCTTCTTGTTTCTCGCACGTAGGTCGACATAGAGATTTTTGATGGAATTCCAAGATTTCACTCTAAACAAGTGCTACTTTGAGGCCTATGACAAGTGATTCTTAGAAAAACTCTCTAATGGTCCACTTGTTCAAATGTAGGTTCTCTAGGGTGAGGCATTTGATTCCACAACCGCCAAAAAATTCTAGCTCGATTCTATAACCGGATTGGAAACTTCTCTTTGTTTTGGCTTCACGCTGAAATCAGCGCGAGCAGTCCCAAATGTCACATGCGTAAACATATATTAACGGTTGGGGAACGCATTGTAATTGATCCTACCATCATCTAACCTATCCACCCTAACATCCTATGTACCTTTCGTGCCGCTTCCCCTTCTTGTTTCTGCACGTATGTCGATTACGTAGAGATTTTGATGGAATTCCAAGATTTCACTCGTAAACAAATGCTACTTTAAGGCCTATGACAAGTGATTCTTAGAAAAACTCTCTAATGGTCCACATCTTGAAATTTAGGTTCTCTAGGGTGAGGCATTTGATTCCACAACCGCCAAAAAGTCTAGCTCGATTCTATAACCGGATTGGAAACTTCTTTTGTCTTGAGTTCACGCTTGAAATCAGCGCGAGCAGTCCCTAATGTCACATGCGTAAAACATATTTTAACGGTTGGGTAACGCAATGTAATTGATCCTACCATCATCTAACCTATCCACCCTAACTTCCTATGTACCTTTCGTATCGCTACCCTTCTTGTTTCGCACGTAGGTCGACATAGAGATTTTTGATGGAATTCCAAGATTTCACTCTAAACAAGTGCTACTTTGAGGCCTATGACAAGTGATTCTTAGAAAAACTCTCTAATGGTCCACTTGTTCAAATGTAGGTTCTCTAGGGTGAGGCATTTGATTCCACAACCGCCAAAAAATTCTAGCTCGATTCTATAACCGGATTGGAAACTTCTCTTTGTTTTGAGTTCACGCTGAAATCAGCAGCGCGCAGTCCCAAATGTCACATGCGAGAAACATATATTAACGGTTGGGGAACGCATTGTAATTGATCCTACCATCATCTAACCTATCCACCCTAACATCCTATGTACCTTTCGTGCCGCTCCCCTTCTTGTTTCGCACGTATGTCGATTACGTAGATTTTTGATGGAATTCCAAGATTTCACTCAGAAACAAATGTTACTTTGGGGCCTATGACAAGTGATTCTTAGAAAAACTCTCTAATGGTCCACATCTTGAAATTTAGGTTCTCTAGGGTGAGGCATTTGATTCCACAACCGCCAAAAAGTCTAGCTCGATTCTATAACCGGATTGGAAACTTCTCTTTGTTTTGAGTTCACGCTGAAATCAGCGCGAGCAGTCCCTAATGTCACATGCAGAAACATATTTTAACGGTTGGGTAACGCAATGTAATTGATCCTACCATCATCTAACCTATCCACCCTAACTTCCTATGTACCTTTCGTATCGTTACCCTTCTTGTTTCGCACGTAGGTCGATTATAGAGATTTTTGATGGAATTCCAAGATTTCACTCTAAACAAGTGCTACTTTGAGGCCTATGACAAGTGATTCTTAGAAAAACTCTCTAATGGTCCACTTGTTCAAATGTAGGTTCTCTAGGGTGAGGCATTTGATTCCACAACCGCCAAAAATTCTAGCTCGATTCTATAACCGGATTGGAAACTTCTCTTTGTTTTGGCTTCACGCTGAAATCTGCGCGAGCAGTCCCAAATGTCACATGCAGAAACATATATTAACGGTTGGGGAACGATTGTAATTGATCCTACCATCATCTAACCTATCCACCCTAACATCCTATGTACCTTTCGTGCCGCGCCCCTTCTTGTTTCTGTACGTATGTCGACACGAGATTTTTGATGGAATTCCAAGATTTCACTCGTAAAACAATGCTACTTTAAGGCCTATGACAAGTGATTCTTAGAAAAACTCTCTAATGGTCCACATCTTGAAATTTAGGTTCTCTAGGGTGAGGCATTTGATTCCACAACCGCCAAAAAGTCTAGCTCGATTCTATAACCGATTGGAAACTTCTTTTTGTCTTTGAGTTCACGTTGAAATCAGCGCGAGCAGTCCCTAATGTCACATGCGTAAAACATATTTTAACGGTTGGGTAACGCAATGTAATTGATCCTACCATCATCTAACCTATCCACCCTAACTTCCTATGTACCTTTCGTATCGCTACCCTTCTTGTTTCGCACGTAGGTCGACATAGAGATTTTTGATGGAATTCCAAGATTTCACTCTAAACAAGTGCTACTTTGAGGCCTATGACAAGTGATTCTTAGAAAAACTCTCTAATGGTCCACTTGTTCAAATGTAGGTTCTCTAGGGTGAGGCATTTGATTCCACAACCGCCAAAAAATTCTAGCTCGATTCTATAACCGATTGGAAACTTCTCTTTGTTTTGAGTTCACGCTGAAATCAGCGCGAGCAGTCCCAAATGTCACATGCGAAACATATATTAACGGTTGGGGAACGCAATTGTAATTGATCCTACCATCATCTAACCTATCCACCCTAACATCCTATGTACCTTTCGTGCGCTCCCTTCTTGTTTCGACGTATGTCGATTACGTAGATTTTTGATGGAATTCCAAGATTTCACTGTAAACAAATGTTACTTTGGGGCCTATGACAAGTGATTCTTAGAAAAACTCTCTAATGGTCCACATCTTGAAATTTAGGTTCTCTAGGGTGAGGCATTTGATTCCACAACCGCCAAAAAGTCTAGCTCGATTCTATAACCGGATTGGAAACTTCTTTTGTTTTGAGTTCACGCTGAAATCAGCGAGCAGTCCCTAATGTCACATGCGTAAAACATATTTTAACGGTTGGGTAACGCAATGTAATTGATCCTACCATCATCTAACCTATCCACCCTAACTTCCTATGTACCTTTCGTATCGCTACCCTTCTTGTTTCGCACGTAGGTCCATTATAGAGATTTTTGATGGAATTCCAAGATTTCACTCTAAACAAGTGCTACTTTGAGGCCTATGACAAGTGATTCTTAGAAAAACTCTCTAATGGTCCACTTGTTCAAATGTAGGTTCTCTAGGGTGAGGCATTTGATTCCACAACCGCCAAAAAATTCTAGCTCGATTCTATAACCGATTGGAAACTTCTTTTTGTTTTGGCTTCACGCTGAAATCAGCGCGAGCAGTCCCAAATGTCACATGCGTAAAACATATATTAACGGTTGGGGAACGCATTGTAATTGATCCTACCATCATCTAACCTATCCACCCTAACATCCTATGTACCTTTCGTGCCGCTCCCTTCTTGTTTCGCAGACGTATGTCGATTACAGAGATTTTTGATGGAATTCCAAGATTTCACTCGTAAACAAATGCTACTTTAAGGCCTATGACAAGTGATTCTTAGAAAAACTCTCTAATGGTCCACATCTTGAAATTTAGGTTCTCTAGGGTGAGGCATTTGATTCCACAACCGCCAAAAAGTCTAGCTCGATTCTATAACCGATTGGAAACTTCTTTTGTTTTGAGTTCACGCTTGAAATCAGCGCGAGCAGTCCCTAATGTCACATGCGTAAACATATTTTAACGGTTGGGTAACGCAATGTAATTGATCCTACCATCATCTAACCTATCCACCCTAACTTCCTATGTACCTTTCGTATCGTTACCCTTCTTGTTTCGCACGTAGGTCGATTATAGAGATTTTTTTGATGGAATTCCAAGATTTCACTCTAAACAAGTGCTACTTTGAGGCCTATGACAAGTGATTCTTAGAAAAACTCTCTAATGGTCCACTTGTTCAAATGTAGGTTCTCTAGGGTGAGGCATTTGATTCCACAACCGCCAAAAAAATCTAGCTCGATTCTATAACCGGATTGGAAACTTCTCTTTGTTTTGAGTTCACGCTGAAATCAGCGCGAGCAGTCCCAAATGTCACATGCGAAAAACATATATTAACGGTTGGGGAACGCAATGTAATTGATCCTACCATCATCTAACCTATCCACCCTAACATCCTATGTACCTTTCGTGTCCGCTCCCCTTCTTGTTTCTGCACGTATGTCGATTACGAGATTTTTGATGGAATTCCAAGATTTCACTCTAAACAAATGCTACTTTGGGGCCTATGACAAGTGATTCTTAGAAAAACTCTCTAATGGTCCACATCTTGAAATTTAGGTTCTCTAGGGTGAGGCATTTGATTCCACAACCGCCAAAAAAGTCTAGCTCGATTCTATAACCGATTGGAAACTTCTCTTTGTTTTGAGTTCACGCTGAAATCAGCGCCAGCAGTCCCTAATGTCACATGCGTAAACATATTTTAACGGTTGGGTAACGCAATGTAATTGATCCTACCATCATCTAACCTATCCACCCTAACTTCCTATGTACCTTTCGAGATCGCTACCCTTCTTGTTTCGCAATTTAGGTCGACATAGAGATTTTTGATGGAATTCCAAGATTTCACTCTAAACAAGTGCTACTTTGAGGCCTATGACAAGTGATTCTTAGAAAAACTCTCTAATGGTCCACTTGTTCAAATGTAGGTTCTCTAGGGTGAGGCATTTGATTCCACAACCGCCAAAAAATTCTAGCTCGATTCTATAACCGATTGGAAACTTCTTTTTGTTTTGGCTTCACGCTGAAATCTGCGCGCGAGCAGTCCCAAATGTCACATGCGTAAACATATATTAACGGTTGGGGAACGCATTGTAATTGATCCTACCATCATCTAACCTATCCACCCTAACATCCTATGTACCTTTCGTGCCGCTCCCCTTCTTGTTTCGCACGACGTATGTCGACACAGAGATTTTTGATGGAATTCCAAGATTTCACTCAGAAACAAATGCTACTTTGGGGCCTATGACAAGTGATTCTTAGAAAAACTCTCTAATGGTCCACATCTTGAAATTTAGGTTCTCTAGGGTGAGGCATTTGATTCCACAACCGCCAAAAAGTCTAGCTCGATTCTATAACCGGATTGGAAACTTCTCTTTGTTTTGAGTTCACGCTTGAAATCAGCGCGAAAGCAGTCCCCTAATGTCACATGCGTAAACATATTTTAACGGTTGGGTAACGCAATGTAATTGATCCTACCATCATCTAACCTATCCACCCTAACTTCCTATGTACCTTTCGTATCGCTACCCTTCTTGTTTCGCACGTAGGTCGACATAGAGATTTTTGATGGAATTCCAAGATTTCACTCTAAACAAGTGCTACTTTGAGGCCTATGACAAGTGATTCTTAGAAAAACTCTCTAATGGTCCACTTGTTCAAATGTAGGTTCTCTAGGGTGAGGCATTTGATTCCACAACCGCCAAAAATTCTAGCTCGATTCTATAACCGATTGGAAACTTCTTTTTTTTGGCTTCACGCTGAAATCAGCGCGAAAGCAGTCCCCAAATGTCACATGCGAAAAACATATATTAACGGTTGGGGAACGCATTGTAATTGATCCTACCATCATCTAACCTATCCACCCTAACATCCTATGTACCTTTCGTGCCGCTCCCCTTCTTGTTTCTGCACGTATGTCCATTACGTAGATTTTGATGGAATTCCAAGATTTCACTCAGAAACAAATGTTACTTTGGGCCTATGACAAGTGATTCTTAGAAAAACTCTCTAATGGTCCACATCTTGAAATTTAGGTTCTCTAGGGTGAGGCATTTGATTCCACAACCGCCAAAAAGTCTAGCTCGATTCTATAACCGGATTGGAAACTTCTCTTTGTTTTGGGTTCACGCTGAAATCAGCGCGAGCAGTCCCTAATGTCACATGCGTAAAACATATTTTAACGGTTGGGTAACGCAATGTAATTGATCCTACCATCATCTAACCTATCCACCCTAACTTCCTATGTACCTTTCGTATCGTTACCCATCTTGTTTTGGTACGTAGGTCGACATAGAGATTTTTGATGGAATTCCAAGATTTCACTCTAAACAAGTGCTACTTTGAGGCCTATGACAAGTGATTCTTAGAAAAACTCTCTAATGGTCCACTTGTTCAAATGTAGGTTCTCTAGGGTGAGGCATTTGATTCCACAACCGCCAAAAAAAAATTCTAGCTCGATTCTATAACCGGATTGAAACTTCTTTTTGTTTTGGTTCACGCTGAAATCAGCGCGAGCAGTCCCAAATGTCACATGCGTAAACATATATTAACGGTTGGGGAACGCATTGTAATTGATCCTACCATCATCTAACCTATCCACCCTAACATCCTATGTACCTTTCGTGCCGCTTCCCTTCTTGTTTCTATGCACGTATGTCGATTACAGAGATTTTTGATGGAATTCCAAGATTTCACTCAAAAACAAATGCTACTTTAAGGCCTATGACAAGTGATTCTTAGAAAAAACTCTCTAATGGTCCACATCTTGAAATTTAGGTTCTCTAGGGTGAGGCATTTGATTCCACAACCGCCAAAAAGTCTAGCTCGATTCTATAACCGGATTGGAAACTTCTCTTTGTTTTGAGTTCACGCTGAAATCAGCGAAAGCAGTCCCTAATGTCACATGCGTAAAACATATTTTAACGGTTGGGTAACGCAAATGTAATTGATCCTACCATCATCTAACCTATCCACCCTAACTTCCTATGTACCTTTCGTATCGCTACCCTTCTTGTTTCTTGCACGTAGGTCGACATAGAGATTTTTGATGGAATTCCAAGATTTCACTCTAAACAAGTGCTACTTTGAGGCCTATGACAAGTGATTCTTAGAAAAACTCTCTAATGGTCCACTTGTTCAAATGTAGGTTCTCTAGGGTGAGGCATTTGATTCCACAACCGCCAAAAAAATTCTAGCTCGATTCTATAACCTGATTGGAAACTTCTCTTTTTTTGGCTTCACGCTGAAATCAGCGCGAGCAGTCCCAAATGTCACATGCGTAAACATATATTAACGGTTGGGGAACGCATTGTAATTGATCCTACCATCATCTAACCTATCCACCCTAACATCCTATGTACCTTTCGTGTCGCTCCCCTTGTTTTTCAGACGTATGTCGATTACGTAGATTTTTGATGGAATTCCAAGATTTCACTCAGAAACAAATGCTACTTTAAGGCCTATGACAAGTGATTCTTAGAAAAACTCTCTAATGGTCCACATCTTGAAATTTAGGTTCTCTAGGGTGAGGCATTTGATTCCACAACCGCCAAAAAAAAGTCTAGCTCGATTCTATAACCGATTGGAAACTTCTTTTGTTTTGAGTTCACGCTGAAATCAGCGCGAAAGCAGTCCCTAATGTCACATGCGTAAACATATTTTAACGGTTGGGTAACGCAATGTAATTGATCCTACCATCATCTAACCTATCCACCCTAACTTCCTATGTACCTTTCGTATCGCTACCCTTCTTGTTTCGCACGTAGGTCGACATAGAGATTTTTTGATGGAATTCCAAGATTTCACTCTAAACAAGTGCTACTTTGAGGCCTATGACAAGTGATTCTTAGAAAAACTCTCTAATGGTCCACTTGTTCAAATGTAGGTTCTCTAGGGTGAGGCATTTGATTCCACAACCGCCAAAAATTCTAGCTCGATTCTATAACCTGATTGGAAACTTCTCTTTGTTTTGGCTTCACGCTGAAATCAGCGCGAAAGCAGTCCCAAATGTCACATGCGAAAAACATATATTAACGGTTGGGGAACGCATTGTAATTGATCCTACCATCATCTAACCTATCCACCCTAACATCCTATGTACCTTTCGTGCGCTCCCCTTCTTGTTTCGCACGTATGTCGACATACGTAGATTTTTGATGGAATTCCAAGATTTCACTCGTGAACAAATGCTACTTTAAGGCCTATGACAAGTGATTCTTAGAAAAACTCTCTAATGGTCCACATCTTGAAATTTAGGTTCTCTAGGGTGAGGCATTTGATTCCACAACCGCCAAAAAGTCTAGCTCGATTCTATAACCGGATTGGAAACTTCTCTTTGTTTTGAGTTCACGCTGAAAATCAGCGCGAGCAGTCCCTAATGTCACATGCGTAAACATATTTTAACGGTTGGGTAACGCAATGTAATTGATCCTACCATCATCTAACCTATCCACCCTAACTTCCTATGTACCTTTCGTATCGCTACCCTTCTTGTTTCGCTACGTAGGTCGACATAGAGATTTTTGATGGAATTCCAAGATTTCACTCTAAACAAGTGCTACTTTGAGGCCTATGACAAGTGATTCTTAGAAAAACTCTCTAATGGTCCACTTGTTCAAATGTAGGTTCTCTAGGGTGAGGCATTTGATTCCACAACCGCCAAAAAATTCTAGCTCGATTCTATAACCGATTGGAAACTTCTCTTTGTTTTGGCTTCACGCTGAAATCAGCGCGAGCAGTCCCAAATGTCACATGCAGAAACATATATTAACGGTTGGGGAACGCATTGTAATTGATCCTACCATCATCTAACCTATCCACCCTAACATCCTATGTACCTTTCGTGCCGCTCCCCTTCTTGTTTCGCACGTATGTCGACATTACGAGATTTTTGATGGAATTCCAAGATTTCACTCTAAACAAATGCTACTTTAAGGCCTATGACAAGTGATTCTTAGAAAAACTCTCTAATGGTCCACATCTTGAAATTTAGGTTCTCTAGGGTGAGGCATTTGATTCCACAACCGCCAAAAAGTCTAGCTCGATTCTATAACCGATTGGAAACTTCTTTTGTTTTGAGTTCACGCTTGAAATCAGCGCGAGCAGTCCCTAATGTCACATGCGAAACATATTTTAACGGTTGGGTAACGCAATGTAATTGATCCTACCATCATCTAACCTATCCACCCTAACTTCCTATGTACCTTTCGTATCGCTACCCTTCTTGTTTCGCACGTAGGTCGACATAGAGATTTTTGATGGAATTCCAAGATTTCACTCTAAACAAGTGCTACTTTGAGGCCTATGACAAGTGATTCTTAGAAAAACTCTCTAATGGTCCACTTGTTCAAATGTAGGTTCTCTAGGGTGAGGCATTTGATTCCACAACCGCCAAAAATTCTAGCTCGATTCTATAACCTGATTGGAAACTTCTTTTGTTTTGAGTTCACGCTGAAATCAGCGCGAGCAGTCCCAAATGTCACATGCGTAAAACATATATTAACGGTTGGGGAACGCAATGTAATTGATCCTACCATCATCTAACCTATCCACCCTAACATCCTATGTACCTTTCGTGCCGCTCCCCTTCTTGTTTCGTTTCGCATGTATGTCATTACGAGATTTTCGTTGGAATTCCAAGATTTCACTCTAAAACAAATGTTACTTTGGGGCCTATGACAAGTGATTCTTAGAAAAACTCTCTCATGGTCCACATCTTGAAATTTAGGTTCTCTAGGGTGAGGCATTTGATTCCACAACCGCCAAAAAAGTCTAGCTCGATTCTATAACCGGATTGGAAACTTCTTTTGTTTTGAGTTCACGCTGAAATCAGCGAAAGCAGTCCCTAATGTCACATGCGTAAAACATATTTTAACGGTTGGGTAACGCAATGTAATTGATCCTACCATCATCTAACCTATCCACCCTAACTTCCTATGTACCTTTCGTATCGTTACCCTTCTTGTTTCGCTACGTAGGTCGATTATAGAGATTTTTGATGGAATTCCAAGATTTCACTCTAAACAAGTGCTACTTTGAGGCCTATGACAAGTGATTCTTAGAAAAACTCTCTAATGGTCCACTTGTTCAAATGTAGGTTCTCTAGGGTGAGGCATTTGATTCCACAACCGCCAAAAATTCTAGCTCGATTCTATAACCGGATTGGAAACTTCTTTTGTTTTGGCTTCACGCTGAAATCAGCGCGCGAGCAGTCCCAAATGTCACATGCGTAAACATATATTAACGGTTGGGGAACGCATTGTAATTGATCCTACCATCATCTAACCTATCCACCCTAACATCCTATGTACCTTTCGTGTCGCTCCCCTTCTTGTTTCGCACGTATGTCGACACAGAGATTTTTGATGGAATTCCAAGATTTCACCGTAAACAAATGCTACTTTGGGGCCTATGACAAGTGATTCTTAGAAAAACTCTCTAATGGTCCACATCTTGAAATTTAGGTTCTCTAGGGTGAGGCATTTGATTCCACAACCGCCAAAAAAGTCTAGCTCGATTCTATAACCGGATTGGAAACTTCTCTTTGTTTTGAGTTCACGCTTGAAATCAGCGCGAGCAGTCCCTAATGTCACATGCGTAAAACATATTTTAACGGTTGGGTAACGCAATGTAATTGATCCTACCATCATCTAACCTATCCACCCTAACTTCCTATGTACCTTTCGTATCGTTACCCTTCTTGTTTCGGTACGTAGGTCGACATAGAGATTTTTGATGGAATTCCAAGATTTCACTCTAAACAAGTGCTACTTTGAGGCCTATGACAAGTGATTCTTAGAAAAACTCTCTAATGGTCCACTTGTTCAAATGTAGGTTCTCTAGGGTGAGGCATTTGATTCCACAACCGCCAAAAATTCTAGCTCGATTCTATAACCGGATTGGAAACTTCTCTTTGTTTTGAGTTCACGCTGAAATCAGCGCGAGCAGTCCCAAATGTCACATGCAGAAACATATATTAACGGTTGGGGAACGCAATGTAATTGATCCTACCATCATCTAACCTATCCACCCTAACTTCCTATGTACCTTTCGTGTCGTTCCCCTTCTTGTTTCGATGCAAAAAGATTTCATCTAAACAAATGCTACTTTGAGGCCTATGACAAGTGATTCTTAGAAAAACTCTCTAATGGTCCACATGTTCAAATTTAGGTTCTCTAGGGTGAGGCATTTGATTCCACAACCGCCAAAAAAAAGTCTAGCTCGATTCTATAACCGGATTGGAAACTTCTTTTGTTTTGAGTTCACGCTGAAATCAGCGCGAAAGCAGTCCCAAATGTCACATGCGTAAAACATATATTAACGGTTGGGGAACGCAATGTAATTGATCCTACCATCATCTAACCTATCCACCCTAACATCCTATGTACCTTTCGTGGTTCCCTTCTTGTTTCGGTACGTATGTCGAAGAGATTTTTGATGGAATTCCAAGATTTCACTCTAAACAAATGGTACTTTGGGGCCTATGACAAGTGATTCTTAGAAAAACTCTCTAATGGTCCACATCTTCAAATTTAGGTTCTCTAGGGTGAGGCATTTGATTCCACAACCGCCAAAAAGTCTAGCTCGATTCTATAACCGGATTGGAAACTTCTCTTTGTTTTGAGTTCACGCTGAAATCAGCGCGAGCAGTCCCTAAATGTCACATGCGTAAAACATATTTTAACGGTTGGGTAACGCAATGTAATTGATCCTACCATCATCTAACCTATCCACCCTAACTTCCTATGTACCTTTCGTGATCGTTACCCTTCTTGTTTCGCATGTAGGTCGATTATAGAGATTTTTGATGGAATTCCAAGATTTCACTCTAAACAAGTGCTACTTTGAGGCCTATGACAAGTGATTCTTAGAAAAACTCTCTAATGGTCCACTTGTTCAAATGTAGGTTCTCTAGGGTGAGGCATTTGATTCCACAACCGCCAAAAAATTCTAGCTCGATTCTATAACCGGATTGGAAACTTCTCTTTGTTTTGAGTTCACGCTGAAATCAGCGAAAGCAGTCCCAAATGTCACATGCGTAAACATATATTAACGGTTGGGGAACGAATGTAATTGATCCTACCATCATCTAACCTATCCACCCTAACATCCTATGTACCTTTCGTGTCGCTACCCTTCTTGTTTCGCACGTATGTCGACACAGAGATTTTTGATGGAATTCCAAGATTTCACTCTAAACAAATGCTACTTTGAGGCCTATGACAAGTGATTCTTAGAAAAACTCTCTAATGGTCCACATCTTGAAATTTAGGTTCTCTAGGGTGAGGCATTTAATTCCACAACCGCCAAAAAGTCTAGCTCGATTCTATAACCGGATTGGAAACTTCTCTTTGTTTTGAGTTCACGCTGAAATCAGCGCGAGCAGTCCCTAATGTCACATGCAGAAAACATATTTTAACTGCTGGGTAACGCAATGTAATTGATCCTACCATCATCTAACCTATCCACCCTAACTTCCTATGTACCTTTCGTGATCGTTACCCTTCTTGTTTCGGTAAGACGTAGGTCGACATAGAGATTTTTGATGGAATACCAAGATTTCACTCTAAACAAGTGCTACTTTGAGGCCTATGACAAGTGATTCTTAGAAAAACTCTCTAATGGTCCACTTGTTCAAATGTAGGTTCTCTAGGGTGAGGCATTTGATTCCACAACCGCCAAAAATTCTAGCTCGATTCTATAACCGGATTGGAAACTTCTTTTGTTTTGAGTTCACGCTGAAATCAGCGCGAAAGCAGTCCCAAATGTCACATGCGTAAACATATATTAACGGTTGGGGAACGCAATGTAATTGATCCTACCATCATCTAACCTATCCACCCTAACATCCTATGTACCTTTCGTGTCGCTCCCTTCTTGTTTCGCACGTATGTCGACACAGAGATTTTTGATGGAATTCCAAGATTTCACTCTAAACAAATGCTACTTTGAGGCCTATGACAAGTGATTCTTAGAAAAACTCTCTAATGGTCCACATCTTCAAATTTAGGTTCTCTAGGGTGAGGCATTTGATTCCACAACCGCCAAAAAAAGTCTAGCTCGATTCTATAACCGGATTGGAAACTTCTCTTTGTTTTGAGTTCACGCTGAAATCAGCGCGAGCAGTCCCTAATGTCACATGCGTAAAACATATTTTAACGGTTGGGTAACGCAATGTAATTGATCCTACCATCATCTAACCTATCCACCCTAACTTCCTATGTACCTTTCGTATCGTTACCCTTCTTGTTTCGCACGTAGGTCGACATAGAGATTTTTGATGGAATTCCAAGATTTCACTCTAAACAAATGCTACTTTGAGGCCTATGACAAGTGATTCTTAGAAAAACTCTCTAATGGTCCACTTGTTCAAATGTAGGTTCTCTAGGGTGAGGCATTTGATTCCACAACCGCCAAAAATCTAGCTCGATTCTATAACCGGATTGGAAACTTCTCTTTGTTTTGAGTTCACGCTGAAATCAGCGCGAGTCCCAAATGTCACATGCAGAAACATATTTTAACGGTTGGGGAACGCAATGTAATTGATCCTACCATCATCTAACCTATCCACCCTAACATCCTATGTACCTTTCGTGCCGCTTACCCTTCTTGTTTCGCACGTATGGTCTAGGTCGACATAGATTTTTTTGATGGAATTCCAAGATTTCACTCTAAACAAATGCTACTTTGAGGCCTATGACAAGTGATTCTTAGAAAAACTCTCTAATGGTCCACTTGTTCAAATTTAGGTTCTCTAGGGTGAGGCATTTGATTCCACAACCGCCAAAAAAGTCTAGCTCGATTCTATAACCGGATTGGAAACTTCTTTTTGTTTTGAGTTCACGCTGAAATCAGCGCGAAAGCAGTCCCAAATGTCACATGCGTAAACATATATTAACGGTTGGGGAACGCAATGTAATTGATCCTACCATCATCTAACCTATCCACCCTAACATCCTATGTACCTTTCGTGCCGCTTCCCTTCTTGTTTCGATGACGTATGTCGATTACAGAGATTTTTGATGGAATTCCAAGATTTCACTCTAAACAAATGCTACTTTGAGGCCTATGACAAGTGATTCTTAGAAAAACTCTCTAATGGTCCACATCTTCAAATTTAGGTTCTCTAGGGTGAGGCATTTGATTCCACAACCGCCAAAAAAGTCTAGCTCGATTCTATAACCGGATTGGAAACTTCTCTTTGTTTTGAGTTCACGCTGAAATCAGCGAGCAGTCCCTAATGTCACATGCGTAAAACATATTTTAACAGTTGGGTAACGCAATGTAATTGATCCTACCATCATCTAACCTATCCACCCTAACTTCCTATGTACCTTTCGTATCGTTACCCTTCTTGTTTCGTTACGTAGGTCGACATAGAGATTTTTGATGGAATTCCAAGATTTCACTCTAAACAAGTGCTACTTTGAGGCCTATGACAAGTGATTCTTAGAAAAACTCTCTAATGGTCCACTTGTTCAAATGTAGGTTCTCTAGGGTGAGGCATTTGATTCCACAACCGCCAAAAATTCTAGCTCGATTCTATAACCGGATTGGAAACTTCTCTTTGTTTTGGCTTCACGCTGAAATCTGCGCGAGCAGTCCCAAATGTCACATGCAGAAACATATATTAACGGTTGGGGAACGCAATGTAATTGATCCTACCATCATCTAACCTATCCACCCTAACATCCTATGTACCTTTCGTGCCGTTCCCCTTCTTGTTTCGGTACGTATGTCGACACAGAGATTTTTGATGGAATTCCAAGATTTCACTGTAAACAAATGTTACTTTGGGGCCTATGACAAGTGATTCTTAGAAAAACTCTCTCATGGTCCACATCTTGAAATTTAGGTTCTCTAGGGTGAGGCATTTGATTCCACAACCGCCAAAAAGTCTAGCTCGATTCTATAACCGGATTGGAAACTTCTCTTTGTTTTGAGTTCACGCTGAAATCAGCGCGAGCAGTCCCTAATGTCACATGCAGAAACATATTTTAACGGTTGGGTAACGCAATGTAATTGATCCTACCATCATCTAACCTATCCACCCTAACTTCCTATGTACCTTTCGTATCGTTACCCTTCTTGTTTCGGTACGTAGGTCGACATAGAGATTTTTGATGGAATTCCAAGATTTCACTCTAAACAAGTGCTACTTTGAGGCCTATGACAAGTGATTCTTAGAAAAACTCTCTAATGGTCCACTTGTTCAAATGTAGGTTCTCTAGGGTGAGGCATTTGATTCCACAACCGCCAAAAATTCTAGCTCGATTCTATAACCTGATTGGAAACTTCTCTTTGTTTTGGCTTCACGCTGAAATCAGCGCGAAAGCAGTCCCAAATGTCACATGCGTAAACATATATTAACGGTTGGGGAACGCATGTAATTGATCCTACCATCATCTAACCTATCCACCCTAACATCCTATGTACCTTTCGTGCCGCTCCCTTCTTGTTTCGCACGTATGTCGACACAGAAGATTTTTGATGGAATTCCAAGATTTCACTCAAACAAATGCTACTTTAAGGCCTATGACAAGTGATTCTTAGAAAAACTCTCTAATGGTCCACATCTTGAAATTTAGGTTCTCTAGGGTGAGGCATTTGATTCCACAACCGCCAAAAAGTCTAGCTCGATTCTATAACCGGATTGGAAACTTCTCTTTGTTTTGAGTTCACGCTGAAATCAGCGAGCAGTCCCTAATGTCACATGCGAAACATATTTTAACGGTTGGGTAACGCAATGTAATTGATCCTACCATCATCTAACCTATCCACCCTAACTTCCTATGTACCTTTCGTATCGCTACCCTTCTTGTTTTAAGCTACGTAGGTCGACATAGAGATTTTTGATGGAATTCCAAGATTTCACTCTAAACAAGTGCTACTTTGAGGCCTATGACAAGTGATTCTTAGAAAAACTCTCTAATGGTCCACTTGTTCAAATGTAGGTTCTCTAGGGTGAGGCATTTGATTCCACAACCGCCAAAAATTCTAGCTCGATTCTATAACCGGATTGGAAACTTCTCTTTGTTTTGGCTTCACGCTGAAATCAGCGCGAGCAGTCCCAAATGTCACATGCAGAAACATATATTAACGGTTGGGGAACGCATTGTAATTGATCCTACCATCATCTAACCTATCCACCCTAACATCCTATGTACCTTTCGTGTCGCTCCCCTTCTTGTTTCGGTGCGTATGTCGACATTACAGAGATTTTCGATGGAATTCCAAGATTTCACTCTAAACAAATGTTACTTTGGGGCCTATGACAAGTGATTCTTAGAAAAACTCTCTAATGGTCCACATCTTGAAATTTAGGTTCTCTAGGGTGAGGCATTTGATTCCACAACCGCCAAAAAGTCTAGCTCGATTCTATAACCGGATTGGAAACTTCTCTTTGTTTTGAGTTCACGCGTTGAAATCAGCGCGAGCAGTCCCTAATGTCACATGCAGAAACATATTTTAACGGTTGGGTAACGCAATGTAATTGATCCTACCATCATCTAACCTATCCACCCTAACTTCCTATGTACCTTTCGTATCGTTACCCTTCTTGTTTCGGTACGTAGGTCGACATAGAGATTTTTGATGGAATTCCAAGATTTCACTCTAAACAAGTGCTACTTTGAGGCCTATGACAAGTGATTCTTAGAAAAACTCTCTAATGGTCCACTTGTTCAAATGTAGGTTCTCTAGGGTGAGGCATTTGATTCCACAACCGCCAAAAATTCTAGCTCGATTCTATAACCTGATTGGAAACTTCTCTTTGTTTTTTGGCTTCACGCTGAAATCTGCGCGCAGCAGTCCCAAATGTCACATGCGTAAAACATATATTAACGGTTGGGGAACGCATTGTAATTGATCCTACCATCATCTAACCTATCCACCCTAACATCCTATGTACCTTTCGTGCCGTTCCCTTCTTGTTTCGATGCGTATGTCGACACGTAGATTTTTGATGGAATTCCAAGATTTCACTTGTAAACAAATGCTACTTTAAGGCCTATGACAAGTGATTCTTAGAAAAACTCTCTCATGGTCCACATCTTCAAATTTAGGTTCTCTAGGGTGAGGCATTTGATTCCACAACCGCCAAAAAGTCTAGCTCGATTCTATAACCGGATTGGAAACTTCTCTTTGTTTTGAGTTCACGCTGAAATCAGCGCGAGCAGTCCCTAATGTCACATGCAGAAACATATTTTAACGGTTGGGTAACGCAATGTAATTGATCCTACCATCATCTAACCTATCCACCCTAACTTCCTATGTACCTTTCGTATCGTTACCCTTCTTGTTTCGGTACGTAGGTCGACATAGAGATTTTTGATGGAATTCCAAGATTTCACTCTAAACAAGTGCTACTTTGAGGCCTATGACAAGTGATTCTTAGAAAAACTCTCTAATGGTCCACTTGTTCAAATGTAGGTTCTCTAGGGTGAGGCATTTGATTCCACAACCGCCAAAAATTCTAGCTCGATTCTATAACCGGATTGGAAACTTCTCTTTGTTTTGGCTTCACGCTGAAATCAGCGCGAGCAGTCCCAAATGTCACATGCAGAAACATATATTAACGGTTGGGGAACGCATTGTAATTGATCCTACCATCATCTAACCTATCCACCCTAACATCCTATGTACCTTTCGTGCCGTTCCCCTTCTTGTTTCGGTACGTATGTCGACACGTAGATTTTCGATGGAATTCCAAGATTTCACTTTGTAAACAAATGCTACTTTAAGGCCTATGACAAGTGATTCTTAGAAAAACTCTCTAATGGTCCACATCTTGAAATTTAGGTTCTCTAGGGTGAGGCATTTGATTCCACAACCGCCAAAAAAGTCTAGCTCGATTCTATAACCGGATTGGAAACTTCTCTTTGTTTTGAGTTCACGCTGAAATCAGCGAAAGCAGTCCCTAATGTCACATGCGTAAAACATATTTTAACGGTTGGGTAACGCAATGTAATTGATCCTACCATCATCTAACCTATCCACCCTAACTTCCTATGTACCTTTCGTATCGTTACCCTTCTTGTTTCGTTACGTAGGTCGACATAGAGATTTTTGATGGAATTCCAAGATTTCACTCTAAACAAGTGCTACTTTGAGGCCTATGACAAGTGATTCTTAGAAAAACTCTCTAATGGTCCACTTGTTCAAATGTAGGTTCTCTAGGGTGAGGCATTTGATTCCACAACCGCCAAAAATTCTAGCTCGATTCTATAACCTGATTGGAAACTTCTCTTTGTTTTGGCTTCACGCTGAAATCTGCGCGAGCAGTCCCAAATGTCACATGCAGAAACATATATTAACGGTTGGGGAACGCATTGTAATTGATCCTACCATCATCTAACCTATCCACCCTAACATCCTATGTACCTTTCGTGCCGTTCCCCTTCTTGTTTCGGTACGTATGTCGACACAGAGATTTTTGATGGAATTCCAAGATTTCACTGTGAACAAATGCTACTTTAAGGCCTATGACAAGTGATTCTTAGAAAAACTCTCTAATGGTCCACATCTTGAAATTTAGGTTCTCTAGGGTGAGGCATTTGATTCCACAACCGCCAAAAAGTCTAGCTCGATTCTATAACCGGATTGGAAACTTCTCTTTGTCTTGAGTTCACGTTGAAATCAGCGCGAGCAGTCCCTAATGTCACATGCAGAAACATATTTTAACGGTTGGGTAACGCAACGTAATTGATCCTACCATCATCTAACCTATCCACCCTAACTTCCTATGTACCTTTCATATCGTTACCCTTCTTGTTTCGGTACGTAGGTCGACATAGAGATTTTTGATGGAATTCCAAGATTTCACTCTAAACAAGTGCTACTTTGAGGCCCATGACAAGTGATTCTTAGAAAAACTCTCTAATGGTCCACTTGTTCAAATGTAGGTTCTCTAGGGTGAGGCATTTGATTCCACAACCGCCAAAAATTCTAGCTCGATTCTATAACCTGATTGGAAACTTCTCTTTGTTTTGGCTTCACGCTGAAATCTGCGCGAGCAGTCCCAAATGTCACTTGCAGAAACATATATTAACGGTTGGGGAACGCATTGTAATTGATCCTACCATCATCTAACCTATCCACCCTAACATCCTATGTACCTTTCGTGCCGTTCCCCTTCTTGTTTCGGTACGTATGTCGACCGAGAGATTTTTTGATGGAATTCCAAGATTTCACTTTGTAAACAAATGTTAC
>JADLZK010004601.1:0-32446 GCA_015847255.1 Hyparrhenia diplandra | reverse complement strand
ATGTTTTCTACTTCTATATTTGAATACGAAAAACGAAAACGAATACGGTAAAGCCGAACACGAACACGAACACGAACTTACGGAATGTCGAAAACGCACCAGTCTTCGAGCGAACTTATGTCGAACACGGTCGGTATACGAAATTTAATACGGAATACCATCCCATAATTCATTACTTTAGACAAGTGCATGGTTTTAGGAAAAGAACACAATGCAGAAAGCCTAAGTATTTTATTACAGCAGAAACCTAAATTGCAGTCACTAATAATAAGGATCAGAACATTGACGATGATTCATTCTTTTCACTTGTATTGGACAGTTAGCATGGCATAAGTTGAGATCTAAATTGACTGTAATTTGAGCAATTACCAGAACATCGGAATCAAAATTCACGTTACAGGTAAGGTCATTGACTTTAGAAAAAAGTTCCGACCCATTCACTAGCAGGCTAAAAAAAGTAGACATTCAATCAGTAACTCTCGGAGAAGCCGTTGCTACCTGCAGATGGAGATGCCGTTGCTGCTGGTGCCTTCGGCGACAGTGGCTGTACAAGGCAGCGCACGCTCTTGGTCTTGGGCCTGCTCCCCTGCCCTTCGTTCCTGGAGCAGGAGCACCATCTCCACCGGCGGGCGCCATTGACGGGCGGTGTGGCAGCCGGCGGCGCTTGCGGCGTAGGGTGGCGGCCGGCGCGGTGGGGTGACGGTGCTGCCTCGCGGTCTCTATGCGAGACTCGCGTGGACTGGGAGGACTAGCGTACGGCGCTGGCGTCGCCAGGATTAAGGAAGGGAAATAGAGGGAGGATCGATGGAGATGAAGGCAAGGAGGCGACGCAGGAATCCCGGCGCTTGGGTCTCGGGAAGAACGCCAGAAATCACGGGACGAGAGAGGGGAAGGCGTCGGAGGTCGGAGGCGTCACCTACCGCGCGTGGGGGGAGGCGAGGGTTTTACTTGGGCTGGGCTGTAGCCTGTACGCCTGGCCTGTACAGTGGGGAAGCTTAATTCGGTTTGACCAGATTTAAAAAGGAAAAAGTCAGTTTGGTCCCCCAACTTTTTATGAAAGTCCGATTTTGGTCATATTCCAAAACCGGACAAAATGGAGTCCCTCAACTTTTCAAACCGCGCAGATTTAGATCCCTCGGCGGGTTTGGACGGTGGTTTCACAGTAACTCCGGTTTTGCTACAGTAACCGTAGTTTCGTTTTCTCTTTCCTTATTTATTTGGCCGAATCTTTCAAAAATCATAGTAAATCACAGAAAAATTCATAAAATAAAAAATCAAATTTTGTTGGACTCCACATGAGTAGAGCTACGCAATGAATATATAATATGATATACTTTAGTATAAAGTTTTTGCTAGAAGGTTTTGCCTTTTTTTCTTTTTATTTATTTCGACTCAATCTTTAAAAAATTTTAGTAAACTATAAAAATCATAAAATTGAAAAACCAATTTTGCTAGACTCCACATGAGCATATTTACACAATAAAGATATATAGGTGTACTATTTAATTTATTGGCCGCGATCCATCGATCAAGTTCACGGCTGCGTACGTACGCATTGCCAGACGTAAGACAAAGAAAACCTAGCTAACCTAACCCGGCTTAAAGAGCCCGCGAGAACTACGCATCATGTTATTGCGCGCCTCATGTGGAGTCCAACAAAATTGAATTTTTTATTTTATAATTTTTCCTGTAATTTACTAAGATTTTTTAAAGATTGAGCTGAAATAAATAAAAAAAAGGCAAAACCCTTCTAGTAAAAACTTTGTACTAAAGTATACCATATTATATATTCATTGCATAGCTCTACTCATGTGGAGTCCAACAAAAATTGGATTTTCTATTTTATGAATTTTCCGATTTACTATGATTTTTGAAAGATTCAAATTTAAATAAATAAGAAAAAGAGAAAAAAATGAAACCAAAGTCACTGTAGCAAACCGGAGTTATCTGTAGAAACCACCATCCAAACCCGCCGAGGGACGGAAATCGCACGGCTTGAAAGTTGAGGGACCGCTTTATCCGTTTTAGAGTTGAGGGACCAAAAATCGACTTTCTCGCAAAATTGAGGGATCAAAAGTATACTTTTTCCAATTTAAAATATGGAACCATCCCGGACATAACGTAGAAACGAGGAATCGCCGAACAAAGCTCAAACCGAATTGCCCGAGTTCGAATTTTTGTTCGAGCCTCAACCGACCTAATTTGTCCGAAAATACGAAATCGATCGGGTTAAAAGAAAACGGGCGCCGGGTCGAACTCGAATTTTCTCTGCCTGCTTTCAACCTTATATATACCGACACTTAGGGTTCGGGCCATTCGTGACACCTCATCCTCCCTTCTCTCATTCTACGCAAAAATCGGGCGCGGGCTTCCTCCTCTCCTCTTCCCCCCGGCGGGCGCTCCTCCTCTCCTTCCCCTCCCGACGCTGGGCCTCCATGGCAGATCCGCCACCCGCGGGCGCGGGAGGCTTCCACGGCGCGCCTCGGCGGCGCGGTGGCGCCGCCTCGGAGTTCAGCGGCGGGCGCACGGAGGTGGGATCTGGGGCTGGGCGGGCATTCTAGGGGCGGGGATCCGTGGCGCGGTTTTACACGGGTAGATCCGGGCCGTGGCGCTGCTGCTGATCCGGGCCATCGGCGCATCTTCTAGCATCGCGGATCCGCGCCCCCCTTCTTCCGGCGATCGCGCTGGGCGCTGGGCGGATCCGGTGGTGTTCTTCCCGGCCGGGCGGATCCGCCACCGAAGCGGGCGAATCCGCCACTGGCAGACTGCCGCCAGCGGCGACGACGGCGGGTTCGATGGGCTATCGGGCCGACGGGCTCGGGTGGCCACCAGGATTTTTTTTTTATTTTTTAATTACTTGCCGGCGGCGCGCGCGCCACGCAAAATCTACCATTAACCGTGGTTCTTTCGTGGTGGCGGACGCCCGTGTCACCACGCAAAAATTCTAACTCGCCACGAAAAAGCTGCTGTTACTAATTAGGAGTCAAAAATGTTAAAAAGCTTATTTTTGACGTCATGTGTGTCTTTTCACCAGCTTGATGAAAATTTATTAATGATAGAGATAGAGAGGAGGGAGAAGATGGGTCGTCGCATTACTATCGGTATCGGACAACGGAAATGAAAAAAATCGAAGAACATGTATTTCACATTATATTATAGGAAATTCGAGCGTGGTGTCAAGAAAATAAAATGCTCCAGTCAGATGAAAATATATGTATGAGAATGATACGCATGGTGGAACAAGGCAGCGATCATGATGGAACGGCAGCCAGGTCCATACAAAGGATCGTCAGTAGGCGGCACGTTTGTGTTGGATTCACTGGCGCTCAGGGCCCTCGTTTGACCGGGCCCATGCAGATGCGATTTGCTATGGGACCGGCCTTGCTGGCCGGCTGCGCATGGATGGCAAGTGGTCGCTCCAAGACGAGACTCAAATAACCATCGATCGACGGGAAGATTACGACGAGATGGACTCGCCCGCCACCGCAAGTCAGATCTGCCAAGTCGACGACGTTCGACGGTTTCCATAGGCAAAGGTGCAAAGCCGTCACCCGTCACATCCTTGGTCCACACCTCCAATTCTCCACATCTGCCTCGCCTCCGACCCACCTCGTCTCGAGGACAACAGTGCTGAAAAATTAGGCAGCTTCACGACGGCCACGTTTAGTTGGCTAAAATTTGCCAAAAAATTATAAATTTTTAGACTCTCTCTCCATCACATCACATTAAATACATCAAAAAGACGTATGTTTAGAAGAGAAGAAATGTAGTTAAAAAAAAAAAAAACTAATTACAGCGATTTTGTTGTAGATCAACGAATCTTTTTGGCCTAGTTAGTTCATACGATTGGATAATGTTTACCACAAACAAAACGAACGTCTTCTAAAATAAGTGGCTGTGAGTTAGAATAGTGACTTTTTTCTTAAAAATTTGCGTATCTAAACGAGCCTAAGGCTTGTTTGGTTGACTAGGGATTAGAGTCTATATATATGGAGACTAAATATTAGTTCCAAAGTTCTTTAGTTTAAAAAAGACCGATTTGCTAAATAAAAATAGAGACTAAATGGACCAAAAAATTTAGACTAGTAGTCCCAATTGGCACCTCAAGAGAGACTAATGGATTAAGTACTAAATAAGATTAAAAATTAGACAAATTAGTCCTCTTGTTTTGCTTCAATTTAAACTAAATGAGACTAAAATTAAATCCTATTTGATTCCAAATAAGTCCCTAACTTATAAGTTAAAAACTGAAATAACCGACTTATTTTGTGAAACACCACCAACTTATAAGCGGTGGTGACTTATAAGTAAAAGTAATAAGTTGGTTTTACCGCTACTTAAAACTTGACACTATTCTTCCTAACATATTAGTCATTTGCAACCCGGCTGTATAGCCTGAACTTCGTGTATATGCATGCTCGCTCAGACGCTGCCCTGCACCCGGCTGCTGTAGCTGCTCTGCACGTCGAAAAGCGGTTCCACACCATGATGCCGCCGTAGTTGCCAATGCCCTTGATGGTGGGGGATCACCGTGCCCGTCAGGGTACTGGGATCGATGTACCCGCTGGCCTGATCCGACGCCGGGACGCCGAGGTAAAAGCTCCCCGCCGTGACGCCGCTGGTCCAGGTGCTCCAGGCGTTCACCAGGTTGGTGTCGTCGCCGTTGGCGTACGCGCAGCCGGGGTTGTTGTAAAACTGGATCCACACGTTGTCGAACAGCCCCGTCTGCAGCGCCGGTGCCAGCGACGCGTCCGGGTAGCACTGCGGCGCCGCCGAGAGCAGCACGCCCCTTTGCTCTTGAGCGCCTTCGCCAGGTCGTCGTAGTGCGCCGACTGCCCGTTCTCGATGTCGAAGTCGATGCTGCGTTTTTTTCTCCGGTTTACGCGGTAAACCGCGGTTACTGAAAAACCGGTCGGTCCGTTAGGACGGCCGCCGGTATAAAAGAAGCTAAATTCAAAATGTAAAATTTGAAAAAAATCACAAAAAATTCTGTAAAAATAGTTCGTGATTTATAGAAGCCAATGGTGTAAAAATTTTTTTCAAATTTGAGTTCGTTTCGGTATAAAAATTTGAATCGTTTGAAAAAAAAAAAAAAAGCGTCGCTGGCGCGGGCCGGTCCGTCAAGGCCCACGAGGCCCATTGGCCTCCCTGGCTGCGGATAAGGCGTGGGCAACCGGGGGGGTCAAACGCGCCCCAGGGAAAGCGATCCGCGTCCGCTCCGATCCGCCCAGGCCGCCGCCGCCTTCCCGCCCGCGGCCGGAGAAACCGGCCCGAGTAGCCCAGTTTCGGGCGGGCGCAAGCGGTCAACGCCCCCGCCAGCGCTGTCCGCGCCTCATCCTCGTCTGAAAGTGAGACCTCGCAGACCTTTATACCTATCCCATTCCCGACGCGGTCCGGCAGCCTGGGATCAGATGGTGTAATGAATAGAAGCACCTCGATTTTTGCCAATCGGTTGGTTGAAGAATGGGAGACAACGGCGGTATGGTCGGGGCTAACTTGGCAAGATTACAAGGCTCGTTTTCGCCAAATGTATCTCTATTCTGTTCACCGCCGAGTATGAGGAGTCGTCTTGGAAGTATGGGGTGTTCCCGTATATCTTCGCCGTTGATTATTTGTATGCCACCACATTTTGTTACGTATTGACTTATGCTATTTATTTCCGCATTGTGTGCCACTTTACATCAAAATGTCCAAAGCAACTACCAAAAAATTCCTTCAAAAAAAAATTAAAAAAAAAAAACAAAACTGGGCGGTTTTGGAATTTATACCCGCTCAAACCGGGCGGTATAAATTCCAAACCGCCCGGTTTACCGAATTTATACGAACGCCGGCGCGGCGCCGTTTGAATTCAATGAATTCAAACTTCAAACCGACCGGTAATCCGGTTTACCGTAACGGACCGATTTACGAATCCGAGGCCGGCGTTACGGAATCCGGTCGGTAATAAAAACCGTGAGTCGATGCCGTCGAGCACTGCGCGCCGAGCGGGCGGAACGAGCCGTCGCTGCCGGCCAGGTAGCTGTTCCACAGGTAGTCGGCCACGTTGTTGGCGTCGTCGGTGGAGTTGAGGCCGTAGCTTCCGATGGCGCCGCCGATGGAAAGGAGCACCTTGATGCCCTTCGACTGGCAGGTTTGGATGTCGCGCTCTGGCCGGTGCAGCCACCGGAGTCGGGGTTGTTACAGTGCCCGGCGAGGTTCAGGACCGGGGTCTGTCCGCTGCCGAAGGTAATGAGGAATGCGATCATGACGTAGGCGTAGAGCCCGGAGTTGCAGGTGTCCGCCAGTGTGCCTTCGTTGCCGTTCTGGCCCCAGTACACTGCGATGTTGCCAGCACTGGTGCTGCCAACCATGGCAGCAACGAGGAGAAGGGCCAGAACAGGAGGCCACTTTTTCGAGATTAGCCGCCATGTTAGTTGCTTAGTGGTCTCGCTCGATGATGAGATGACTTGCTTTGGATTGGCTTGGTGCCTTTGTTTTTTTTTTTTTTTTTTTTTTTGGTAGTGAAATAGTGGTAGCATGGAACCCTTTATATAGGTGTGGATGGTTGAATCGTTCCAAAGAGATAGGCAGAGGGAACTAACACGTACGTAGACCTGCATGCCCCCTCTTGGAAGATTTGAGCATTAATTCACAATTGACTTGCTGCTTGACTTAGTTTCAAAAAAAAAACTTCTGCTTGACTTATAATTCAGATGTATTTGTGGAAAATCGTAATTGTTGGGCAAGTACATCTGTTTTCTTTGATAAGAGGTTACATCTTTCAGAGTTGACATTTTCAATTCTAAAAATGAGTTTTGAGTTGGACGTATATATCCTTACTCTAATGTCGAGACTCGAATACATCTATTTTCCACAAATAACAAAATCAAAAAGCAGAAAAGAAAAGGCATGGCATTTGCCGTTCTTCTTCCGAATGACGACTCATCAATGTAATGGCCTATTCAGTTTTTTTTTTTTTTTTTTTTTTTAGGCGGGGCGCGAAGAATGGCCTATTCAGCTAGAGCTAAGCAATCCACATATAAGCATCGAATAGTCCAAAGGCATGGATTACAATCTCCAGTACTCCACGCGGTTTTCTGTAGCCATTCACGTTGTTGTCACATTCCATCTCTCAGGCCAAGAAAATCGAATAGTCCTTTTATTTGATTGTGTAGTAGCTAAACAGCTTTCGATGATGTTGTCTTAGGTCTTAAACTCCCAACAATCTAGAGTGTTCTACTGAACATGACTACTACTTCTGCTGACCTTTTGGTGCCCGTGGAAACTCAGAAAATGTTTTTCAGAGAGCTAGGTGGAGAACATTGCAATATCTTCAGTTTTATGTATGCCAATCCCAATGCTTTTAACGGATCAATTCAACCATATTTTGACTTTGCTATTGCTATATGCTGTAACGCATAGCAAGTTGTCCTGTGTTGCCCACCAATTACGAGTTACGAGTGCGTCAATCTGTGCAGAAAGACCGGCCGCTCAGTCTGTTATGGATTTAACGAATCTTGTTCGATCGTCTGGTCAAATTGCCGTGTTCCAGGAGACACGCTTTCGGTGGCTTCACGCTGCGATTGTGAACTTGTTCGTGGTGCAAAATTATGACAATGAGATGACTTTGATTTTTCTCTGGTTTTCAGACGACTCGATATAGACGTTTTAGTTGTCAATTTTTATAATAAACATATAATTAGCGATGGCCCCAGAAATGCCACGATACTGCCGGCGTGATGAACGGTGCGTGCGTAGACCAGTACTAATACTTTGGCAGGTTTATATGTGTGTGTACAAATTTTCACCGTGTCTGAACAGAACTGCAGGAGACTCTCTTTTTTTTTTTTTTTTTTTTTTTTTTTTTTTTTTTTTTGAGATGGAACTGCAGGAGACTCCACGTACGCATGCTTGACAACTCATTAACAGGTTTATATGTTGCCAACTCGCGCTACTACTAGTATTTTGTTTGGGAATACTTGTGGCTTGTGCTTACCGTTTCCCTGGTGCAATAATGATTATCACAAAATTTTTGACCTGTCTCTCTTCATTTGTTTCCATGGAAATTCGACTAGCTCAATAGAAACATGGTGGTGACCGGACAGCTCCACATCCCTAACTTTGATGAGGCCTCTTTCTATGCTCTCTACATGTCCTGTCACTAGTCGTATATTGTTTGGGGAACTTAAGCCTTGTGCGTTCTGTTTTGTAGTGGATGTTTTTTCTTAAGTGATCCTTAAAGTTTGACCCTCTAAAGTTTGTTGGGTTGTTTGGCATTAGTAGTGGTCTCATGTATACTTCAGTGACCTTTAGCTAGCTCTTTATTATGACTAAAAAGGCCCTAAACTTTAGTCGGGGGACCTCGGGGGTTTGGTATTTTAGTGACTAAAGTTTAGAAACTTTAGAAACTGTTTCATATGCTCCCTCATTTTAAGGTGGCCCGGAGGGATCAATGTAGTAGATGTCTGAGACTAAGCAAAAAAAAAAAAAAGAAGATGTTATATACTATCAGTGTAGTATACATGCAGTGTTATGCACGCATAAAACTCGGATATCACTTGTGTTCGCTGAACTACGATGTATACGTGGAGACACTTGGTTGATTGGAACCGAGAAAAGAGCGGGCGAGGGACAGGCGCCTTTGGTGTTGGAGGCTTTTTTTAAATTACACAGTATAACGTAACGCTCACAACAATACCCCCACACACACACTCACCCCTATGAACACACACGTACGCAAACTCTACCCCTATGAGCACCTCCCGAACAGTGGCGGACGCAGGAATTGAAAATTGGGTGTACATACACATATGCACATACAGAACCAAACCATTATGGCATATGTAAAGCTAAATATTCATCAATTCAAAGCAAACAGTGGTAGAGCAGAGTACATTAGTACAGTTATTTTTTAGGCGAATTAGTACAGTTAATTAATAATACATATTATATCTATGAAGTATCAACTAATAAAAAAGGAACATTACAAATTTCTCTACGAGGTGGCTTTTGAAATCGAGAGATGATGTCTTGTTGAGCTAGCTGGCCAGCCCAACTAATGGTGGAGTGGTGGACGGGAGGCCTATTTGGAATCATACAGAATTTGGTCTATATATATTATATTATTATATATGCTGTATACATGTATATGCATATATAGTAGCTGTAATTTTTTCTCCAAACATCTGTACACCCATGTCCATATATCGCGTCCGCCAAGGCTCCGCTGGGACTGGGCAGCCGGCAGAGATCTGGATATTTTTAAGTCACCATTGGCGCGCCGCTGCGACTTTTAACGGAACGTCATTTCTCAAACAACGCATAACGCCCAGAAAAAAACGAGAAAATCCCAAAAAGGTGTGGCCCAAGATTTAAATATCTTGATGGGTAGCGTCTCACTGGACCGGCTAAAACCATTCGCGTTTGGCGTCGGAGGCTGACTAGTCAGACTCGAAGATTGGGCTGATCGTCGGGTTCGTTTGTCTGCCTGTTGCGCCCGGCCGGGCCGGACACCCGACCTCCTCGTCCAGCTTGTGCCGTGGTCCCGCCATTTTTCTTCAACGGCAGCGAGCTTCCAGGCGCTGAACCTAAATGTGACAGGCGACCTTATGATCGCCCAAGATTTCTTAATAAACAACGCATGTAACTTCTGCAAAGTAATATATAGGTCGAGCAAGTCAAGCAAAGAAGAAGAAAAAAAGACGCCAATACACACCTACGACCGATGTTTTTTTAATCAACGATCTTCAAATTTTTAATCAACGATCTTCAAAAGCGTGGAATCAGTGGTTTCAAGTTATGCCTAGTTCTACCGCATTGCAGTCTTTCAGATGACAATGTCCCTGTCGAGATGAAAGTCCTTAACATTGACAAATGGAATGAACTGTATTACAACAACAATAAGCCTACGGTGTCCCCCCCCCAAGCTACAGCTAACACCGGGTGGCAAATTGATTGGCCTTTTTACATGGAAGGAAAACTGCATTAGTGCACAAGTAAGAAAAAGAATCACAATACTAGCTCAGTAGTATTAAACTATCGCACCAACACCAGTATTACCCAGTGTGGTATTATTGTAACAAGACCTTCCGGTTTGCAAGAAGAAATGATGGTCCTCAACAATCAGAATACTATGTGCGTTCCGATCAGATCTTCCTCACCTGAATGTTGTGTGTTGATTGTGATCTCCAGATGGGCTGGTTACCACTTTGAACAAGTGCAACCTCCTCACCATCCTCCTTAACCATACCATGTTTCTGTGAAATGTGACGTCATATTAGGATATCCATCATAGACCCATGGTTAAACATAAACAAACGGTATCAAAGAATTACATGATCCAGATATCTAAGGCCCCATTACCATTATTGCTTTATTGTAATTCATAGTCTCATTCTACTACCAAATGCTGCAGTGTTCTTGTCAGATTGCCAAGGTAAAGGTGTGATATGATCCGATCAGATATTCGAGGCCCAAATACAGCAGCTATAATCAAGTCAGCTGTTTTTCTAATTTCATGCAGCCAATTGTTATCCACAAGACACAGGGCTAATGCTCTCAGCATGCCGGTTCTTCTGGCTGTTGGATATTCAAGGTTAATTCATGCTTGGTTTTACGTTAGTATATATCATGGTTGGGAAAAAGTACTGCACCTGTTGCTCCAGGCATATTTATCTCCACTTTGTTTATAAATTATTGGTTTGGCTGGCCTGTCTACCCTTGAATGATCATGTTTTCAGATGCGCCATTTTGTCATGTTGAACATCAAGGTGCCAAAGCCACAGCATGCATTGTTAGTCCTAGTTATGATTGTTGCTAAACCAACTTTAAAGGCTACAATGCTAAGTTCAATTGTGAGGCTGTTCTTGGACGTTAATAATATTATATATGGATAGCTGATGCTAACACAATAATTTGATAAAAAATTGAGGTCCTTGATCATACATTTAGTATTAATTAGAGGGTGCCAAAAAATGCAAAGGATAGATTGTAGAAGTCGTTACCAGCAAATAAGACAAAGCGTTGCCAAATGTCTTCTCAGCATCACAGAAAATTGCATTTAAAATTGGGTATACACCTTGGTACAAAGCCAATCGTTGCCTAACTCTCTCCCTATAATATTCACATTAATTATTTTGCTAGATATTTAAGGAATTGTAAAAGAAAATGAACAAAAAAGGATATGATATGTTTCAGATCACGGTTGCACTTGTCACTGCAACAAGTGTATATTCAAACCCAAAACAATGTTGCCTAACTCTCTCACTGATTAATCACGAAAAGCCAAGATCTAGAGTTCACTTCTGCTAGCCTGTAACTAAAAGAACTCAAAATGTGCTGAAGTATATTTGGTGCAGTATTTTGGTCCATTTTGGTCTCTAGGATTTGTTGCATCTTGAATGTGAACCAAAAACTCACATATGATTTTGGGTGCATGGTCTCATCACTAAAATTAAACTAGCCATAGGCCTCACACCTCAAACGCTATGGTTGTTCAAATGTTACTAACAAACAATTTAGGTTGAATGTTACTAACAAACAATTGTTGGACAAGCAGCCTAATGGCTCATGTTTCACAAATTATGTTAGGCTACTAGGAAGCAGAAATGAATTGCTAAGTACAGCATATATTATGTTCAAAATATTTAACACACTCTCACCAAAAGGGTCATCTTTCAGCACAATTAATAAAAGACATCCTTAGGAAACATTTTATTGATGAGTCATGATCACGGGATATATAAAAAGGATTGTCTAAAAGTTGTCTTGTAGTACCCACTGGCACAAAAGGAACAGAAAACTTACTCATCTGTGAAGGCAAAATAGTGCCAGATGGAGACAGTAGTGACTACAGAGTAGCCATAAATCCGTCCTGGTGAAAAACCACTATTGATGTTTGAAGGGCATTTGGACATCATTGTTGCATGGTACGAACATTTCGCTCATGTGTTCTACCAGAAAGGATGTGGTTAAAACGGAAAAGGAAGATCAGCATGAAGGAAAAAGACCGAAGAAGTGAAGGTGGTAAACCTTGAAAGCTTGTCCAAGGTCTGCAGGTGTTTCCCCACCAGAATAGTTGCCTCAGTTTCTCAGGGCAACAGTGTGCATGACCTTAACAGCTTTCAACTGAAATCTGTCACCAAATCAAGTCATAGAGTTTAGGCGCTTAGCATACATTTGCCATGATCTTCTATATATATCAGGGAAGGAAACACACTAGAAGACTCGCAAACATATATCGCATAACACAAAACAAGGCAATGGCCATTTTAACTAAATAAAACTACAAAAGTATTAACCTATATGTTTGCAACAGTATCGTTCTAGCAGCTATTATAAATATGTTATTTCTTGAATAATCAAGATCAACCAGGCAATCCATTGTTAGCTAGCTAGTTCAATAAAACTTTGAAGGAACGCTGAAAGAAATACATGTCGTACCAGATGTTAGATTTCGATTTGATACACTGAAAATATAGTTAAACAGTAAACACCCTTTCCATAGAAGGGAAACATAGGGGCAGCAAACATCCGTAACATTATTTTTTCAGGTATTAATTCATACTGTCACTTATTAATCTGGAAAGAATGCAGTCACCAAATAACAATAATAGTAGTGCAAAAAGCATACTAAAAACAAACTAATTGTCCATGGAACACAGAAAAACATATATGATAAAAAATATAGATATAAATATAATGTCATATCTGGTTATATGGTGAGGGGCAGCTCCAATAATGACATCTCAGCTAGCTCAGAGAGATCCACCTCAGCATTTTGTTTACGCGAAAGAGAGAAAAGCTACCTCTTATTTCCCAGCTAGGCTCAGACAAAGTACGAGGCCATTACTGGGGACAGTGAGGTGTGGATGGGGAAAAGAAAGGATGTGGGACCAACAGTAAGTTGTTATGAGTTGGATTAAATTTGAGAGCTTGTCTTTATGTGTTTGTCCTTTAAATGATGTGGCGAGTTATGAGCTGGCTTGCTAGCTCAATTGTTGGAGCCACCCTTAGCTAACAACTAATAACATCAGTTTCTTGTTATCAAAAGCAAAAACATGACATACTTCCCATGTGCGGTTTCTCCAGAAAGCATAACTGCATCAGCACCCTCTCGGACAGCTATAAAGCAAATGTTCGAAACTTCTGCTCGGGTTGGAGTTGGATGAACAATCATACTTTCCAGCATATTTGTAGCGACAATAACAGCCTTCCCCATGCTCCTGCACATTCTAATAATTTCTTCCCTGCACAAAAGAACATGATATTTTGAGGAAGATGTAAAAGACACCTTTAGTTTTTACTAATGGCTCATAGTAAGCACTAGGCACATCAGATTTTAAATGCGACTGCAACATCTAAGCCATATTCCTATGTACATACAAAAAGTAACTCAAATAATCCAATAGAATAGGCATATATGTGTATCGCTTTTTAGCTTTGCAGTGCAATAACTTATAAGAAATATGATCAGCGACATCATACCTGCAACAGCGGCACCTCCTCAATGGGCAGTTCAGCTCCAAGGTCACCCCTGGCAACCATAGCCTGTAGTGTTCAATATTAATTTTAAATTAAACCGTTTCCGAAATATCAAACAAGCGATAACTCCTTGGTGGTGAAATCTATAGTCTGCCCTTAAACTCAAGTCAGAATGAGGAAAACAGATACTAAAAGGGATATTCATGATTTCCATACAACTCAAGACCATACATGCAAAGATAAACAGTTTGATGGCATTTCACTAGACCAAAGCATAATTAAGGTAAGATATTTTTTTTTACCCATCAGATGCTGTGATGATTGAATGTAGGTTTGGGATGGAGTCTGCACTTTCGATTTTTACAATTACGTGTATGTCGGGCATTGCAACCTGAGAAGAGAATAGAATGTGCTCAATAAATTATCCAAAAGTGCATGATATGATTTTTTACAAAGTTGATTGATGATTACTAGATAATCCTTGAGTTCGGACAACTTGAGCGCCTTTCACAAAAAGAAACAGCATAGTAATCAACCTGATTATCCACACCAAACTTAATATCGTCCTAATCCTTGTCTGTACATTTGAAATGTGTATGAAGCAAGGACATTTAGATTAGATCCAGTAGACAGAGCAAAAAGTTGCTAACTATTACCAGTTATTGATGGCAAGGTTGCACTCTTTCCACGAACATTCAGGTGGCGCCTAGATTTCAATTCACCACCGGCAATAACTTCACATTTCACAGAATCTTCAGTTTTTGATTTGACCAAAAATGACATCATTCCTCCTAAAAATTGATTCAATAACAACATGGAAGAAAATCATTGACCACCATAGATACATTTGACAAGAGTCAAGACTGAACAGGACGCTAAGACAGATATCTGACATCCAACATAATTGAAGGGGTAAGAAGTTATGCACAACAAAAGGAAGAAAGAAAATTGATGTTCGTGAATTCCATCTTATTAAATTTAGTGCAGACTACCAAGAGTAACGTTGTACACCAAAATCCTAACAATTTTCATGTACAGAACAGAGTCAGGCATGTTTCAAAACACTGAGTCAGAATATTCATACATTTAATTTCATGAAGAAATTGTGTTATTAAATATACTTTTTTCCCTAACAGAAAAAGGAATGTAATATCAGCATACCATCTACAAGGAGCATGTCACCCGCTTCAACATCATTAACAAAAGTCATAGTTAACGCTGACACATGTATCAGTCCCAACTCCCCTTTGATTGTAAAGTGAATTTTGCCCGCTTTTCCAGAAATATCGGTTGAGGCAAATCTCCACTTCGAACTTCTGGCCCCTGAATTATAAATCAAGTTAAATAAACAATAAAAAAGGTGTAACTCTTATCAGTTATCACTGATACAGTGAACTGTAAACTGCTAGCACGCGCATAAAGAACTATAAGAATAATAATACAGGAAAGCAACCTTTTATTTTCTTTTTCTTCTTTGAGACCACAGGAAAGTAGCCTGTAAGGATGAGAACTGTCCCTCGTTTTTTTAAATAATAATAATAATAACTATCCCTCTCTTTAGTGATTTAGTGTAGATATACTCTGAAGAAGTAATACTAACCTTTGTGTCAAGCATGATAGCAATCACATTGTCAGCATGATGCATTATACTCCTTCACCAGATCAATAACTTTCTGGTGTGACGATGGTCTCCATGTGACATATTAAGCAAATGAGCCACATTCATGCCAGCCTCAGCAAGTTTCCATATCATCATCCCTTGTGTTAGTTGAAGGGCCAATTGTACACACGATCTTTTGTCTTGCGCCTACATTTGGTTTAGACCACACACCATTTGCTGCAGTTGCAAGTTGCTGGATAGCCTTAAGGTGCTGGAAGTTTGCTTCTTCCTGTCAAAGAAAACATATTACTGACAAGACATTTTCAAATTTCAAGTCATATAGGCGGAATTCCAAAGGTACCTCACCACTAATCTTTGGAAAGATGCAACACTTGGAAACATTTGCCTTCTTGGCAAGGTTTCATAACTAATTCAATGATGTTGGTGCCACTTTAGCAAAGAGGAAAACAAATGACAGATTCACTAAGTATATAAGTTGCGACGACTTATGAGGACATGGCAACATTGGCAAGTTATCAGGGTTGCACTGTAATTATTCTACATTGTGTGGTCTTGTCACTAACAAAAAAACGGTAACGGCTAGATATCAAAAGTTCAGTAGGGATGCATGCACTGTAATTATTTGATTTTCATGTGCATATATATTGTTGCCAAGTGATAATGACATCCCTGGACGATTCCGCCCTCCAAAATTCACCGTCACAAGCACGAAGCGATGCCACGAATCCAATTCCACCGTCGGGGAAAGACAATCTCCACGCCCAATCAGCCCGACAGTAACCTGGAAGCGGTCAAAATCCCGTCCCTGTCCCAAATCCATTCCACCAGAGCGGGGCTCCCGGCCAGTGTCCACCAGCTCGCGACAACAAAAGTCCAATGAATCAGTACGAGGAGGAGGGAGGATGGTCACGCGGTTTCACGTACGCGTCGTCATCCGGGCGACACCGGCAGCACCTCCGGCGGCCTCGATTTATGGGGCGCGGCTTATGACGGATACCACCACCGCCTGCGACTCGCGGCGTCCCTGCCGGTCGCGGTCACAGCGCCCCACCTTCCCTTGGCATCCTCGCCACGGCCGACCGCGTCGGTACCAGATCCGCCGCCCAGCGGCCTAATACCGCGGTGCCCGCCACCACCACCTGCGCCGCCATCCTCGGAGCCGGTCGAGAGATTTGGGGAGTGGGTGGTCGTGAGGACTGAGGAGGGAGGGTGGCGGCGGCTGGCTAGTGAGGCGTGCGCGGTGCCGCCGGGGGTTTAAGGAAGGACGAAGGAGAACCAGGGTGGCTGGCTGGTTGGATGACTGCTGATGCGGAGGCGGCGGCAATTTTTGTTGTACCGAAATGCAGGTGGTGGGGACACGGGGGAGGGACGAGCGACCAGGTCGCGGCCCGTGCGGCAGCGACGGCTGACCTGGCGGGTGTCACTCACTCACACGACACATGCAACAACAGTGCTCAACCTTGCCGTCTCCGTCTCCGTCTCCGCCGTGGTTTTGGCTTGGGATTCGGAATATGGCTATGCGGCACGTTTTAAAGGGGTCACCGCCGAACAGAGCACGACGGAGCAGTTGTTGAGTTGTGAATTCGTAGGCGATGATGCTACGAAGGGACATGATCGGGGTGGCAAACCGCGGCGTCTTGGTTCTGCACTGCACCAGCCACCACGGCAGGTTTAATGATTTTGAGTTCTTGTCACGGTGATGTGTTGCCGAAAGCGAAATCAACCAGTTTCGTTGGTGACGCTGATGTGGCAGGGAACTCCATGTCTATACGACACAAAAAGTCAGATTCACAGCCGCTTCCGGCAAAACATGTGAAATGACCTTAGATTGCGTTGCGCGCTCGCTGTATTTAACACGTTTTGAGACAAAAAGGGTCAAAAGACTCAAAACCGATCGCAAATGTAATGGAATCTACGATTCACGCCCTGGACTGCACTGCATCTGCATCTGCAACGCGGCTAGATATGATTTACCAGAATCGTTCGTGCTTGGGCTATCAGTTCTTTAGAGGCGTCTGTCTGGACTGAGGAGGAGTTGACACTCAAGATTTGGTCGACAACATTTCTATATCTATACCAATTAATAATCTATACCAATTAATAAAAAGAAAAATTTCAGGCGTGCGGCCCATTCAATTTGCCCTAACTGTCAAATCCACTTGTTCTCACACTCAACTCAACGCCCACTAGCTCGGGCAGCCCAGTCCAGCTTCTTGAGGCCCGTTTAGCACACGTCCGGCCCACTCGGTAGTCATCGCGGCCAAGGCAAGGAAAATAAAAAATTTAACACCTTCAGTATGGATACCACCACTCCTTGTTAACTTCGTTGATTATAAGCAAAGTTGTTTCTATATTTTTATACCTTATGATTGGTAGGACAACACATAGGCAAGAACCAACCAATGAAAACCTGGCAGGAACTGGCAAATATGTGTTCTGGGATATTTCAATCTCTTAACTCTTGAACACAAATCAGATAAGTATTCTACTAAAACGAAAAGATATTTGGTCCTTTTAACTCCCATACAGCTCGGTACTTGTTCTATAAAAGAACGATATTTAAACAATTTGTATTCATCATACTGTTATTTTCGTAAATATTTTTTTTTCTTTTCGTTGCAACACACGGACATATTTACTAGTGTATATACAAAATTCGTTTGCAACACACGGACATACTTACTAGTGTATATACAAAAAACTGAAAAGAGCAACCTTGTGGTCAGTATTTGCATTGGAGATGTCAAATCTAAAGCATGCAACAAATTTTAAAAAGTAGACATGTAGCATCGCTCACTCATAACTTCCGTTTCGATTCTGACACGTTGTTTTGGCCAGACAGGATATGGAAGGATCGAGGATGAAGACGAAGGGGGGAGACTGAATAATTAAGGTTTAGGGTTAAAGTTAGATATTAATGATAATTTAGTGGAGAAATTGGGGATTAAGGGGTTAAGCCCCATCCATCCCTGGACACTGGGCTTGTATGGTCTCTATTTAGATTTTACAACAAAACATAAAATAAGAATATATAGTGTGAGAAATTTTAGTCGAATCGGACTACAATATGTTGCATATGCTGAGCTAAGGCCTTTCGGAAACGGCTGGTAATAAAACAGGGAAGGAAATCAAAACAAAAGTATGTCACACAATTGAACGATGACAGAGGAATGAGGCTTTTAAATTTGCACGTTTCATTCACTCAATTGGGCATTGATTGATTAGATCGGAAAATTGAAGTGACACGGACTGCTTTTGTGGGCTCGTGGTACGTCTCATCTACGGTTATCTAATGTACTACGATTATCTAGCGAATCTAGCCACTAAACTCATCGGGGTCATTGCGTTAACAAATCAGGTTTAACAGTATTGATGGTAGTGATTACTTGATAATTCTATTGATTTTAACTGAAAGTGCATTAGAAATTGACTGACCCGATGGTATGGCTAAAAATAATTTCTGGGGGTGAGTGTACCTGCAACCAGGTCTTGTCTCAGTGGCGGACCTGGTGGGTGGTCCGCGGTGGTCCATCGACCACCCACACGTCATACCTGCATAATATAAAATAAATAAAGATATCTATCTATCTCTAATAAAGCGAGGAAATTTCGTAAGTCGTCTACGCTAAATTTCGTTCAGCCCTCGCCTCATCCCTCCTGCCGTATTCCAGTCAGCATCGGACTCGCAAGTTTGCGTCTCAAACCAATTCATCGATAGAGTCAGTCCAATCTCACTTCGCCTCCTCGTACGTCTCGTTCATGAGTGCAGTCCTTCCAAATTTGTGTTATATTCAATGTGCATCCAGCTACTTAAACAACTCTAGCAAAAGAATCATGTACCAAATATACCATAGTGGACAATAAATAAACGGCCAAGCCAAATACATGTCCTGGCATACACAATACCGTATACCGCATACGGATTGGTGAGAGATGAAACCTCGATGTATCTATCGCAGCCATTGCCATATCATACGTACGCGCATGCACGAATCAGTGGTATGTGTGCTGGCTACCCATGCATCAGCAGCACTGCCGAGTTGCGAGTACTAATAATGGAATGAAGCCCTATCAAAAATTGGAATGAAGCATGGACCTATCACGATAACTGATGTGAAGCACTAGAGGGGCGATTTCAAGGCGTTACACGTGACGTGAACTCGTGGCTCGTATTCATGTATAGCAAATTATCGATACGACATATCCATACGTAATATTAAAACACAACATATTTAGGTAGTTTATCATTTTTCTACATGATGTATAAATTAGTGTATAATGTGGTCATTGATTAAAAATCTTGTCTTTGACTCGCGTATAAATAAGTATGAAAGCCAGGCCTCCGCGTTCACAAGAGTAATAGAAGTGTGGATACAAATATTCTATAAAATAATTGGAACCAAATAATCTCAAGATTATTTTTGTAACTACATAAATCATACGTCCCGTTTGCAACGTACGGGACAGAATTAATATAAAGGGTCACAGCAGTTGTAAAGACAATCATCCAATCCCTATATCTATATCTATATCTATATCTATACCTATTAATAAAAGCGAAGAAATTTCCGTGCAGTCCACCCTCCAGACCATAGGATCGTCCTCAGCCATCGGATTGACATCAATGGTTTAGATCAGCTGTCGACCTGTCCGTCAAAAATCTTTCTGCCACCTCCGCTCGTCAGTCCACCCCAAAACCAATCTGGTTCCTTCGGACGCAACAAAAAAATAGGATGAAAAAAGAAATTCACGTCTCAAATCAAATCGGACTCTTACAACTATTGAAATCTAATTCAACCAATCAAATCCAAGTTCAAATCAAACACGAACCAATAATGAAGGCAACAAAGAATAAGAGAGATCGAGAGGTGATACAAAGGGTATAGGCAAAAATAGAATAAAGGGAATATAAAAGTAAAAAGAGAAGGATAGTTGAGCCATTTAAACAATTTTATCTAACAACAACAAATATTCTACCAATAGTTTGATGAAAATAACTTCACTCGACTAGATAAGTTATAGCTGAAGTTGTTTTGCCATATCGCCCTACCAAAGCGGTCCTTAGTTCATGGTCTCAAAATTCACGTTCTAGTTAAATGAAGTATATTGGCCTAGAGATATTCTTGTTTTTATCCCGTTGCAACGCACGGGCATTTTTACTAGTTTTTTAAAGTGTAACATAATCTGTTGATAAGGATTTACATTAAGGGGAGGAAATACGGCCTTGTTTACTTCCCAAAAAGCAAACCCAAAAAGTGCTACAACTGTCACACCGAAACTTTTGACGCATACATGGAGCATTAAATGTAGGTATAACTAAGCGCATTGTTTGGATGAAAAGTCGCGAGATAAATCTTTTAAGCCTTGTTAGTCCATAATTGGACAATAATTACCAAATACAAACGAAAAATGCTACGAGTAGCGAGCGTAAAAATATTTCGCCAACTAAACATCCCCCTACCATTCGGTGAAGGCAAGCTAGTACCGAAGTGAGGGAAAACTATTTGGGTCCAACAATCGAAAGCTCAGCTGTAATAAAGGATGGCGAGAGGAGTCCAGTGCGAAGTGTCGGGGTCCGACAATCGAAAAGCTCAGCTGTAATAAAGGGATGGCGGAGGAGTTTTTTCTAGGTGCAGAAGTTTCGGCATTACATTACATAGAGCCTGTTCGGCTAATGGTTGCGGACGGCTGCTTTTCACTGATTTAATAGTATTATGTGAGAGAGAATAAGTTTGAAAAACAAGATAGGGCAAGACAAACTGAGGCTAATACTCCGTAGAATAGTTGGTACAACAATCAGCAGTAACCGTGGCTATAAGAAACAATGGTCTCAAAAATCATCCATGGAGCTGTCCATGGATAGAGTTATCATTTATCAATTCTCACACAGCAAGCCATTGGTATTTCTTTATCTTCTAGCTAACCATTTATTTTTCTATGTCCAAACATCGCTCTCATGTTATTGCTTTTGTGCACCAATCGGCCAATCTCACAAAGTTAATTTTGTGCCAGCTTTGCGTTCTTTTCAGCTCAAACCAATGTCTTGACGAGGCGATAGGCACTTCTGCTAGACAACATAACAGACTGCGAAGCTACCTTCAAACTGTGTCTCTCCTCCATTTGTTATCCGAGCACACTTGTCACGTCGACGCGTGTTGGGCATGACCTCAGCTATAATAAAGGATGATAGATAAGGATTTTTGCAAGCAAATTTTTCTTATAAAAACAAGCTGAGCCAAAAGGGTCCTAGCCTAATGGTTAGGATACTCGAGCGACACTCGAGGTTCGAGTCCGAATCCCCGTGGGAGCGAATTTCAGGCTGTGGTTAAAAATCTCCTCGTCGGTCCCATGTGTCAAAGCACTAGTTAAGAGCTTCGTCCATGTCCCGTATGGATCGAGTTGTGGGCTCTGGTTGGTATACTCGGCTCGGGGTTCTGGTTGGTATACCGGGTTCGATGTAATTCCGGCCCGGTCTTCTCCAAATGGATTGAGGATCGTAGTTCCCATGGGCCAAGCTCCTAGTGTCGGGGCGGGAGCGGGGTTCGAGGGGATTTTCTCAAGCAGGGACCGGAGGTTTCTTCTTAAGAACAATGTCGGTGGGGCGGTCTTTCCCCCACCCGGTCGGAGTATATATAAAAACAACTGATGGGAAAGGAGTTCAACATGAGAAATTATATTGTAACAAAGGATGTAAGAGGAGAATATTTTTCAGGCATCAAAATTCAATAACAAAGAACGGAAAAGGAGGAGAATCGTCTTCTATAGACAATATATAAAAAGTTAAAACCCTTTGCTCCAGCTGCTGAAAGCAATGGATGGAATGGTATTTAGTAAAATCTCAGCAATAGAGGCAACAAAGTACCATGTTTGCGAGGTGGTTACTTGGGGATTGGGAGGTGATTTAGGAAGAATTTAGTTTAATTCCCTTCAATTCCGAGGAACGATTGAATCCAAACTAGTCCCTAATGTATGAATTTTCCACGGGCATGGAATCAATATCTCATTTCCACTATTATGTATAGGATTTCGCTGCAGCAACCTGATCGCTCGCTGTCTGAAATGAAGACTGAGACTAGAATCTAACAAAAGAAAATTAGCCAATTTTTCTCTTGCTATTATTTTGCTTCATACTCCCTCAGTCCCGGAAAGATTGTCGTCCTAGCAATTGAAGTGTATCCCCGAAAAGACCGTCCTTTTAGCTCTGCAGCCTACCTAGCCGGCACCTCCTACGTACTGTATGCTGCTCCATTTGCGCACGTCGGCCACTGAACCTCCATCCCACTTCACAAAGGGGTTGCATGCACTTGAGTCTGACGGCCTGTCATCTCTCTCCTCCACTTGAGTCTGGCAATCTCATCTAAAGCAAAAAGGGAACAGGAAGAAAGGAGACAAGAGACGTACTAGAGGCATGCAGGTCAATGGGCTTAGTATCTGTGTGCCGATTGCTAGAAAGACAACAATCTTTTATGTCAAAAACAGAATGCAATGTAAACGAAACAGCGGTCCGATTTTGCGAGAAAAGTGAATTACATTGTGTGTCGAGTCCGCTAATGCCTAATGACACTGTCGTGTAGCCAATCTCCAAATCTAACGGAGCATTTCAATTAGCCAGTTTACTTTTTCTAGCAACATTTCGCTAGTTTACTGTTCTTTCATTTGTCGTATGTTCAGCCCGCCCAAAAAGGCCCAAAGCTAGTCAATACCGGTCGCCAAATTACGGGTTTTCATCAAAAATCAAGGTTTTGGATTGAAACCATTACAATTTTTCCACGTTGGAGATATGCCATTCAATTCCGGTATGAGATCCGCCATTGCAATTTTAGGACTCGCTTGATCCACTGCCATTTTCTACGTGTCATACAACATCGGGCCCACGTGCAGATGACTAGGGTCCATGTATTCTGCGTATGTCCTAAAAGATACCCCTCTTTGCATTTCTCCCTCCACTCATTGGCTGCCCGAGCCCCACATGTCATCTTCTTCCTCTTCTCATCTTCCTTGCTGAGAAGGGAGCCACCAGGCAGGGCGAGTTGTCGAGCAGCCACGGCCACGACTTCGTGTGCGTGGTCGCCATGGACATCCGGTCGGCGCCGCCAGGTCGTGCGCGCTTCGTGCCGCCCTCGTTCTTCTTTCCGATCGGTCCGGCAGGTGTCCATGGACGCGTTTGTACGTTCGTCGTTGTCCTCGTCGTTCCGGCCACGGCAAAGCCGCCTCTGCGCCCGACTCGCGACACGCCCGCCTCTCGCGTCGGGCGCCGTCCGTACCAATGGCGTGCCAGCCCCATTCAGCGCGGCGCAGGCGCGCGCCCGCCGCTGCAGTGCGTCGCGTGCGTGCAGGCTGCGTCGCCCCCTGGGCCCCTCCGTGCGCGTAGTGAGCCACGCCGGCGCGCCAGGCTGCCGACCTCTCCCTCCCGCGAGACGGCAGCGGCTTAGCGGCTGCGGGGGACATGGCTGCGTTCTCTGCGGCGGCACTGAGGCCGAGCCCGAGCTAGCAACAGGGGCATCCGTGTCCATCAGAAATAAGTATGTGACCTGGGTCGACGGTGGGCCCATCTAGCTTGAAACGTAGAAATGGGGATCAGTAGTCCTCAAATCGCAATGGCAAATATCAAAATCTTGGAATGTAATGGCATATCTCCAACATCAGAAAAATTGTAATGGCTTCAATCAAAACCAAGAATCAAAGAACAAAAGTAGTATAATACACGAAGGAATTCCATACACGTATCGCGTGGATTCAGAGTTTCTGACCCCAGTCTGATGGGATCAAAAGAAGAAAAGGACCGAGCTGTTCCAGGTCACCCGACGTAGGCACGGTCGTCAGCCTGTTTTTGTTGGTTTTCCCCGCTGCAGGCGCTGCCGCTTCTTGTGCTGGACAAAATTTGGCCGTTTACCGTGTTAACCATTTGGATCTTGTTAAGATTTTACTGCCCAGATTACCACGCCCACGCATAGTGTCGCCACGACAGCTCGTTGTGCCGGCTTCTTGATGCTGGGCAGAGCTGGGCATGGAGCATGGAGCAGAGCAGCTGGAACGTTGGGTTTCTCGTAGTTCTGGCGAGAGGAAATGTCGGAGAGGTTGTAATACGCTGCTGCAGGTTTTGGGGCGATACCACCAATTGTAGTTTGCATCCAGGTGCAGAGCGTAAAAAGTTGTTCTCCTACCGTCCATTGTTCTGAATTCAACTTGCGTTGGGATGTAGGGAGAAAAAGAAACGTTGCTTTTATTGCGGAAACGAGGAGGGAAGAGAGAAAGGACGTGGTCGTTTAACCCAGTGAGAGCCTATAATGACGGGGTGAAAAATTATTCTCCTACCGTCCGTTGTTCTGAATTCTACTATAATGCTTTTTATAGTAGAAGTTAAGAAGATATTGTTAAGATTTAGCTATATCTCTTCTCTTTAGCATGAACGTCTATTGTGGTTCTTAATATTGAGGAACCATATATATTCAAGCATTACAATGTGAAGTTCGGATGCACATATAGGTTATTGTCCCGATGTGGCTCGCGTAGCACCGATTGGGTACAGCCAGCGGTTGGTGCAGAGACTCGCACCCGCGCTCAAATCTTCGCGTGCGACACTTTTATCTGGATTTATTTCCAGTGATTTTCCGGCGCTATACGCATTAAGTGGTAGCGGCGCCCCTCGCCGAGCGAGGCGCCCGGTGGTGACTTCGGAACTTGGCACGAGCTGCCGGCTCAAGATTTGCCGAAGGTGCTCATAGTAGGGCTGCGTGACGTAAGTGCTCATAGTAGGAAATAAGCGCAGGCGCGTGATGAGCCCTCATGCAGTCGTCTTGTGTAATCTCAGGATGCACATAGGTTATTAAAGTATTTTCTCGCCCCATTTTGTATTTTCTCGCGCTAGGGCCCAAAAAGTTCACGAGCACTCGAATACAGTAAGACACATGCATACTGCAAGTTTGGACGACTCAAGAGACAACACTACAACACTTGATGGCAATACATTGCTACGTACCATGGCATACTCTCCAGCCTTTACGTTAAGCTATCAGAGAAATATTATAATTATGAACATAGAGAGAAATATCAAGGAACTGTTGAAACGAGAAAATATATTTCTCACCAACATGACAGTTCTTATAACAGTAGAAGGAGATATTGAACCGCTGGAAAGATGCACCGCAGTAGAGGCTCTACTGTAGAGCATCTCGCAGACTCAAGCCACCGTCGCACACAACATTTAAAGTGGGGTTTATTCTGCAAATACTACTATATAGGGTACTCCACAGACCACGCTAAAAGTAGCAACAACCAACGACACAAGTAACCGTTCAGCGAGCCAAGAAAGGCTACACGAGTTGACGTATATGTTCCAGGCACAAGCCAAAACAAATGGTACTGGTTCGATCGTCTCTCGCGCGAGCTCGCTTGATCCGCAACGAGACCGTACCGATTGCATTGGCGCCAGTGCCGAGTACGTAGTACTGATCGTCGTCTTGACGGCTCATCAGACGTCAGACCAGGTGACGGGCACGACGCCGACGTTGGTGCCGAGCCCGAGCGCCTTCCACACGGCGGGCGACGTGTCGACAATGTTGCGCTTGCACCCGTGGCTCGAGTCGCACTCGTCCACCACCTTGGCCTCCACGGTGCGGCCAGTGCGCGCGCTCGTGATGCGGATCCGCTTGTGGCACCGCCGCCCGCCCGCGTACCACTTCCCGTGGACAGCGCCACCACCATGTCGTGGTCGCTGTGGTACTGGCCGTCGCACGCCGCGGACCGCCGCCGTCCCCTCTTCTGGAACCCGTTCATGGTCATCACGGCCGGGGGTGCCGCTCTCGACTACGGCCGGCGACGGGCAGCTGTGTCGTTCCGCCCTTGCTCGGCCTTGTGGAGCTGCATGCCTGCAGGGACAGACTCGGCGGAGTCGATCGTCGCCAGACACCGCACGGCGGGTCCGGCTTGGCGTGGTGCCGGCCGCCGCGCCGCTCCACGCGAGCAGATGGAGTGAGACGAGCACGGCAAGGACCGGAGCGAGCTGCTTTGTGCTCGCCATTGCTGAGCGCGTGCTTGCTTATTGCTGGCTAGCTTAGCACTTCACTAGCTTGTCGTGGTGAGGTGGGCTGTGGCTAGTACCAAGTAGGGGAAATCATCCAGGTGCTTGCTTAAATAAGCGCGTCAAACATGGGAAGCAACGGTTATATAATATTTTCACAGAATCACAGTTAAACATATTGTCCACCTCTGCGGCCTTAGCTTAATTAGCGTCTTGTGTGGCTGTGGCTGCCTCTGTTTGAAGAACTAGATACTAATTCCATTCGGAGAAGCACGATACGGGGCCAATGTAATATCTCTTTTGGTGGCACAAATTACCGTTGTAACAAGTGACAACGATGTTTTTGGATTTCATGGGGTCTCGCTAATAATAAATAATAGACTCAATGTTACCTGTACATTTAATACTACCTCTCTAGAATGTTCAGTAATGTTAGCTCACAAGGTCAGGGGCGTACGTCGCTAAGGCCACACCCAGGCGACCATGAAGCAGTACCCTAGCCCTGAAGTCGACTTGGCCCAAGAAGAAGAACGCCAGAGTGAATACCAGGAGTGGGCTATCGAGTGCTCTCAGCAGAAGAAACCCTGCTTTGCTCCAGCCCGCCTTCGGCTTCTACAGTCTCGGCCGCTTCTGCCACGCAGAACATAGCAAAGATACTTTTGGCGCCACATAGCCTCTTGGGCTAATCAACTAAAACTAACTAAACTTGAGCATAACTCAAACTTAGCAACAAGAACAAGCTTAGTCATCATATTAGCGGGATTATCATGAGTACCGATCTTGCATACCTTTAGCTTACCATCATCGATCACATCATGGACAAAATGATACTTGATATTAATGTGCTTAGTTCTCTCATGGAACATCATCGATCACATCGCCTCACGCCGCCTCAGCGCGCTGCTCGACAATGGCGGCGGCAGGCCGCTACAGCCAGGCTTGCCACAGCTAGGGTCGCTCAGCCTCGCCTCCCGACGCATGGGGAGGCTCACAATCGGCTAAAGATCCTCATCATTATTAGCGTATGCGGATGATATGTGTTGATAGAAAAATCTATATCAACAAAACCAGCGGGCTTTGACACCCTAGAGGTTGCAAACAACCTAAAATAGCAAGAAATACAGCAGGATCGATTGAATTGATTTAGGGATCGATAGTATCGATGTAAGCTTGTTCTTGCTGAAACGACTTCCGTAACAGCCTTTAGAAGGGTCCGTCGAGGATGCACGCCAATAATCTTCTAGGATCGAGCAAGGCTAGCTAGAACGATAACAAATCACGCGGAGAAATTCGCGAGACAATGAGCAAGAGAGAGTTGAGAAAAAGTAAATTGTAAGAAAAAGAATATATGTTTGTGTTTTGTCGATTTGTTGGTAGATGAGATCAAGTGGTTGTGAACCTCTCAATATAGAGGGTGATGGTTTTACCCCCTTAGAAAAGTAAGTAACTTGGATACATTTCCAACTCTAAAGTTACCTACAACATCGGGTTTGGAATCAACATGAACCGGCTTAGCCGGATTGCAACCCGGGTTAAAGCGATCGGAAGCGGGTGTCCGAGTCGGTCCAATCACAACTGCGCAGCCCGCTGGGGACCCGACTCAAACTTGGTGGCACAGCACAGCCGGCCCAGCTCACAGCCAGACCCGAGAAGAGGAGCCGGCTAAGCCGGTTAGCAAAACCGGCTAAGCCGACTTGATCAACTCCGCTTCATCTCGCCTCTTCCTCGCGATTCTTGCTCTTTTTGGCGACACTGCACTCAGCTCCAACGTGTCCGTGACTCTGCTTTGACGTGTTCAGAGTTACTCATAATATTGGACATTTCTGTGTGTGTCAAACAATATGCTTTGATGTAGGTGTCGTTGGCACGGTAGAAGCCCTAATTAAAAGTCCTTGCCAACAAAGAGTTTGCGGTGCAACACATGGCTGGTGGTGACATCATCGCTTATTTTTGGATTCTAAGATTTTCAAACATTTTAGAAGGGACGACAAAAGCTTTGCGCGATTTTTATTAGCAGCGAGTGACGTAAGTTGCCAGCCCAGGTCGACCGGAAGCCGCAGAAAAACCATACAAATGTGTAGAGGGTACCTACTCCACTCTGCACACCTAGGCACCAAGTCTACTCAACTCGCGCACTGTGGCGCCCACTCAACTCCTCCACTCAGCTTGGTCTAAAACGTGACCCAACTAAAACAACCTCAATCACAACTAACAACAACTCGGGCCGGGAGAAAATAAACATGGCGCATCTTCGCTCGGTCGGATTGTGGCCGTCAACACGAAGCCTCCATCCACAACGACAGATCGGATCGGACCTCGACACAAAACACACAACACAAATCTACACCACCACCACACTGGGAGAGGAGGCCAAAAAGCATGCCGTTGGAACCCGGCGCCGCGTCAAATGCCAACCGTACACTGCGCCACGCGTCAGTACTCGCAGCCAGCTACAATCCCAAACAGCCTACGCGAAACTCCTCCACCACGCGACTATAACAAGCCAGCCAAGCACATCCGCGGTCGTCGCATCCCCAGCTCCGTAAATAAATTTGTGTTTTGAGATTTTTCAAAACCCCTTCTTAAATCTCACCTGATTGGATGTGGCACTCCTTATATAATCTATTGCAATCCAAGCCTTGCACCTCTGGCTGCATGAGGGTTCAAACTTCATATTGGCACAACAAGCTTCTTTGTCATGAACATGAACTTCACAGTTCACACACGCACCAACAGAAAGCTGCCTTCCGTTGAACATGGCACGCGAATGAATATGATTCTCTGCCGCAGCCTGTAGATATTACCTCTTTTCTCGTTTTAGAATTTATAAGTTGAATATTGAAGTACAGTTGGAATGAGACATTTCCAATTCTTTCTTGACCTCACACTCACAGCGTCGACTTCGGACTTAACCTCGCCACACTCACACTCACACCGGATGGACCAGCCTCGCCAGCCCAACTCACAACTCTTGAACGTTCGCTGCCCGCGACACGAGCCAGACGCACAGCGAGCGCGAGCCCGTGCCAAATCCATGGCGCGCGCGCAGCTCAACATCCTAGCGGCACCTCGGCCGCGCCAAGACGCACCGGTACCACCTCACAGCAGCAGCCGCGATTGCCGGCGCACGGGATTCTTCGCCGGAGCCTACAACCTCTACTACTCCGCGTCACTCATCTACAGGCTGCTCTCGGCCGCGTCTACTTCGCCGATTCCACGAGGCGCTGGGCGAGCCGGGCACGCGCTGCCGCCTGACGCCGCGGCTGCGCTGAGCGGCGCCGCATACCTGCGGACGCGTTTGTGGGCCAACTCGCGCTGGGCTGGCTCGAGGGATAGATGGCCGCCGGCCCGGCGCGCGCCTATGAGCCTCGCGTTGGCGCTCGTGGCCGCCCTGCCCTGCCGCGTCCGACTATCTTTTTGGCCGCGCACGGCGAAGGCCGTCGTGGCGACGCTATGCTTCTTCCGCTTCTGGCTCGGCGCGTCGGAGCCGGCGGCGGGCACCCCCTGAGCGGCGCGGCCATCGCGGCGGAGTACGCCAACAGACGCAAACGCGGCGCATTTCACTCGCCGCCGTGCTACGCCATGCAGGGCATGGGCATCCTCCTAGCGCAACGCCGTTGCTCTGGTCGTGGCGGCTGCCAAGCCAGAGGCCGACAACAACGTGTGGCGTGCGATCCTCATGGCCGGAACGGTGCCGGCCGCTCGCCTTCCTATCTGCGCCTGAAGTTGCCGGAGACTGCCTCGGTACACAGCGCTTGTCGCCCGTGACCTGAGGAGTGCAGGGACCGACATGTCACTGGTGTTATGCGCCACCATCCGAGAGCAGGAAATTGACGCCTCTGTTAGCGGCGTCGGCGACAAAGTGGGGCCTCTTCTCGGCGGTGCAGTTCCTGAGGAGCCATGGCCTCCACCTGCTGGCAACCTCGAGCGCCTGGTTCCTCCTCGATGTGACCTACTACAGCCAGAGCATCCTCCAGAAGGACCTCCCTCAGCAAGCTTGGATGGGTCTGCCCTTCACCGGTGGTTACCATGAGCGCCGTCGAGGAAGTCTGCCGACTCGCCCGCGCGCAGGCTCTCATCGCCCCTGCGGCGCCATCGCGTACTGCTTCGCGATCGCCCTCATCGACGTCCTCGGCCGGCGGAAACCTCGTCGCCGGTTTCTTGGTGATGACGCTGTCCATGCTCGCCCTCGCGGCGCTGTACGAACACTGGACATCGCGCGTCGCCGGCTTCGTGGCGCTCTATAGCGTTGCCTTCTTCTTCGCGAACGTCGGTCCCAACACCACGACGTTCGTCGCACCCGCTGAGCTCTTCCCGGCACGGCTACTGATGCACTGCCGCGGCATCGCGCGGCGTCGGGCGGGGCCGGTGCGGTTCTTGGTGCGTTCGGGTTTTTCAGAAGGGCGGCGGCGGCGAGTATAGCGGCGGGCATTGGCACCCGGAACAGGCTGCTCGTGCTGGCGGGCACCAACTTCCTGGGCATGCTGATGACTCTGTTCGTCCCGGAGACGAGGGGCCACGTCGCTGGAGGTGCTGTCAAGGAGGTCATCTACAAAGCCGTCGACGATGCCGCCCGCAATTAAGCTAGTGATTCAGTTAAACATATCGGTTCGGTACTCAACAAAACATGCACATGGGGCTATCACTTTGGTTGATGTTATCAGAAAAGTTAAACAATCGAATTGGTGTTGTAGTCTGTACTAATCTCTATGATTTTTGTTTGTTTGACGGGCACAACGTGTAAAAGAGACCCAACCCCTGGGTGATTTTTTCATTAAAAAGATTGGTGCAACACTTCAAGTTGCTCCCGACGAGTCGAATTCCGGGTCGGCACGCTCCACACCTTGGAGCGTTACCATCAAGCTACAAGCTCATTACGCCCGGTACAACGGTAAAATGATCACCTTGGAGTGTAACGTGGTAGATTTACCATCCAGTTCTCTCTTTTTCTTATTTCATTTCACACTATTTTTACGAACCATCGGTGAGCCCGGGGTGCACCCAGGCCGGTTGACCCCTATGCCCGATGTCATCTATTTTTTGGGTACATTGCGATATTGCGAGCGATTCTTTTAGTCTAGTTATTCCATGGTAGGATAATATTTACCACAAACAAACGAGAAACATGTATATAGTGCTCACATGTTAGTCGAAATTCTAACTTTCTGACATTAAGTTATAAATTTTTGCCAACTAAACAAGGTCTTGTTTCTTGTAGGTCTTGTTTAGTTCCTCTCGACTTTCAAGTTTTTCCACTCTCCATCACATCACATCAATCAAGGGACACATGCATGTAGCAATAAATGTAGATAAAATAACTAATTGCCGAGTTTGCAGTTTATAAATCACGAGACGAATCTTTTGAGCCTAGTTAGTCCATGTATATGACTCAACTCTTAGGGTTTGGGTTGCTCACTTTCGGTTGATGGCGTGCTAGGTTTTGCGAAAGAGAGTCGTGCCTCTATCGGCTTGTCTTTTTGAGGCGACGCCAGCTAGCGGTCTATGTGTGGTCAAGGATATTTGTACAGGAGTTCGCGTCTCCGCCTCATCTCGCCGTCTCTCTGAAAGGCGGTGAGTGTTGGCGGCGCCTTTGTTAATGGTGTGGAGATAGCTCTGCGGTGCATTGTAGGCTACTCGGAGTGCGGAATTGAGGCTTGATTCCCCTTCGAGCGTGGATCGGCGTTGACGGCGAAGCTACAGTTCGGCAGGTGGTCGAGGAACTTGCGGTCCTCGACCTCAATGCTTTCTACAACGGCGACACGTCTCTGGAAAGGCACGAGGGTTGGGCAAATCCACTCACGCCTCGCTAAAGCTATCGGCGATGGAGGTCCTTCCTAATCTGGGCGGCAGCGTGTTCCCGTTCTTACGTGATCTCATATGCATCGAGTATGTATTTGTTTTCCATATACATACTTTTTTTAAAAAAATATTATGCGGTGCTCCATAATAAGAGCATGTCCAAGAGACTAGCCAAAAGGTTAGCTAATTTATTGTTTTAGCTCCTCTCTAAAATAAAAGTGATAACGATAGCAGTGAAAGGCTCTCTAAGAATAGAGACGGAGGTGGAGGGATGGAGAGCTCCATTTTGGAGAGTCATATAAAGGCTGTTGGAGGATGAATTTTTTAATAATAGTTAAATTCAGCTTTACAGAACCATTTAACTAGTCCCACCCTTTGTGTTTAGGTTGGCCTCTAAAGAAATCTCTTTGTAACTCTGTTTTTATCCTTAAAAAAATCCGAAAGCTTTTACCGTCTTTCTAAAAAATTTGGCACGAGCACAATGATGCCGTCAACGAGGATATAAAAGCTCCCACTATATATCTAGCCCGTGACCATGAACTTGT
>JADLZK010004599.1:0-106107 GCA_015847255.1 Hyparrhenia diplandra | reverse complement strand
ACGCTGACACCCGGGCAACTGGGGCAAAGCCACAGCCACAGGGTCCTACGCGCGCGGCACGCCAATTTGGCAATTTGCTCGCCCCGGCCCCGGATTCTTCGTCTGGTGTTGTGTCTCGAGGGATGGCGGCCGGGCACATGGAAAAAAAACTTTAACGGCTCCACTGCGGCACTTGCACGCGGTCACGCACCTGCGCCCGCTCCACCATTTGCTCCGTCGCGGCAGCAGCTCTGTCGTCACCTCGTGTCGTCTCGCTGCCGCCCCAGCCCTATGCTCCGCGCTTCCGGCCTCCGCGAACGCAAGCGCCGAGAGTTCTCCTGCCGCACTACATTCGTGCAGTCGTGCTGTTGCAACTACTCCGGCCCCCGGGCAAGAGTCCGGTCCACGTACTCGCAACTGCTACCGCCGGAGAAAATGTCTTCATCAGGTCAGCCCTTTTTCTGTGTTAGTATGGTACAGGCAGTACAGGTACATGCATGCATGCACGCCCAGCCGTCTCCTCCGATTGTTCTACCTAAAAGGTGTATCCATGACCATGACACCCTGGAGATTGATACGGGACGCGGGATGGCTACGTACCATGAGCGTCGTGCAAGCTTTCGTGTAATCAATCATGTACCGTCAGTACCGACGTCCGACGAGCCCCAGTTTATTCTCCCTTCCATACACCTGTCCCCCCCTCTCTCTCACTCTCTCAAGCATTAGAAGTTGTTTCTTGGTAGGAGTAGCTGGCTCCGTACAGTACAATATTTTCCTTCATGCTTGAATTCCGTACAGCAAAACGAAGAGGAAAAACTGTGGGGCAAACATTTGTTGTGGGTACGTTTGCCTCTTCACTCTTTCAGCAGTAGAGATTTTTTTATTTTCAGTAGTAGAGACATTTGTTGTGGGATTTGGCGTTTCAGCAAAGCTTCTCTGAGTTAGAATCTCAATGGATGGTTATCACGTATTGTTCTCCTTTTTCTTCATCTGTTCTTTTTTTAAATGATATGATGGATGCTAGGAAACCAACCTTTATCTGGTGGTGTCTAATTGATGACAGTGTGCAAGTACTGATATAAGTACTGATCGGGAGGAAACAAAGGTACAGATATAGGTATTGATGGCATCTTAAAGATGAAGAAATGCATGCACTCACACTGTCATGATTAGGTGCCTATTTGGGCTCCACTAAAAAAATATTAATGATAGATTAGGTGCAACATCAGGAGCCCCCCTATACAATACATTTATACCACAAAATAGCACAATCATTCGTAGGCTAAATAAAAATTCACAATTTGACTAACATTCGTATGTGCCTACATATCGTAAGTTCGCAACGTAGGAACCACCACAAAAGAAATATAGGTGGGAAAGAAAAGAGGGAATATCTGACATTGAAATCAGCAGACGTGTACAAAATATCACTCCATATGGCAACCACTGAAGCAACTCGACCGACATTTACTTTTGTGCCCCTGTTCAGCGTGCGCACTATTTAATAGGAAAAATATTTAGTCCAAACCCCTCTTTCAATGTTCAATCCACAATCGTGAGAACCTCCCTAACAACGTATTTGGGAGTTTTTTAATTAATCAAAATGATGCACACCTATTAGTTAGCCGCATATGTACTGTGTAGCCAAAGTGGCAACAGAAACTCAAACTAGAAAATACTGCGGAAATAATAAAATTCATATGCATATGCCATACAAGGAAAGAATTCGTAGGAATTTGTTTAGTAGTAGTAGTGGAACAAGTAAACCAAAAAAATTGTTATTGTTATTGATATATGAATTTGTACAAAACAAGTACTATCACAACCAAAATTTAAAACTTCTCTAGTAAAGTGGAGTTCTCCTAGTATTTTTGCATTCAAAATTTAGTATAAACTTTCTCCACTAATTGTCTCCTAGTACAATTCTCCCGTGCTATGACCGAGTGGTAGTGTTTTATTACTACTTCGGAAACACCTCGCCACACGCGCCAAGCATCATAATTTAGGCAAGTTATTGGTTCATAACCACAACTTGCCATACAACAGGTTAATTATGACACATCTTTTTGGACATTTGTTTGGTCACACTATGACAAATATGATGTGCTTCAATTTCTTAGCACCCAGTCCTAGAAGTCATAGACTTTTGTTTTGCCAACTTTGTCACCATGATCATATCTCGCTTTTTTCTTCACCGTATATTTTCTTTTGAAAACCATAGTTTGCTGAAGGTCGGGCGTGTGGTAAACTGTAGCAACAATCAAACGGACCCTAGTTGTCTAAATATTTTTGCATCATTATTCTTTGTTTCTTGCTAAGTCGCTGAAGGGCGGAGGGAGAGAGTTTAAGAAAGACCATGGGAACCAATACCACTATTATGAAATTATGTGGCGCTGCAAAGTTAATCGAAACTCAGACACAGATACTGCTGCCAGCTGCAGCTATCATCTAACACCCGCGCCGTTTAAATTGACTATCAAGGAATGCCAGGTCAACCAAATTAAGGGACTGTCATATGTTAATGCAAAGTATCAGTAAGCCATTACCAACGTCCTTCCGCGGCACCGCTGCGTCCGCCCGCCGGGCGTCTTGTCACCAGCCCACTCACTACCCGAGCACCAACCAAACGTCGTCGTGCGCGCCGACGTGGATGACACGCCGGCCAGCCGAGCCGGCGAAAAGCCTCACGCAACGCAACACCGGGCGCTCGCGCGGTCACTTTCGTGGCGCACGTAGTACGTCGCAGCACTTACTAGGAACTCGGAGACCGAAGAAAAAACGGTCAGCCTGCCACATCTTGTTAACGAAAAAGAACGCGCACGTGGAGCAAATTGCCAATCGGTCACGTTCCCAGCAGCAGCGCGAACCTAATCTAATCAGACACCGCGTGGTGGCCTCAGTTTGACCGGCATGGCCTGAACCGAACTACGGCGGCGGCTGCCGGGGCGGGCAGGTGAAAAGGTGTCGGACCGGCGTGGCCGGGACGCGGGTCGTCGTGTGGCCGCTGCTCGCTGGCCTGTTGCCAAATGGCGTCGTGCGCTTGGAATTCTGTTAGATCGAGTCAAATGGCGTTTGCTTGTTCCACATGGCAGCTGCTCTGAGTATCACTCCCTGTCCGGACTCTGGAGGCGAACAAATGAAGAAGGGGAAGCTGGCTCCGCAGAATTAATTCTCGATTTCTGACCGTGTCAGCAAGACAATATGCGATTGGATAGAGCACATGTCGAAGGAAGCCAGTGTCGAAGAGTGTCGAAGGAGGCCGCCGTCCTACTAGTCTCTCAGCTCGGGTAGAAAAGCCCACGAAGATAGTGAGACCTCGGTATTGTCGGATCAAAATCATCAAGTAGCAGTCGGACTGTTCAATGTGGAAGCCCGTTGTCTGTCATGAAGGCACATCACATTCGATCGACCAGTCGCCTGCTCTGACCAGAACATGGGGTTTTTCTTTCCACACGGGAACCTATGGGGTTTTCACATCACGAAATGTGATGAAGATGGTTAACCAAATTTTTTTTTTTTTGCGAGGAAAAATCCTGGTTAACCTAGCAGAACCTGCATTAGTGCTTTGCTTACTACACGGGATTTTACTATCACGCATGCCGCCCACCGATTTACAGCAGCCAATGGAAAGGGATGCTGCACCCGGCCAGCGGAAAGATGCTGTTAAGAAATGGTACGGTTGTATTGTGTAAAGTCTCGGTATTTATATCATACCTATTAATAAAGCGAAAAAATTTCGTCCACCTTTCCACCCATTCCGTCGTATTTGAACCTTCAAGCTCGTTGTAACTGGACTCTTATACAACAGTAAAATCTAAATACGGGAAGAGATGAAACTATCTGAAATCGTTGACTCGAAATCCATATGGACTCTTATGGAAGACAACAGTTAGCCAATCTAATCTCAGTCCAAATCAAACCAAGATAGTGAATTGCTGTTCGTTGATTGCATTGGTTGAACGTTGAATGAAGGAAAATAGGACAAAGAAGATCGATCCTGTCCAAATTCAAAACCTATCGTCGATTGCCTGGAAAAGAAAACAAACCTCAATCTATTTGTGTGCTGTTAATAGAATAATAAAGGAAAGTAAGTTTTTTTAGGTATATGAATATGAATAATGGTAACACCACAACACTTTTCATGTTTTTTTTTGAAAATTATCATTTGTTGATGATTGAGCCTTTTGGATTTTCTTTGTCTATATTTTAGCCCATAAAATTGGTTCGTTCATTCTTAAATTTATTTATTAGTTGAGCATGGAATAATAATTTATTGCGTTTTAAAGAGGTTGTAAATACCACAAAGTATTCATTAAATTTTGTAATGTTGGGTTTAATATTTTAATGTGTAGGAATAAGTGATTTGTTAATATTTCAAATTTATTTATTTTCAAGTTTTTGTATAGATAGAGTGCATCATGGAGAGTCTTCTAAAATTTTTTCATGATTTTAGGAGCTTTGATTATTTTTGTATGAAATAAACAAATGCCATATGTGATAAAAAAAAAAAAGCGGCACTTGGGCGAAATCCTGGGCGGGAGGTGGAAGACAAGGAGGCAACGGCAATTTCGATAAAGTTTGAGGTCATCGGCGGTGGAGGCCATGCCGGTCGGACGTGAATCCGCAGGCGACGTGGCCCGGGATTTGTGGGTGCAGAATTCTCATGAGGTGCATGTACATGGGCTCCATAACATTTCTTAATATTTTTTTTACCGGGTGCTCATCATTTCTTAACTCCAGTGCATGGACACGTTTGTTAGTGATAACAAATAGAGAAAAACATAGTTTAAGAACGGAAGCATCCTTGGATTCTCGCAAGCCCATGCTGGCTGTGGCCCATGGCCATGGTCCTCCACTCCTCTCCTCTGAAAAAACAATGCTACTACTAGGCGAGATCTCATTCTCGTGCACCCCCTTGCTGTCGGCCGTCAACGCACTGTTTGGTGCATGCTTCTCCTTCCCCTCCCGGTGCCCGCCCAGCTCGCCAGCCGACGTGATCCAATCAAGGCGGAGCCGAGTCATCCTCATCCCAGCCCTCCATCCTTAACACACACGGCTCTCAGGTCGCAGGCGGGGCTCTGCCGGAAATATTTAAACCCCGAGCATCACCATTAAACTAAGCACATGAAGCGCAACCATCACAGTAGATAATAGGAGCAGCAAGCAACCTCTCCTCTCCTCTCATGCGTTGGCGTTGGTGATTCCTTCCAGCTCTCAACCATCTGCACACGCCTACCGCCGCCCCGTCATTCATTTATAAGCCAAGGCCTGTCTGTCTTGGCCTCGCCGCCGCCGCCATCCCCCTACTAAACCAGCCGTTTCTCTAGGTGTTAGTTAAACCGCTGTTCCAACTCCAATGGCCATGCCCAACCCACGAACGGTGTTGACCTCCGCGCCGTCACCGCCCGCCTCCTCCTCCTCCTCCTCCACCTCCTGGTCGCCGCCGGAGACAACGGATTTCATGGCGCCGGCGCCTCCATCGCCGTCCGACGGGGAGCTGCTGCGCTCGCTACACCGCCTGGCGCGTGACCTGTCGGCGGCGGCCGACACGCCGGCCCCGTTCCTGCGGGGCGCGCTCGCGTCCATCACCAGGCGGTCCAGGCTCCTTGCCGCCGCGTTCGACGACCTGCTGGTCCCGTGCGCCGCCGCCGCGGCCGGGGACATGCCGCGGTCCGCGTCGCTGTGCCTCCGCGAGGTCCTCCTCGTGCTGCGGCGCTTCAAGGCGCTTGGCCGCCGACTGCGCCGCCCGCAGCCGGATGCGGCTGCTGCTGCAGTCGGACGAGATAGAGGAGGAGGTAAAGGAGCTGCACCAGGACCTGGCTACGCTGCTCGACCTCCTCCCCGTCGTCGAGCTCGGCCTCGCTGAGGACGTCATGGACCTGCTCGACCTCGCGTCGCGCCAGTGCAGGCGGTTCGCGCCGTCGGCGTCGTCGGAGCAGGCTCTAAAGGCCAGAGTGCTGTCGCTGATCCAGGACATCGAGCGGGAGATCGTGCCGGAGCGGGAGAGGTTGTGGGAGATCCTGGAGGAGGTGGGCATCAACGACACCGCCACCTGCGGGGAAGAGATCGAGAGCCTCGAGCGGGAGATCGGCGACCGCGCCTCGGAGAGGTGGACGGACGCCATGATCGCGCTCGTCGGTCTGCTGCGGTACGCCAAGTGCGTCCTGTTCAGCGCCTCGGCTCGGCCTTCTTCGGATTCCAAGCCGGACCCCGAGGTCGACGAAGAAGCGGAGCCTCCGGCGCCGCCGCCGGACTTCCGCTGCCCCATCACCCTCGATATCATGCGCGAGCCCGTGGTCGTCGCCAGCGGGCAGACGTACGACCGGGACTCCATCTTCCGGTGGTTCGACTCCGGCAAGTCAACGTGCCCCAAGACAGGGCAGGTTCTTACTGTTCTGGAGCTCGTGCCCAACAAGGCGCTCAAGAACCTCATCGCCAAGTGGTGCCGGGAGAACGGCGTCGCCATGGAGAGCAGCGAGGCGAGCAAGAGCGAGCCGGCGCAGGCGGTGGCCGCGAACAAGGCGGCGCTGGAGGCGGCGCGCATGACGGCGTCGTTCCTCGTGAAGAAGCTCTCCGTCTCCTTCTCCCCGACGCGGCCAATCGCGTGGTGCACGAGATCCGGCTGCTGTCCAAGTCCGGCACCGACAGCCGCGCGTTCGTCGGGGAGGCCGGAGCCGTGCCTCTGCTGGTGCCCCTGCTCTACTCCGAGGACGCCGGGCTCCAGCTCAACGCCGTTACTGCGCTGCTCAACCTCTCCATCCTCGAGGCCAACAAGAAGCGCATCATGCACGCGGAGGGCGCCGTGGAGGCGGTCGCCCACATCCTGAGCTCCGGCGCGACGTGGCGCGCCAAGGAGAATGCGGCGGCCACCGTGCTCAGCCTGGCGTCCGTCCACACCTACCGGCGCCGCCTCGGCCGGAACCTGTCGATCGTTGAGAAGCTAGTGCAGCTGGTCCGCACAGGCCCGACGAGCACAAAGAAAGACGCGCTGGCCGCGCTGCTGTCGCTGGCGGGCGAGAGGGAGAACGTGGGAAAGCTCGTGGACGCCGGCGTGGCGCAGGCGGCGCTGTCCGCGGTGAGCGAAGAGGAGACCGCCGCGGCGGTGCTGGCCGCGCTGGCGAAGCGCGGCGGCGCGGAGGCGATCGTGTCCATCGACGGCGCCGTGGCGCGTCTCGTGGCCGAGATGCGGCGCGGCACGGAGTGGGCCAGGGAGAACGCGACGGCGGCGCTGGTGCTCCTGTGCCGTCGGCTGGGCGCGCGCGCGGTGACGCAGGTGATGGCCGTGCCCGGCGTGGAGTGGGCCATCTGGGGGCTGATGGGCACCGGCACGGAGCGCGCCCGCCGCAAGGCCGCGTCGCTCGGCAGGATATGCCGACGGTGGGCCGCCGCCTCGGCCGCCGACGGCGAGCGAGGCAGCGTGTGCCCGGCCGCCAGCAGCGTCGTGCCTCCGGCCATGATGGCGTCGTAATCAAGTCAAGCTTGCCAAGGGCAATGCCAGATAGGATAAAGCTCATTTTTCCCCTCCCTCCCTCTTCTCCTCCTTTCATGATGTAAGTACAAAGTTTGCTTAGGCTGTCACGATTCTTTAATCAGAGAGTGATAATGGTGAGTGGTGGATCAACTGTGCATACGGCCGAGCTCTTACTGTATACTACCAATGTAGTTTTTCCGGACTCTATCTCCACCAAAATTTCTTACATTATTCTTCATCATCAGCGGCTCTAAATATAGTACTAGAATGAAAATGGCTTTAGTATTTGACTCCATTTGCTGCTGCTGATCTGTGGGCTGCCGCGACGTCTGAGCTACTGTTCGATATGGAGGGAAAGCAACGGGGATTTTGTTCCGATTTGCCAAGTGATGGGGCCAGACCGCCTGCTTTGCTCCGTGATCCAACGTAAACAGAAGCTGAAGCCGGCGAACCGACCGCCGACCGCGCAGCATTTTTATCATTGATGGGTCGCGACTCGCGGCGATTGCCGGTGATTGCCGGTGATGATCGGGACCAGGAACCAGACACGCACCGTTCTTTCCCGTCTGCGCATTGCTGGCGCCAACATGTGATTTGCGAGGATGATATTTACAGAAACAGACGGGGTTTCCACTGCACGCAGCGGATAATCTGGCACTGATTTGCGACCGCTACGCCACGGAACGCCTCGCGGGCCTCGCGGGCAGGTGGGCAGCAGGTGCGACACCGGACGGGTTCGTTGCAGCGACCAGCGAAGCGCCGCGCAGCCGTGGCGGACGTGAGCAGGGGCGCCGTGTTCCGCGCCTCCGGTCCGGCTGCCGACCAGCCAGCCCGTGGTTTCTTTTTTGGATTTGAATGGATGCGGCCGGACAGGATGAGGATGAGCGCAGCAGCCTTCTTGGATCATCTTTTGCGCGGCTCATCCTCGTTCTTTTGCAGCTTGCCGAATTTGATTGACTTGCCCATCTCGATCAAGCCGGGTTCAAGAATATCCTATCCTACGAAACACGGAAGCACGCCCGTTCCGAGTTTTGAAAAGCCGTGGACGGAATGCTGCTGTTCCCTGTCATGCTGCTGTTTCTGATCGGCGTGGCACGGTTTTTTGTCCGTTCTCTGCGTCTCTTCTCCCGGACGACTGAATTTGCTTCAGTGGAGAAAACAAATTTGCCAAGTCAGCTGACTTACAGCTTGTTTATTCATTACAAGTTTTACAACTATATGATCAAATTCAGTGTGTGAAATCGCGCATGCATGAAGTCCACTGTTGGAACCATTCCAAAACAAGCCAATTTGCGCCATAATTTCCTGTTTGACCTGTGCATGGAGCGATAACATTAAGGTTGATGCTGATCTCACCAGAGAAAATTTAAGAGCTGAGAAAGCTGAACATTATGCAACTAATGCTTGTTTTAAAAAGGAAAACGTATGCGGCACAGGTTCTAGAACAAAAGTACCTGTTCTTTTTTCCATTTTATAATCCTGCTGGCAGGACCTCGCGCCCTTTTCATTATTCATTCATTCATAAGAGGGCGAACAATTAACAAGAATTCACGCTGTCAATTCTAGATCGCATCGCAGGAGAATAATCAGCACTGACATGGTGCTTAATTATATTACCACGAGATATTAAAGAAAACAGCGGTGGTGTCAACGAAAGGAGCACAGAAGCTGAACAGCAGGAGACAAGGCGATATATACAAGTGGCATCATACCCGAACCATCCGTCGTTCCTAGCCTGTAAACGCATCTATCTCGTCGAGTCAAAAATGATAGGGAATGGTGCGGAATATCTTCATACTGCTACTCTGTTAATTAGTACTGCTTGTTTCTGTTCTTTGAAGAAAATCTGGTTTCGAATGCCAATTTGGTGAGTATCACTATCAGTATGAGGTCGAGCAACGATTCACATCTTGCTTTTCTTTTTTGGACTGGTCGCAGTTTCCAGCCGTCCGGAGCTCGCGAAAAATCTGACCAGAAACATGTCGTTTATGCAGCCGCAAAGCTGGGGGCGGCGTGGCGGCATGCCTGCGCGGCCCCGGCGGCGGCCAGTGCCGCTCAAACCCGCGTCCACAGAGATGGCAGCCGGAGTTAAGTCCCGTTGAAATTCAGCTCGATTCGCCGGTTGCCCACACATTTTCAGTCGTTTTCGTGCTGATGGATGGTTGTTCGTCGAATCGAAACGAGCCGCTGATCCGGAGCCACGCCATTTCGCCATTTCGTGAAGGTTCTTGGACGTGCAAGGCATGGGTGACGGGACTCGCCATATGCGCCCAGCCAGGCCGTGGCCTGACCAGCGTCATGAACCGCATTACTCGAGCAAACATGTGATCTGCTGCTCTTCATTGCTGCTGACACTAATGCAACGTGGACCACGGGGAGTTTGTGGCGCTTGCAGCTTGCTTCTTGTGGCGCCCCAGATTTCAAAGAGAGAAGCTTGCTGCTTACTCCCTGCGGTCCAGCAGTCGAGCTTGGTACGCTGTTGACGGCGAGCAGCACAGCTGCACGTACAGGGACGAATTCCAGTTACACACCTTGTCCACCTGAATCCTGATACGTCACTCGATTAGCTACGTGCCTGTAACTCTGTTATTACGCAGTTGGAGGCACTCTTGTGATAACTGATGAACTAGTTTTCCAGAATAAAGAGTTACTAAGTATTTTCAGGACATCACATCGGAGACTCGGAGTAAAGCTCAGACCAGACAAAACTGAAGAACAAGCGTGGGCGTGACGTGACCTGTGAAGATAGATCATGGGTGAATGCCATTTTGGCGTGCCGAGCCAATCCTCAGCCAGTCAGCCATCTTATCCTAGACATAACTCTCTTTTACCATGCTAGCTTGGCCCCGCCCAACCCAAGCCTTATCATTTTATCGACTTGTTTCGATTTTGTGATTATCCAGATGCTTAGCTCTCAGTACTCACTACTCAGAGTGGTCTACATGTTGATTGTTTATTGCTGATAATCTCGGATTTGTCAACTTACGTCCCTTTCACTGAAAACTCAAGTGAACGTCATCGTCTTATCTCCCAAAGGGATAAAAATACGAGCTTCTGGCGCCGTTGAGAAAAAGTGCATCCGCTGCTGCAGCTGTATTGTGCAATTGCAGTCTTGCAGATGATGTGCAGTCCGTCGAATGCTACTGGAATCACAAGTGGTTGAACACTGAAATATTGTTTGACTTTAAATACGTTACATGCGTATTACAGTACTCCTATTCAGGATAGTGCACCATCAGTCATCACTCGTCAGGGACTAGAGACAAGGAAGTAGATTTTTTCTGGGCTTGCGCATACCATCTTGTTTTCTGTCATTTAGGGTTTTTTTTTTTTTTCAACAGAAGGAATCATTTCTGAGTTGCTTATATCATGCAGGTTTGACGCCCAATATAGAACCAATAGTTATTATACTGTTAATTAAAGCTAATAAATATATATCTCCCTCAAGAGTAAAAAAAAAAAAAAAAAATCTAATATATCAAAACCATCCACACGCATCACTTGATTGACATTTGGCAACAAACCAAGGAGAATTGAGATAAAATACTAGACGGCGAAAGAAATGTGGATAAAAAATGGCAGGTGGAGCAGCGGATTGGGTAAGACCAAATGATTATAGATTATGTAAAGCTGGGACAAACTTGTAATGACAATCATATTAAGACCAAGTACTACTTAATGCTAGTTTATCGGTTAAGTTTTTGGTCATGTTAGCACAGAGATTGGTAGACAGGTTAGCTGATAAGCATGCTGATATTGTTTTCTTGTGATATTTAAAATATACCATGAATGATAAGCAGGGCTGAGTGGCTATGTGCCAGGTGGCCCTCAGCCTCGGCGCTAAATTCTTCCAATTTATACTGATGGTGGTGATTCAAAAAGTAGATTTGTATGTAGCATTTCCTTGGTATTTTCTCTGTATTCCTGCAAAGATAAATAATTCACACAAGTCGTGCAAATCATTAGTATAAACTCTATCTTCTACAATTTTTATTCTCTTTTAATCATTTTTAATATTTATTTATGAATAAAAAGTTAGCGCTATCCACCGTCGTCCATCAACAATTGTATGCGCAGCGTCCCCGTATCTTGGCGTGTGTCACCGACATCCTCCACCACCCGCCCCCAATGCAAGTCCTCTAGAGCATCTCACTCGACTTGCACGTCCGTCGTCTTGACTTGGTCAACATGGTCATGTACACTTGCATTTGTCGATGTCCCTAGGTGTCATCAAACGTGGCTAGTCACCCCTGTCTCCTAGTCCTCAGTCCAAGACTCATGTCTGTCCTTCACCGCTCCCGGTCCAAGCCTCAAATACTACCATGAAAAAAAACCTAGCCACTCATGCTATTTGCATGGATCCTCCTACTGGTTTTCTTACTAATCACAAACTTTAAATAACTTATATTTATTTTTATTGCAGTGAAAATATATACCACATTACCGCGGGCCATAGAACTATAATATCATTCAAACCGGTAACTTTTATGAAGTTTCTAGGATCACCTATAAGGGGATTAATATCACCCCAATGCAGCCCAATGTTGTTACGGAATTTTTATTGGTAACGTTCAATTTGAAAAAAAAAAAAAGTATAGATAAGGATAAATGTCATGTTTTATTTTTAAATATAACCCAGGGACCTTTTTCGTATCCTATAATTTAAAATACTAATATAAGTGAAAATGGTTCACTGTCAAGTTATAATGGAAAGGAAAATGGAAAACAACGGGCTATTTTTTTTCAGCGCATTTGATGGAGGTAATGCGGAGGCCCGACATGGCCTAACCAGCGTAGCGCACGTCGTCAGGCGGCCCAAGAGAAATTGCTTCGCCAGCCTAGTAAGCCCAATCCATTTTGCGCAAAAAGAAGTAAGCCCAGTAGTGTGTACGCTGCAGGGCCTATAAGAACGCTTATTATGTGTATTATTTCAGCTTCGCAAAATGATATTCTGGGTGTTATATAAGCAAGCTATTTGTTTCTCAAAAAATAAGAATCTAAGGACATACATTTGAATATGACTAAATTTATATATGAAAATATATTTTATGCTAGTCTAATTATGCTTATTAGGATGTTAGTTCAGTTTTATCATTCAAATTTGTTATAGCTACATCTTTTATATGGGACTTAGAGAGTATGCAATTGGGCTTTCGTAAAAAGCATTCCTATTTCTTTTACCTCTTGACAACGAGCATTGTTTTGTTATGTACAATTCGTATCCGTGATGCGCTTGAATTATTCCCCTCTTAGGGCGACGACGCATATGTTTTGTTGAGGTTACTTCAATATGTGTGCACCACCTAAAGATCTTCTTGGGTATCTTAGCCATGATATTGTTGCCTGAAAAAAAGTAATGTTTTAGGCACCTGAAATATACCAGATTTTTATGAATGTGGTTGGAATTGAGGAAGAAGAGGGGGTTGGATGGCTGTTACAGTACTAGCGAGATTTTTATGAATGTGGTTGGAATTGAGGAAGAAGAGGGGGTTGGATGGCTGTTACAGTACTAGCGGCGCTACAGTACCGGTATTGTTCACGAACTGGCGACAGCTAGGGTTTGGTGTGCTAGGAATGCCGGCTTCGGGGCTCTGCCACGACCGCCAAGAGGGAAAGGTTTTCTTATAATCTCTTGCTTAATTGTAGATTGATACATCTCCTCTCTTTATTATATAGAGATGTTTAACTTGGCCCCTAAGCAAGCCACTAATTAACCCTAATGGGCTAAGGCCCAATAGACTCTTGACTCCTTTAACAGTACTCTCCACCTGGACATGCAGCTCGTCCTCGAGCTACAACCTAACGATAACTATAAGGATGACTCTGTACATAAAGCTAACACATAAGAACAATCCTTTTACATCTCGGCTTATTTGAAATAAATTGTGAGTCCTTATTGTTGACTCATGAAGATACGGTGGACATCCTCCGCGTGCTGGACCTAAACGTGTGTAGCCGCCTGGATCCCATGGAGACCATCCCCGAGCGACATAGGTGCACAGGTAAGGCCACCTAGAATTAGTCGAGACCGCGACCAGCGGAGACGCCCTCGCCTGGCCGACGGTAGCCGAAAACAGTGGCGCTAGGCAATGCGTCCTCGCCGGTGACAAAGAGGAACACACCTCCCCTACCATTGCTCCCACCGAGTTGGAGTGCGCCGTCCGTGGGAAAAACACCATGTGCGCACCTGGAGATAACAGCGGGTCGGTGCAGGTGATGGTGATCGGCTGATGGGTCGAGGTCGTGTTCCTCTTTGCTGAATACGACAACTGACAAGGCCGGCGCATCTCTTGCCGGGCGCCGCACTAGCAAAGGCTGCGTGCTACCGCTGCGGATCGCCTTTATCGCCGGCGGCCGGCAAACACCGCAAGGATTACTGCGTCGTCGCCGCTGGTTGAAGATGGGGCGTTGCCCTACGGCGCACCATGAGGCGATGCGCGCTCGGCCGACCGATAAGCGTCGCCGGAAGGGCGGGATGCCCCCGACCCGTGGCGATCCGTGGTGGGCTGCGGCGGAGGCGTGGTGGTGACCGCGACCACTATAGGCAACCGGACGGCCGGCCGGAGGCGTATGGTTGGCAAATCACCGGCGGTGGCGGCCGATTCTCCAGCGGGTAATCCGGCGGTCCCGGATCAGCCATCGATGCCGAAGGCCGTACATGGCAGCCATGAGATTGTTGAACGTTGCCACCGTCACAGCCCACGCAGGATCTCCGAGAGATAGTGTGGAGATGGGAACTGCGGTGGAGGATCGATCCATGGCTCCGGTACCAGATTGTTACAGCGTCGGTGACGGGACCGTAGAGGTGAGTGGAGAAGTAGGCTAGACTGAGAATTAGAGTGCAAGGGATAACGAGGAAGTGGCGCAGCGGGAGTTCTGCCGGCGGCAGCGACAGAATCGCTCGTAGCCACCGTCGAAGGGGAACCCGCCCACCTTGGGAGGTTTATTCCTTCTTCGATAATCTGATTACAATCTCCAGGTGCCGTTTTATAGGATAGGTTGTATACATCTTAACTAACCACAATAAACCTTTAGTTACCTCCCTTCCTCTCCTAACGTAACCAGCCAAGCCTCTAGCCATGGCTGGGCCTGGGCCAAATTGAAACCAAATATGTTATTCCAATGTTTTCGGGAAAAAAAAATTATTCCAATGTAAATATATAATGTTTTGCTAAGACGAAACGTCTTTGACTAATATAACTTCTGTGATCCAAACAAAAGTAGTGGTATTGGATTCGTGTTCCTGATCACTTATATTTATAATTAAAATTTGGTGTCATGAAAATGGCAAACTGATAGACCAGTTATTGGTTAAAAAACTTTGTAATGAAACAAAATTTGCGTTACATTTGCAGGGAGCAGTACATAGCACGCGATAAGAGAAGCCACACGTTGTGGCAGAAAAAAATGATTCCTCGATAGGAGAGGGAAACATCCCAGCACTGGAATTTTTGGACGTGGCGGGATGGTAGAAAATTTTCTTCTGTCCTCGATGCACCAAGAAACCTTGACCTTCGACTGTGCCATTTGTTATGGTGGAATCTACTTGACAATGGCTCTTATTTTTCTTCAATTTATGTAGGATTTATCACGACTACGCTGCTTTGGCCCATGTGCAGGAGGCCCCCTTGGAGTCTGACCTCTCGACGGATGAGACTGTTATGGTGGGCATCACCCCCCCCCGGTCCCCATCCTCCGGGGCTCGGGGCGACTGGTGGGCGGACCAACTCCTTGCCAAGTTCGCCCGGTGAGGCCGGGGGACTCGCGGACAACGGACTGCTTTTGGACCCCCTTTCGCCTCGCCCGCGATCGGTGGCGAGGCAGATGTCGCTATAGCACCCGCGCCCGTTTCCTCTGTCTGCCCGGCCGGGCGTCACCGTCTCTTTAATGGCCGCGCCCGGTAGGGCGGATGATGGCGACAGCAGAACACTCCGTGGCGCGGTGCCAGCGGAAGCCTCCGTTGATGCCTTCATCGCCTCCGTCACCCCTCGCACTCCATAAGGCCCTGTTATCTGAGCCACCGTGACTACTATTGTCCAAGTTGGTGCATGTGGAATGGAGGCTCAGGAGAAGCTCCCGCTTGGCCGCGAAATCGGCTTACAAATGACCGAGCGACCGGCAGGCGCTCCGGGTGATGCTCAACGAGTTGGAGGGACGTCGGGTAGACGACCCCTCGAACACCCCGGACCCGATTTGGCGGCACGGTTCCATGAATGCTTGAGGGGCGTCGCCAATGCCTCGTTAGTCCGAGCTCCTCCAGCGAGTTGTTTCCGTTGATGGCTCGGGGGCTATCAACCTGTAGCTTTTCTTCTCTGTTGGTACAACCGTATTGTTCCGCCGTTAGAGCCAACAATTTATGTTAAGTGATACCTCTAAGGACACTCACAATGCTAGAAACTATCATGGTTTCTATAGTCTTGGACATTGTGTAAAAAAAACTATCTCTCACAAGGCAATTTTCTATCATGATGTCACATGACCCACTTGTCACTCTCACAAATTGTCTTGGTTTACGTGAAGACCTGTTTCTTAGTTAGACTTGGTTTCTTGGGTTTTTTTTCTCTCTCTATTCAATAAATATAGCGTCCACATCAGCAAAAGCAATAAATAGAAGGGTAATAAATGAGGATAGAAACCATGGTAGGTCTACATTGTGAGTGCTCTAATGGACTTTGGCACCTCGCCATTCACCGATAGAGGTTGTAATCGCGACATTTGTGATTTCTTTTAATGCACAGTGCGCACTTTCGGGAATTTTTTTTTAAAATTTTACGGTCTTATTGATGTGCAAACAACATAGGAAGATTAAATAGAACGTTGACCTGTACTGTACATACCTATAGTAAATTAAGAACACCTAATGCAGTTAATGCTCCTTTCAACGCTACAATTAACTCCGTCATAAAGAGCCTCAGCGCACGCACACGAACATGTAAACAGCCGCACCGTGCGCGCGGGGGACACCTTGGCGCTTGCATGTCCACGCACCGACACAGTTTGATGGCGACGGCCATGGCCCTGGGTCCCGGGCGCAGGGCACAAACGGACCGGGTGTCCGGCCGGGTCACACCATGGCGTCGAGGATCTCGGGCCGCGACGACATGGCGACGGCAGCCCGGCACACGGGGCAAAGCCACTTGCGCTGGAGCCACAGGGCGATGCAGTCCGCGTGGTATACGTGCCCGCACGGCCGCAGGCGCCGGCACCGGCCCCAGCTCGCGTCCGCCAGCCGCGCCTTGCAGATCGCGCACAGATCCACGTCGCCGCCGTCGCTCGTAGTCTCCGGGCCCCGCTGGCCGGCGGCCCCACCCGGCTGATGAGGGACGTCGACGACGACGACGACGTCGTCCTTGTTCTTGTTCAACAGCGCTTCTTGCTTCCCTGCCGCGGACGAAACGCCGCCGCCGACGACGACGACGACGGCATCCTTCGCGCTTCCCGCGCCGTCCTGGCAATGGCGCACGGCCCAGACGATGGTACAGAGCACTACGAGGCCCGCGAGGACGCCTAGAACTAGAAATATCGCACCAGCCATTGGTGAGCGGATGTTCCCGTGTTGCGCAGCAAGATGTGATGTGGCAAGTTGAGAAGGAGCAGGCTACGGTTTCGGTTTAAGTCTGTAATTACGATTTCGAGTTCCTCAGTACAATCAATAAATCTTTTCGTTGAGGACAGTAAATAGACTCGGTTAAGTACTCGGATTCCATGTCAAGGGCTCTCTCTCCAGGTTCGATTGAAATTTCAGTCGGAAAAGGAGAACGAAACAAATTACAGAACGTCAGGACATCCCATCTACTTTGGAGCTAGTTAAGTTGGAATCTTGCTGACATGCTCAACTGCTCATGTTTTAGCAAGTGGTTATATGAGGTACAGGCTTGAAGACAGGTCCGAACATTGCTAATATCCAAAAAAAAAAAAAAAGTACTATTATTTACACGCTAGAAACAATAGATAATCTTTCTAGTATGAACATTACAAATCCTGAACAATATATTAGTTGTAAACTACAAAACATGATCATATTTATAGTATAAATTTTCAACCTTCTATTTCGACAAGATATAATGTTTCTATCTAGCCTAGTACTTATTAACAAAATTGAGTAGCAATATTTGCACCATAAACCATGAACAAACTCTATCAATAATAACATATATGCTATCACTCTAACTGTTGATCACCTTTAAGTGAAAACACAAGCATGTACGATGATAATGTTAGCGAAAAAACATAGTAGTTCATGCCAAAAAAAAAAAAAAAAAACACTGGTACCAAAGAAAAGTTTAGAGGCTACCTACTCGTGATTTGAAAAGAGGTTGAAATTCAAGAACAACAGACACTGACTATATTCACGGAACACCGCCTTCTTGGTGGTGAGCCTCCATGATTAGTGACTTATGTGTGCGCCGTTGCAAAAAACCATCTTAGGTGGTGTTTGGTTCCAGGGACTTTTTTAGTTTTTTTTTATGTGTTAGAACTAAAAAGTCCCTAAAAGTTCTATGAAACCAAACAAGGGGACTTTTGCTAAAGTCCCTAGGAGTACCTCTTAGAGATTTTTTTTTAAAAAAAAATATGACTAAAAAAAATGTCCTAGTTTTTTTTTTTTATGTGTTAGAACTAAAAAAGTCCCTAAAAGTTCTATGAAACCAAACAAGACTTTTGCTAAAGTCCCTAGGAGTACCTCTTAGAGATTTTTTTTTTAAAAAAAAAGTACTATGACTAAAAATGTCCTAAGACTTTCGTAACAGAACAGGCCTAAACAATTCCACGCACGTAATGCATTAACCGAAGCACCTAATATGTATGGACATATTTTTTATCACACTAGTAGCTAGTGTTTTGTACCATACGCACATTCCAATTTATGAAATTATTGCACTTATTACTTGAACATTTTACAAGTTGTAGGTTTAATTTACAGCCACCTACCAAGTTGTTGTGATTTACTCAAACAATATTAATGTTATTTTTTTTTTTGAAAGCGTGCATTGTGCACGTCTTTGCATTAAGGAAATCGAGTTTATGATTACATCCTACTTACTCTTTGGCGAGATGCCATCAAGTAAGAAGGTCCCACACGACATAAGTCGCCGGCTGAAAACGGCGCAACAATCTAGGGTGTACTAAGATTGGATAACTAGTTGTGCGACTAGAGAGCGTGCTGGACTGCATCACAGCTCCTTGTCCAGCTCAACGAAGGAGCCATGCTTTGCATCGGGCCGGAAGAGTTCCTTGACGCTGAGCTGCTATGGGGGGCGCACGTCGGACGAAGCGGTCGTGGAAACGTGTTGCCAGGACCGGTATGGGGTGTTGGACGAATCGTCTTTCTCTTCCCGTTCCACTTGTTCGGGAGCACCCCTCGCGGGCTGGCAGCGTTCCGGACGTGGATCCCTGTAGAGACGACCCGCAGCGAAAGCCGGGAGCTGCGGCGGATGGAGTGGTCGCCGTGTACAAGGTGGGATGCACGCCGATGAGGAGGCAACTACAACAGAGGCTCCTTGATGGGGACGAAGAGGGAACCCGAGAAAGGCGGGTAACTGAAGCCTCGGTGGCCGACACGGCCGCCGTAGTCATTTTAATGTTATTTTAGAGGATGTGCACTACAAGTAACCGTTGAACAGGCGAATTGTTGTATTTCGGCACGGGTAAAGTTAGGGATCGCCTTGTTCGGGGCCGGTGCTGGTGCTGGTTTGTTTGTTGAGAGAAAAGTACTGGCCGGGCCGGGGTGATGGCTGGGGGGTGCTGGTTTGTTGTGAGAGAAAAACACCGTTGGGTGGTGGTGAACCAGCCGAGCCGAAACAAGACGATAGCTTGTCGGGACTCCCTAGTATTATACGTACCAACAAGCACCGAAGAAAGCTTCGTATCTCAAAGCGAAACTTGTGATCTCGTATCTTTTGCCAACCGACGCGAGACTCGTATTGATCAGGTACTATAGTGTTCCATACGGTGCGCCGTGACAGGTAAAGCATGGGCAATGGATAGCAGTGGCGACCCGCCGTCTTAAGCACGAGAGCGTTTGTTAATCGTCACTACTCTTAAGAAAAAAAAGACACCACGAGCTTTGCAAGATTTACAGTTGGACGTTGCGTGGATGCCATTACTTGCCATCTCAAACGCCTCATGATTTGCAAATTAGCAAGGTCCTTTTGCGCTTTAAAGCACGAAATCCTTTTTGCTTTGAGTTTTAAATTTGGAAGGAAAGAGGAAAACAACTTTGAAGGTGGCTTTCTTAAGGCAAGTTTGGCTGTCCATTTGTACAGTGTACACCTAGAGCATTTGTTTATTCCCCTATATGCAGTCTACTACCGCACTGCCATGACCAGCATTGTCCGGGCGAGCAGACCAAATTCAGCTATTCATGAATCAAGATTAATTGCAATACTAATACTGGTTCTAAATGGCACTGATTACCTACCATTACGTTCTCGAGAGGGCACTGAAGACCGAACCTATTCAACCACCAGAGCCAGCATCACCATCAGTTTTTTGACCTCTCATTCTCTCATAAACCCTTTCATAATTGCAACAACGTGACCACTCGCCCTCTGAACTTTCAAAGGTCTGAATATTCCCCTTCTATGCCATTGCACGATCTGGAATAGAAGCTGAGAAGTCAGATCTGCAGTTACAGAGCCTGAAATAAAAAAGATGAGCGGTTAGACTGCCTTTTTACTACTGGAGGCTGCAGAGATCGAGCACGGTCAGAGACGACGAACATGGCTAGGGTTTCCAAGGCCATCTTCCTTCGGTCGGCAGCCTCCTCTTGGGATTACAAAAGAAACTCCCCCACGTCTCTTCCGAGACACTGATACGAGTAAAATAGAAACTCACTCACCTGGCTGTCTGGCTACCACTCCCCTTCCTTTTCTTTGTTCGAATCCATTGGAGCCCACGAGGTCGTTGCCTCCCTCCCTTCCCCACCCAAAACCCTCTGGCCTCTGTCACTAAATAAGTGAGAGCCCCATCACTTCGAGTCTTGGATCCTTGAAGATTCTGTGCAATCTCATCATCTCTCTCGCTGGGTCCTATTCTTGGCAGGCTTTTCACGATCCGTTCAGATGCGCAAGACTAGCAGTTCCTGGAGTTTCAGGACCCGCCGGCTAAAAGGTACACTCCTCATTACAGAATCTGTAGGGCAGATTGGCCTGTTGTATTCTTGTTCTTGGATTGTTTTTGTATTTGTTTCCTTAACCTGGACGCTAATCGTCCGCTAGACGCAATCTTAAATCCCCATTCCGTGTTCATGGCATTGATTCGATCGAAATAAACATGTTGGGAAGCCGCGATCTTTCTTTCTTGGAATCTATACTCGTTTGACTTATTGTCTGATTGTCTCGCGCAGACTGAAGATCACGAACGCTCCGAGTCGGACGCGGCTCGGTCTCTTCTTGCATAACGGAATCTGATCTTGGAGATGGAGCCGGCAAAGGGGAAGATGAGGAGGACGTCTTCCAGCCTGCTCCTGCGAATCACCGACATCTGCAAGGTGCATTCCGTCGCTGTCGCGGAGAACGTCGGCGAGAAGCCCAACGCCGGCAGCACCGGGGGCAGCAGTGAAGACGGTCCACACCTGAAAATATATCCGCAGCAAGTCTCTGACCATGAGAGTTGCTCTGGGACATCCACTGCCCGCTACGAGGGAAGCGGTTGTTGAGAACCTTCTTGATGCAGTCTCCGGTGTGAAGTTGGCCTATGTCAAGGTTCAGCAAGCAACTGTGCCATATGATCCTGAACTGGTTGCGGCCGCTGGTGAGCATTTTGCGTCAGAGCTTGAAGAGACAGCTGGACTTAAAGATCTGTATTTTGGTGTCAGCAAGTGGAGCAATCCAATGTACCAGTCTCATGTGAGCTCCAGGATTCATGAGCGTCAAAAGCTTGCTCTGGAGTTGCAGGCTGACATCTGCAAGAAAGACTCTGAACTTGTTCTGTTGCGAGCAGAGTTTCAAGAACTGGAAAGGAGGAATATGGAACTGAAGGAGAAAGTGGACCAGAGAGCGCTGCACTTGCACAGAGAAATCAGTTCTGACATTGGTAAGGGGATCAATAGATATGTTCATTGAGTTGTTTGAGAAGTCATCAAAGTGCATACGTGATTTCACAAAAACTCATCATCAGTTCGATTAAAGTTTCTGGATGGGACCTCAAATACTCTAAGTTTCCAGTCGATAATTCTGTTGTGTTTGAGAAAAGGACTCACAAGAAGTATTGTGTTGAGGCCTACTTTGCTCGGGCAATGCTGATGCTGACCAAAGAGGATTATTTTTCCATGGATTCATTTTACCATGTTATGAGTTTCCAGGATCCATTCGATGCTCTTGTTGAGTCGCCAAATTCCAACTTTGGAAAATTCTGCCGAGAAAAGTATCTGGTTGCTGTACCAAGTAGTATGGAGGGTTCCTTCTTTGGAAACTTGGATCACAGGGCATTTGTCGAGATGGGAGGGCATCCAAGGACACAATTTTACCAGACATTTGCAAGAATGGCTAGACATGTCTGGGCATTGCTCACAATTGCTCGCTTCTTGAAACCAAGGGCTGAGATGTTCTTTGTCAAGAGTGGCGTTCAGTTTCAAAAGAAGCACATGGAAAGTGTACCAGCTAAGCTGACCACAGAGGAAGCAAAAGATCAGTGTTGGGTTTACAGTAATGCCAGGCTTTAAGATCGGATGCACTGTCATCAGGTGCAGGGTCTATCTGTCCATGCTCAACACAAGTGACTCGTAAACACATTATATAACTACATACATCATTAGGTAAGCAAAATGCATAGCTTTATAGTACTCCATACTTCATAGTTCTATAAATAAGCTTACAGTTGGAAGCTCCTGTATTATGACTAGGAACATGATCTAATAGATGACTCAAGAGTACTAGTACTAACTAGTTGTAAAGTCTTATGCTACTATATAAACATTTTCAGTAGTTTGTTCTGATCTTTCTGGGTCATGACGCCGTTCATGATCTACTTGAATACACTGAAGAAATTGTGAACTTTGGAATTGAATGCGCTGATTCTCAGTATATATACCAATTCATTTGGAAAAATGTGCACAACGAAATTTTGGCCCTTTGAAGCCAGAACGCTACCTATTGTATGTAACAATGAGTGAAACAATGATGTAGTTCATCTGGCAAAGATTTTGGCAAAGAAGTTTGTCGGTTTTGGGTTCTCCAAGCATGCCACATGAGCATATCTTCCTAGTTTGTCAACCTGTCTTGGCTCCCCCTGTGTCCTTCTTCTTGCAGATCTTGCAGGTCTTATCGACCCAACCTTCCTCCACGTATTGCCCATCGACTGAATTTGAAACCAATTTGGTCGGTCAGTATTCAGTAGCTTGTTGTTCTTTCTCTTGTTCAGAAAAGAATAGCAAATTCTCTTCAAAAAGAAAAGAATAGCAAAAACTTTGTGTGTGATAATATATTTTCAATAGGCACTATTTTTTTTTTTTGACGAAAATAAGCACTATTTTCATCATACTGCACTTGTTTTTGACGTATCTCACTGTAAAGCTTATTCAGTCCTGGCTCATGCAGTGTTTATCTGAATATCAGTAAACAATACACGATTATTCATTCTCATGAGAAAGGTATAGATCAGATACCATCAACATATGACTTGAAGAAATCCTGATAGGTGCCACCAATCTTCCGCCTCAGTGCTCCATACTTCATTGCAAATCAAACAAGCGTATGAAAAAAAAAAAAAAAAATCAGACCACTGATGGTAACATTATCGACCCGCAATTGCTTTGCATCGGTGGTTCCATTTCCATACATACCTGTTCCCTCGTCATCCTCCCTCCACCTTTGGTGGACTCCTGGCCTCATACAGCAGCTCGGCATCCTTCTCCGACCGGACCTGCGAGAAGTCCAGCGCCTCGGTGATGCTTCCGAACAGGGACTGCTTGTTCGCCTCCTCCTCATTTCCCTTTGCATAAGCTCTAACTGATCTGGGGCTACTCCTGATTTGGTGAGCTCCAAACGATGAGCTCTTGGAAGGGGGTCAGCGGGAGAGCCCTCATGGCCATTGATTCAGGAATTAGGAGTTCAGTGCAAGTGGTTTCTGCACAAGTATGTAGCACAGGCTTGCCAAGCGCGATCAGGCCGTTATATACGCAGGACCACTTGGGGAGCGGCAGCGCTTCAGTTCTGTGGTGGCCACAAGACTACGTGGTGCAAGGGAGGCCTGCTGAAACGAGAGGGAATTCTGACCCAGTGCGACGTGGGTGTGTTCAGGCTTCAGACATGAGGAGGCGCTGCGTGTTGCTGTTGCCGGCCTGCAGCGCTGTGTGTGGCCCAGGAAGTCGAGGAAGAGGATTGCCGGAGTTGGTGACTGAGAACTGGGCTGCGTGGCTGGTTTACCTGAATGAAGTTTACAGAAAGGGATTTTTGTGGAGCACAGAAACACTTTGCATGTTTACGCAGGAAAGGTTGCATGTTTACGCAGGAAAGGAGAAGGAAAAAAAAAAGCTTGAGCATAGTCTTCATGTCCACGTATCAGACTCACTGAAAGGAGACATTTGTGTATGGGATGATGGGATCCTTACTTTCAGAGTTTCAGTTTCATGAACATGGAGATACTGTTTCCAGCAGGCTGAGGTTTGCTCGGTGCCTGCATTAGCTAGCTTGAAAGTAACCATGTGCATCGTGCACGGTATCGATCATCAAGACCTCAATTATAGACGTGATTTGTTTATCTAGTTTGCTTGACCTGGCTGTCTCCCGATAAGTACAAGGTGCAAACACTGACAATCTGACATAGAGCCCCGAGAAGGCCTGACTTTGCTTTTAACTTGGATGAGTTGGGCTCTAGAAAGCAACTTCTATCAAGCTACATATAGGTGGTTATTCTAATCTTAGGATCTCGAATTACTCGTGCATAATGCCTGGATATGCTGGGCACTGCGTGTGCTACCCTTGACGACCTTCGGGATCAAAAGAATATAGTCGCTGGATGCAGCCTTTTCATCAGTTTATTAATGGACAGTTATGTGCTTGCGAAGCTCTATCTGATGAGTGACTCGGCGAGAGTATTTCAGATTTCAGAGATGGTTTATAGTTGAAGGGTACAGGCAGCTGAGGCAACAAGCATTGTGGACCTCAGGTGCCGCAATCTCCATGATGGCCTGCTGGCTCGTAGTAGCAATGTCCCCGGCTGCTTGATTGATTCCCCATCAGATCGTCGCAGCATATCGGCATTCAGCGGCATGAATGCTGAAACAATCATGCCGCCGTGACATACACGACACGCCCCTTTTCGTTGGTCGCCGGCATCAAATCAACGTCACACAACGCCCCCCGGCGAACAGTTGCTGGTCCTTTTCTATTGTATCATCGTCGTCGCGAGGATTTAAGTGCTGCCATTCCTTGCGCTCTGTGAGGTGAACTTGGCTTCAATGTTGGGGCTAATTAAACAACCTCCGATCCAGCACAGGAATTGGCAACGACCAAGAAGAAATATAGAACTGGAGATTAACGGGAGATTAATCGGAGGCTTCGCTGCTGCAGCGGGTCTTGGTGTCACTGAATAGCCAGCCCGGCCGGAGTCTGCTCCTGCACGCGTTCCACTCGTCCCGGCTGTAGCGCGTCGCCCCCAGTCTTTATGGGCGTCGCACGTGTGTTGTCACGTCAGGTCAAAGCCTACTCAGACAGGAATTGTCCTCTCGCCGTACGTCTACGAGTCTACCAGTACAGTACATTTTGGTAGTATAGTACACGAGTACAGTACGGGCGTTATTATCATAATAGTTCTATACAACTACGTAGTACAGTACGTGGCAGCCATCAGGTGTTCGTAGCATTCACTTTGACAAAGGCTCTTGCAGGGGAGGATTTGGGAGGGCCGAAGCGTCGGCGGTGGCCGCCGGGGCGTCGCCCGCGCCTCCAGCAGGTGTTCGTAGCATTCACTTTGACAAAGGCTCTTGCAGGGGAGGATTTGGGAGAGGCCGAAGCATCGGAGGTGGCCGCCGGGGCGTCGCCCGCGCCTCCAGCACCTGCCGCTCCTGCGCCTTCAGCGCCATCAGTGGATGCCTTCTTCGACTCCTTGGTTCTTCCTCCGGAGGAGCCGCGATCCTGGCCCGCCTGCGCCTCGGTCTTCACGGGTCGTCGGCGATGCCCCACGCCCGGGCGCCAAGAACCTGGCGACCAGGATCGGGAGACGCGCGCTGCGTGTCTTGTTGCCGCGGACATGAAGGCGCCCCGACCTCGGCTGCGTCATCTACGGACCCCACGATCGCCACCGGGTTCTGGCGGCTTTCGGCGGCGAATCCGACCACAGGCTTGCTTCGTTGGCGTCCCGCTTCCCCGCCTCCGGCCGTCTGGGACCTTGGCGGGCCAACGATGTCGTAGGTCGCAGGGCCTTGATGGGCACTCTGTCGACCCTGGTAAGCTGGTCGACTTATTTGTTTATAGTTAGTACAACCTCCTAAAGCTCCTTTGTTAGAGCCGGCGACCTTTGGTGTGTGTTTGCCGCCCATTCTAAGGCATCTCGCCTAAAAAATGCGCGAAGCTGTATAACATAAACTCTATTTTAAAGCTTAAAGCAATACACGCACATCGTGATTCGAAAAAAAACTTTGACAAAGTCTCCTGTTTTTGCTGGCGCTGGCATGACTTTTCCGTCGTTCCTTTTTCTTTTTGATCTCGTACTTTTGGGTCGTTTTGTTTTACTGGTACCAGCAAGATGGATATAGATCTTTGATAAAATCTCAATCTTTACCATTGGTCCCGGCACATCTTAAGACTATCCGCACTCATGTTCCTCTATTTACTCCCTCTATACATCCTAGTCATCAAGATTCTCTCCTTTTTACAGTCTTTATCTCCCTTTTTCATCCTTCTTTATATCTTTTACTCTATACCAACTACCAACAGTGAGGCCCATTTATAATTTTATTTAAATATATTCATATGTGATCTTGTTTTGAAGAATTTATTGAAACGCAATTTAATGGTGTAATCGAATTCAATTTGGTGTTGTGATTTGTGAGTTATAACCGTTTTTGGTTACATGGCGGAGTTGCATGCTCTCACCTCCCACCTCTCTCCCGAGGCGAAAGCATCTCCGTCAAAGTGTCTGCCTGCAGCGCGGTACATGTGTGCATCGTGCCGTGCCGCACGGCACGCCCCGACCCGTCGTGCCGTCTTGCGTGCCAGGCTTCGCCGCCGTGCGCGCCGTGCCATCGGCTTGCGTCGTGCCGTGCAGCGCCCGTGCTCGTCTTGGCGGCGGCCTGACCCAAGAGCGGCCGTGAAACCATCGGGGCGGCCGAGAACACGCCGTGCGCCCGTGCCCGGTGGCAGCCGCGACCTGGATTCGGCCGCCCCTCCTCCGCCCACGGCGCTTGATCGGCGCCCCTCGCGCCAGCCACTGCGCCTTGCCACTACTCAGCGCGGAGAAGGCGAAGGCGGTGGAGCTCCGCCCGCCCGCTCGTCCTCCATGACGGCATGAGGAGGCCCGGGAGGCGGTGCAGCGAGGGGGGAGGTTGGGGTGAGGGGGCGGGAGCGGTCGGCGAGGTGCCGCGAGGTGCCGGGGCCGGGCCGACCCCGGCGTGGGAGCGACCGAAGCGGCGGCGTGGGATTGGGACGGTCACGGGAAGGAGCGATACAGGAGAGAAGATGTTACGGGGAGTTAGGGACTTAGAATAAAAAATATAGAAGTGAAAGCTGTGAAAGTGTGAAACACTCTAATACTGAGTGGGCTGGGCCAAAATTCACTGGTTTTTGTATTTCATCGGGCCACCGGGCCGTTACCTATGCGTGCCGCGGGCAGTGTGCGGCCGAGCACGCCACAGTCACAGACGTGCCGTGCTTCACGCCAAGATGATCGTGCCGTCGTGCCTCGGGCGGGCCAAATTCCGTGCCACGGGCGTGCCAACAGGCCTCGTCTTTGCATGCATATATATAGCGGCGCTAGGAATACCGGGAGGGAGTGCCTTGGGGTGCGCAACGTAAAGCTTTACCGTGTCCCGCTGCAGCAATTTGTTCCGGTACCTGCTCCTCCAGTAAGCTATAACGTGCACCGCTGCGAGACAGTCTAAGACTATCCTTGCGCTCATGTTCACTATTTACTCCCTCTATACATCCTACTCATCAAGATTCCCTCCTTTACTGATCTTATCTCCCCAACTCATCCTTCTTTTTTTATATTTCTACTCTATACCAACTATCAACAAGGGTCCATTTATAATTTTATCTAAATATATTCATGTGTGATCTTGTTTTGAAGGATTTATTGAAACGAATTTAATGGTGCAATCGGATTTTAATTTTGGTTTTTGGTTTGTGAGCTATAGCTTTTTTAGTTTGTATCATCTGTGGGACCCACTGCTGGTGCTTTGTCTCCCCCTTTCTCTCCTGTGCGCGCGTGATGGGGCCATATGCATGCGTTTAGCGTGGCCACGCTATGTACTGGCAGTCTCGCGGAAGCTAGCGCCGAGCGGGACCATAGCGGAGGCGTAGCGTTCCCCGCTGCAGCAAAATTTCCGCCATCGCGCTCCTCCAGGAAGACCGTAGCGTACCCGCTGCAGATGGTCTAAGGACCCAAGCTCGTGGCTTATACTATCTCACTACACATACACACCACCAGGAAAACGACTGGAAGGCCAGGACCGGGACCATTACGAGCTCCGGATCATATAACGCGCGCTAGCAGCTATGCGTACTGGTATTACGTTCCTTTCCGTCGCGCTGAAGGCATCCGTATTCCGATTTTCCTATAAGTATATGTGTAGTATCATATACGTATCGCAGCAGGTATTCGGTCCACATCACCAGAGGTACGCCAATCAATCGGCGCTGTCCCCCCGGGCCGGCCATGCACGCACCTTCCGTCCACGTACGTCGTTCTTAATTGTTCGGTGACGAATAATCCGTCCATCAGGACACGCTAATCTCGTGACGAAAACAGGGCCTTAATCACAGCTCGTCTGCAGCCATTCTATCAGGCTTCGACCACGCCAACAAGTGGTTGCCCCTGCCTGCCGTCATTGTCAACGAAGGGCCGCTGGCCGGGCATGCCGAATCTTGAGACTGGATGGTCCGGGAAAAAGATGGCACGGGGAGCTTAAACTAATGGCGTCTTGCCGTCGCGTAATGCGGCGGACCGGGGGCAAGGGGATACCAGCAGGAGTAGCCCGTGTGGGGAGGTGCGCGATCGATGCTGTTGCCGCGGCCGCTCACCGCAACGCCCGACAGGCCGGGTAAAATAATCCCGCGGGAGACGGCGGGCTGATCTTGGTTGATCTTCCTAGGCGACGCGTCCGTGCGCCGGCGCTGAGGGATGAGAGGCGTCGGCGTCGCTGCCCACGCGATCGGCATTCTGCCCTGCCCCCCGTGCGGTGCGGTGCGATGCAACCGGTGACGGTGAGGAAAACGCGGCTCGCCCACCTCTGTTCGTTATTGTATTGTGGATACCATGTTTTCCAGAGGAATATATTCCAATGCAGAATTGCATACATGGCCTTAATTTAGGGATTTGGATAACATAATTGCAATGCTCCTCTCCATGAATCGAGCACCTCTCCTCTCTTCTCTTTTTTTTATACTATACTACATAGAAAGGATTTTTTTTTTTTTAATTCAAGGGCATATGTCTTGGCCTTTCAATTATAACATCAAAAGACTAAAAGGTTTACAGTGCAATTTAAGCATTCACCGGACGCCAGGCCTAGCTGGGAAACATTTATCCTTCCAAAACGACTCCAGGCTAGTGGAGCCCCTTCTAGGGCTCCGCGCGGCAGATGGAGTACAATGGTTGTCGGCGACGACCGGTTCCATGGCGCGCGACGGTTGGCCGCCAAATCTGCATTCCGCAACCCTCGGCCGGAAAAGCAGGCGTGGCATGTCCTGTTGAACAAGTGGGCCAGCGACCTGAGCACGCGGCGTCCCACTGCTCCGAGGCCCGTAGCGCGATGTGCGCCCCGCGAGGTTCTAAGAACTGTTCGGGGATGCCGCTCCATCCTCTGGGCGGGAGAACGTCGCGCCAAGGTCCTTCCCTTGCTTTCGGCGCTGGTTTGCGGGGAGGATTCGGGAGTGGTTGTTGCGCCGGGCGGGCCGTCGAGGTCCCAGCGACTTCCATGTCGCCCGCTCCTCCCACACCTTTGCTGCTGCGCTTACCGCGGCCGGTGGGCGCCTTCATCGACTCCTTGATTCTTCCATTGAAGGAGCCTCTTATCTTGGAGTGCTGGCCTAAGGTGCTCGGGATTGCGAAGATGACTTGGCCCCATGCCATCTCGGCCAGGCTCCGCCCGAGCCAACCGATCGTGGTGAAACGAGGTTGGAAGGGCGCCCGACAACGACATGTCTGTCTCCAACCACGAGATGCGCCTCCGGTTCCTTGAGGGATTTCGGTGGCGTTATCCGTTTCCCGGGCTCGCGGCGTTAGCGCCAGCCTGCTTCCCGGGGATCCGTCGGCCAAGGGACATGGAAGGTCAGGGCGTGGAAGACCTGCAGGAGCCTTGACTGGCATTCGCGTCGCCCGCGGTCGCTCAATAGTTTCCCTAGTTAGTACAACCTGCTAAGCACCACCATTAGCAGCTGGTGATTTTTGTTGTGTGTCTGCTCCGCTTGTTCAAAAGCATCTCGCCTAAAAATGGGCGGAGCCGTGTAACGAACTCCTTTTTCCTTTAAAGCAATACACGCACATGTGCATTTCGAAAAAAAAAATAATAGCAAAGAAACCAAACGATGATAACCAGTAGTATGTAAAATTGACTTGCTCTGCTTCTAGGCAGCATCAATCACTGTAAACCAATTGTAAAAAAAGATAAAAAAGAATCTTCTTGTCTTTGGGACATATTTCTTTGATCATCACGAGACATATTTCTTTGATAATCAATAAACCACTGAAACCACTCACGATGTATCTTCCGAGGGTAAACAGACCAAGTTGTGAAACCGTGACTCTTGCGCTGTAAGACACTCGCGGTTCACTCCTCACAGCGTGGTCCTGCCTGCCAAAAACATTACCCAGAGCACGCCGGCGTATCTTACGTGACAAGCCAATTCCACTTGCACAGCAAGTTTTGACCAATCGCCACCCCAAAAAGCCGCGCACGGCAGCCTTAGATTTCGATTAGCAACGTGACCTCTTCTCCAGGTGCCTCATACAAAAGGATGTACAGTACTACTTGAAGGATGGAGTACTCGGATCTCCTACGTACTCCCCGGACTGATCGAACATTGCGATGGAAATAAACGATTAAACAACAGCGACGACTCCCGGACAAGAATGCTCACTGTTGACGCGCACAATAATTAATAATATACTAATTGAATTGAAGCCGGATGACACAGCAACAAGGCTGCCATTCCTATTCCTATCTACTACTACAGGATCTACGGTCTACGTCCGTGCAGGGCCATGCATCTCCCTCCGACCAACACTCTCTGCTCCCGCCATCCCCCTATCCCTGAAATTTATTCACCAGGCTTTCACGTCGTCGCCAGAGATCGATCGATCGATCGCCATCGCCACACCAACACAGTTCCTTGTCTTCCTTCGTGCGTGCCTCAGTGCCTGCCTGCGTGCGTCGCCGTTTCGGCATTGACATGAGCGCGAGCCGAGCCGGAGCCCCCTTGTGTGTTCTGAATCTTCTGATCAACCCAGCTGTGTCTCCGGGATGAGGCCTGTGGTGGGCTTTCCCGCGTCGTCCGTATCCGGTGTGGGGGCCCACGCCGCATAGAGGAATGGGAGGAGCGGGAGTGCGGAGGCGACGCGCACGCGGGAGCGCGAGGACAAAAGGCGCCTCGCGTCCCCCTCCTCTCCTCCCGCCCCACACTAGTGCAGTGCAGTGCAGTGCGCGCCATTTTCTGCTCTCTCGCAGCTCGCCTCGTCCTCGTCCTCATCTCATCTTCTCCGCGCCCCTCTGCTCCTCCTCTCCTCCTCGTACAGAGCAAGCCAAGCGAAACAGCAAGCCACCAAAGAGGGAAGGAGAACGCGCGGGGCAGCCGGCCTCGTCGTTGCCGCTCAACAAACCTCTGCTTCACCCCGCACGCATCCATGGGGCGGCACAAGTTCCGGCTGTCAGACATGATCCCGAACGCGTGGTTCTTCAAGCTCCGCGACATGCGCGCGCGTGGCGCCGCGACGACCAGTCCCCGTGTGGCCGCGTTACGGCCACCCCCGAGCACGCCGAGGCACGCCGCGCCGTGGCTCCCGCACAGGGCGTCGCACTACTACACGCCGCGGGCCGGGGACCTCGTCCACCTGGGCTCGCCGTCGTCGTCGCCGCAGCTGCACCAGCACCACCACCACCCCAAGGCCTCCGACACGAGGTTCCCGCCGCTGCAGCTGTCGCCGCCGCGCCGGTCCAGTAGGCGCCGCCACCACCACCACCACCGGAGGCGGTCCGTCAAACTGGCCGCGGCGGCGGCGACGACGCACTCGGCCAGTAGCAGCAGCGGCGTCGCGTCGGCGTCGCCGGCATCCACTGCCGCCGTATGCCGATGCGGACGACGCCGGCCTGAGCTCGTCGTCGTCGAGGCGCCCGATACCCCGCCGTGCCGCCGCGACATTTTCGTCGGGTACAGCAGCGACGACGACGAGGAGGAGGAGTACGTGAACAAACCGACGTCTGTCGTCGCCGTTCGCGCTCGCGGCGACAGGCTCGATGGCAAAGTGATCACTTCCGCTACGGATATCATCATCGACCTGCGGACTAAAAGGAGGCCCGACAAGACGCTCCCGCCGATCGTGACCAAGCCGCCGGCGCAGAGGGGAGGAGCACGACGCATGCCAGCTCGAGGACAAGCACATGGACGTCCTTGCGCACGCGACACGACGAGCCTCGCCTTCGCCTGTCGTCCCCGAACAGAGCAAGCTCAAGCCGAGACGGTCCGTGTCGTCGTCGTCGTCGGCGCGGCGACTCAAGACGCGCGCCAACACCCGCGATTAGCAGCGTCGTCAAAGAAGTGCAGGTCACCCACGACGACGACGACCGCGCGCTTGCTGGCGCCGACCAAGCTGCCGACTCTGGCTGAGAGCTTCGCGGTGGTGAAGTCGTCGCGGGACCCGAGGCGGGACTTCCGGGAGTCCATGGAGGAGATGATCACCGAGAACGGCATCCGCACCGCCGCCGACCTCGAGGACCTCCTGGCCTGCTACCTGTCCCTCAACGCCGCCGAGTACCACGACCTCATCGTCGAGGTGTTCGAGCATATCTGGGTCACGCTCTCCGACGTCAAGGTGTAGTTTAGCAGAGCAGGGCTCTCATGCAGCAAAATGCAACGCCACTCTTGCATGTGGAAACCAAGAGTGGTGGTTGTAAATCGTAATTATATTCCTGTTAATGATCCTAAATTAAGTATGCAGATATTTGCCAATCCTGTGAAATCATCGATGCTGTTTGTTCTTCACTGCTTCTCTTTTTACCTCGATGATACAGTAGCGCTTGGTTCAGCCTAACACCTGTGCACTTTACCAAACAGTGAAACTGAAACCACAACTGATATAATATGCTGTAATCTGGAAATCAACTCTGGTGCCTGCTAAAAAACTTGGGTGCTGGTACATGACTACGTACATGCTCCAGACCCCCAAAAAAATGTTGTTGCTGTATAATTGCCTTTGTACTCCTATGATATATGTGGAGGTAATAGTGACTACTCCTACCGACTACCGACTATACTGTTCATATGTACCAAAGAAGTGCATACCATTTTCATTAGTCTTGTTGAAGAATTGAAGTCGGTCGAGCATCCGAGGCCCGATGTGCTACAAGAATCAGTTCAGACAATTGACTGACAACTAATTTTGGATCTCTGCCTGCTGTTTCTTGAATACAGTACGTAGCGCCTTCATACTTACATTACTCTGCAATTCTGCATTGTTGCAGGGACTGTATACAACAGTAGCAGTGTTATACTGATGGTATAAATGGTAGGTATTCACTGCATTTGTGTAGTATTCGAGTTCAGATGTTTATGGGTCAATCGAATAGTGGTATCCATCGTCCATTCCAGTTTCGTAGCTACTGTATGTTGGTAGCTTACTACTGTATTGATTTATTGTACACTTGATCAGACCAACTCCTAAAGACATCAGTAAAAGATCGGATAGGATAGAAAACGGTCCTATATGTTTTACTTCTCGAAGTGCAGGGTTTGCTGGGGGAAAAAAAGACAATGTCAGAAAAAAAAAATCTGTGTTCACTGGGTTTAGGGTTTAGTATCTGAAAATGAATTAGGAAAACTTTGCTTCCTCAATCATTGGGCAATTCCGTTCAGTATAATTTATTTTAAGAAAGTGAAAAACAGTTCGAAACTCTGATGACGTTCTTCCCTCTTTTTTCTCAAAATTCATTATCAAACATTGTTCACCACTGAACTACTGAATACTGATACATTAGTAAATTCCTTGTACTTTTACCTCTTACTAGACTGGTTGAGTTTGTTCCTCCTTGTGATAAGGACATTTTGGTGCAGCTTGTGTATTTTTGGTGCTTCTTCTTGAACACAGTACCACTTGTATTACACCCACCTAGGGATCTCCTTGAGCTTCGCAGTTGTAGCCTGCAGAACTAGCTAGGGGACAACCATGACGCCAGTTGAAGACAAAAAGCCTAGAGAGTTTAAAACACTTGCTACTGCTGCTTCGAGCCGTCAGACATTTCTACTGCTCTACTACTACAAGAGAAGCCGTGAGACGGGCCTGTGAAAGTATCGCAGACTCTGGGATTCCATTCCCAGCAACGAGAAGCGTTTGTGAGTGCTGATCACAAGGAAAGCGTTCAGTTCCGAAAAATACTTGTAGGTTCTCTCTCCAATGCATGCAGTAGAGGGCAAACTACTTGAGTAAATTCTAAAAGTTTTCATGAGAGATTTCTCCATGGGCCACACAAACTATTAGTGGAACGATGAAATGAAATTACAAAAACAAGAGAGTATCAAACTCGAGCCCGGTGGACACATACAGTATATATGATAGCAAGTACCCACATTATTCCAGGGGCCGGATCGGAGGACATAAGGATCATTTGATAGATCATCCGAGGACTTCTTATTCAGTTGTTCCTCCTTCCACAAGAACATGGGATACCCCTTAAATGGTTCTAGAGGCTGTAGCAACACTGCCATTTGTCCCAGTGTGCAGTGTATAGCCCCATGACAAAAAGGCCCCATCTCCATGGCATAACAAACAATTGAGCATGATTGGAGACAACCACCGCCAGTTCACGTCATGAAACTATGAGAACAGCCGTTGAACTTGTAACGAGTGCCTGATGCGACGGGCGGCTGTTGAGGTCTAAGACACCAACGTTTGGTAGCAGTAGAAAATTGCGGATCAAACCGTTGATCTGAATTCATCAGTAGTAAAAAAATCTCTTTGCGTGGCTTCAGTTAAACGCTCGCTGATTCCGGCAACGAGCGGAATCGTTTTCTACGGAATTGCTGTGTTTCCGAGCGGGGTCTTCCGTTCACGAATACCCTCAACAGTGTTCAACAACCGATCGTACTCGCGGGTCTTATCTGAACTACCTGAATCCACACGCATTGCCCAATTGATTCCATGTCTTCAGGTGGGTACTCGAGTCAACAACATTAGTATGTGCACGGACAGGACAGGCCGGTGCAGGGGAAGCTTCCTGTTTCCGATCCCTTCGTTTTTATTATCTCTTGAGTGTAAAAAGAAATCAAGCCATGGTTGTTACTGTTGAAAGAAGCTTCGGCTGGGGCCAGATGTGGCACTGTGGCAGAGTTCGCTGAAGCCAATCAACAGTCTTGGACATAGCAACCTGGGCCTCCCCGTTTACAGCTCAGTGCTGAAGACACTGTTGCCGTGTGCCGGGTATGACCACTTGCACTTGTTACAAAAGGAAATGTGAAGTGTTTATGGTACTGTATTTGCTGAAATCCGCTGGTCTCTCGCGGTGATTCTGTGGATGGTTGTAAGCAAAATGCTCGTGCCTGCCAAGTGCCAACTGCCACTGTCAAGGAGCATCTTATACAGAGTATTCCTACATGGGTACATTGTACAGCAGCAGGGCTAGATGCGATGCAATGCAGATGCAGTTGCAGGCAAGGCTGACAGGAGGCCATGCAGCTACACATATTGCTCATTACTACGGTGTCTTCTGAGGCCTGTAATCGCCGCAGTGCCGCTCAGCGATTAGTCAGTGAGGCGCCTTAACATTGAGACATCACATCCGGGAGCAGGATTGCAGGAACGACAGGGAAGCGAAACCCTTCACAGCAGAGATAACAGTCTGAATAGACGAGACGGCTCAAGGATCGGCTCAGTCCTGTTCAGACCAGGATGTCTTGTTTGTATCTGAAGGATCCACCCAGATGTGTAGTGTCAAGTGCTGGTTTTACAGAGGCAATTCAACAGTGGGCTCTTTTGGACTCGCCGCCACATACTGTCTCTGCCAATATCGGCACAGTGGCAGGCAGTGCGAGTCGAGCAAGCTCGCAGACTGGCGTTCACACTGGAACTTTACTCGGCAGCCGTCACAGAACTGGCCAGACCGGCGTCAAAGAACTTGTCCGGTAAAGTCTGTTTACACTGATGCAGTATGCATGAGGTGCCCTCAAAGCAATGCTTGGTGGACGGCGTTGGAAAACAGTCAAGGGTAACAAGGACATGACAAAAAGGGGAGAATGAAAAAGAAAAAAAAAAAAAAAGCAAGAGTTTGAGCACAAAGGGGTTTGACGAAGCAGAGATGGCGCCAATGATTGCAATGATTAGCAACAAACGGGATGGAAGGACGACGGGTTGGGGTTGAGAGATTGGCATCAGCCATCCATCAGAATCAGGGCCGGGCTCGTGTCGTGTTCGTGTGGACTGTGGAATGGAAGGTTTCGCAGATCGCCCGCATTGATGAGGGCGAGGCCCCAGCCAGATGCCATGCCCGCGTTACCGTCCGTAGCCGAGGACGGTTTGGTCGCACGTCCTTCTTCTCTCCGGTCGGTGCGCGGCGAGGGCTCGTGGACCGCAGGGGTTTCACTGCAGCCTCACGGGGGGGTCGCCACGGGCTCGGCGACTCGGCTGCAGGATCCATCGATACGACGTCCAGTTTCCAGCAGTAGGCCGGCCGCGCCGCCTATTCCCTGCTCGCTGGCGGTGCACGGATGCATTTGGCGAGACAAGGACTGAACGACCTGCCGGTTCGCATTCTTGTGTCGTGGTCGTGGCTGGTCGCAGTGCACGGCGGCACCTGTGCGAGTGCGAGCCGAGAGGGACTGTTTGTCTGCAGTTGTAGGGAGGCGTTCGAGACTTGCAGGTGGCCGTTCAATTCACTTGGACCCCGTTCCGTCACGGGGCCACCACCCGTGATCAGCAACACTCCAGTCCCGTCTTTACGAGTGATTAGTCAGGACCGGACGTGCCGGATTTTTGGTTGGTACTGAAACTGAAAGAGTGTAAAACCAAGCATCCTGGGAAGCACACTGTACCAGCTCAAAAAAGATGTGACAAGGCAAGCAGCGCGCACATGACCACGCGAGAGACCTACTATCAAGCAGGCTATGTATGACCAACAATTCACGGTAATAACTGTTAAACGAATCTGGCAATCCATGCCAAATCTCAAGAACAGCAGCGTCAGCGCTATTTGCACCGCTTGGTCAGCAGTACGGGGGTTGTCACTTGCTGGACCGACAGCAGGCGCAAACTATAGCAAAATATAAATCTAGTGCAGGCTACGCATATAGTACGAAGACAACGAAATGCAATAGCAACATCAGAAACGGGTGTAAAGAAAGGATTCATTTATTCATTAAGAAATAATACTGTACAATCCTTTCTTTTAGGCAACCATAATTACAGTACAGGCCTTCACATTGCAAGGAAGCAATGCCCTGTATCCAGCCATCCAGGCGACAGCCCACAAGAGCAACCCATATACATGATTCAGGAATGTACACAAGAAAGAGAAACTCTTATCACAGTAACACTCAGCAAGCCGGCAACTCTCTCAATCGAAAATTCAACCAATCCCGTAGCATTCCCCTCAACTATGACAAGCTAAAAGCAGTATTTACCAAACCTATAATTATTCTTTTTTTTTTATTCCTAAAAAAAAGGAATGTAAATCAACCCAACCACTAAAACCACCTGTTGCCACCGCAATCCAAGCAGTGTTCTCCCAATCTCCACAATCAAACAATGGAGAAGGGCAGGCAGTTAGGACCAAGAAGGCTGTAAAATTTAGCCATCTCGGAACATCGCAAAGGAATTAAGTCCAAACGGACACCGGATGCACTCAGCACGCACTCAGCACCGGAAGAGGTAGAAGAAAGACAGCAAAATCAGAGCGATCAGTATCTGGTCCCTAAAAGAAACGTTCTTGCGACGGTCAATGCGACTGGCGTGCCGGCCAACCTCAGAAACATGCAGGTCGTCTGGACGGTACATCAGTTCCACCGAGATGAAGGGTCCTGGTTGATCGGTCATCTCAAACAGTTCCTCTGCAACAGAGGTCTTGAACTGCCCATTGGACCATTCCTGAGTTCAGAGCAAACACTGTCATATTTTCAGACTTGGAACAGAACATCCAGCAGGCACATACACTGGCCGAACTGAGTTACAGAGAAAGCACTATTTCACAGTAAACAGTAGTACACAACAGTTGGCTAAGGCATTTAGTATGTGCTAATTCGATACCATTTGAGATCGTGGCACTTCTTAAATTAGACAGTAAGTAGTGATGGATATGGGATATTACCTGAATCTGCTTGCCGATTGTAACAAGCATACAGCCTGCAGGCAAACTGGAGAAGGTTGAGCCCCCAGATTGCGGAGACAAATCCGCCGATCATGTCCACACAGGTGGATGCTCAAAGCGTGCGAGTTATTAGGGGCAGTAGTGCTGCCAAACTCGTTCCAACATGTTCTCGACATGTTACTGCTGTACAATTTCAGGCACAGGATTGACGGGGCTTCTCTGAACTGAGCAGAGTCTTTAGCGTTTTTGACGTCATCGGATAGAACACTGATGACAGCTTTTGCTACATCCTCCATTTTGGACGCCAAATTGTCCATCTTCTCCCTAGCAAAATTGAACAGACTCATGTTAGTGTGCTGTGGTGGTGACTACAGACAGAGTTTGTCTGGCCCGTTGTGCTGAATTAATTAGTCGTACATATCCACATGGGCCTACCATACTCCTTGCAAAGTTGGGCCTTTACCCTTTTTTTTTTTCATAAGGAGGCCTTTGGGAATTGGGTTTGTCAAGACACATACTCCCTCTGTCCAATAAATAATTGTACATTTAGGTTTGGATACGAAAACCAAGGCAATGCCAAAATGACGAAAACTACCCCTCTTAAACCACCTCTGTAATTGCAGAGCCAGGGAAACGGATGAGCTGCTGGCCTCGGCGTGAGCAAATGAATGGTCTAGAGCATTCCACGTACTCCTGGCACTTTTCCTTTTTCTCTTTGGTGCATTTTTTAATTCGTTGCTGATCGCTTGCAGGTGCTGCACTGCCAGCTTTAGCCTCCTGCCGACTCCATAGTGACCTCCTATTGTGGGAAAAAAATTTGAATGGGAGATGTACATATATTTGTTGGACGGAGGGAGTACACTGCTTCGTCTACTCTAATAAAAATGAAAAATAAAAACCCAGCTATTTTGCAGTGCTTAAAAGACTGGTCACATGACATCGATCATGATAATCCAAAGCTCCTATAAATGTTTATGTAAACATAAAATGATTCTTAGAAAAGTGTGATACATTTGAGATTCCCGTGTTCTCAATAGGCCTTCAATATACATCAAGCAAGTCATAAAGACACGGTCAAAATGTTAGCGGCAAGCTGCGGCTATAATTGTTTTTGAAGCCACTTGGCCAATCATCTATTCATCTGATATAACCACTAATTATCTTAATTTGATTGTGCTGTATCATTCTAAATCAGCATGGTTCTGACAAAGCTGGATGCAACTACTACGATGGAAATTATGTATTGGACATAAGTTTTTTGCTACGCACCTAGATATCCGGTATATCTAGAATTATAGAAAAAAGTTATATATCTAGAAAAAAATAGAAAAACTTACAATTTAGAGCGAAGTAAGTACATATTTACATGGGCACTTCATGAAGACTTCGACTATTATGGCTTGACAAGAAATCAATAATAATAATAATGGAAACACCGATTACCTATAGCCAACGGTCAAATGGATGTTTTTTTGTAGGAAAGATCATATGGATGTTCTCCTATCATAGATGGAGATTAGTAGGATGGCAACGTATCATGTGCAACCAAGTTTAGTATTGCAATGTATGCAACCATCAATTAAAAAGCCACAAGATCCGGATCCAACGTTTGCGGTGTTTTTTTTCACTTAAACCCCTCCACCGCGGGGTTTAAATCTAACCCATGTGTATCCGCGTAGGAGGGTTTAAGTGAAAAAAAACCCGCACGCTGGATCTAGATCCTATAATCTTAATTGGTGGTTGCATATGTTGCACACGAAGGTTGGTTGCACAGGATTGGCTACTAATATATCATTCGAACTATGATATAGCCTATTTGAGTTGTGTTGCTCTGTACGGCTCTGTTGATGCTAAAAAACTCAGCATATGTTTGATCCTGTGCTGACAATGATGTAATGGTAATTAACTATTAAGTTGTTTTTCTTCTCGGGCATGGGCAACCTAGGGTACCTCTTGGCCGTATGGACACGAATATGAGTGAGAATTTATATCTGTAATTGGTATGGGTTTTTAAATAGGTGCAATTGGTTTTTGAATGGGTGCCATCCCTAAACAAAGTAAGGAACCCAAGTTTGACAATAATGATAGGGGTTTGTTATAATCCAGAGATCTGATTTTTTCCCCAACCTCTCAGGCGACATCTTGTTCAGCTCTTACACTCCCCCTGCTACTGGCCCCCACGTACGCCCAGCTCCAGCTGCATCAAGTAAGTGTCGTCTGAAATCTTGGCACAAATCAGGCGACTGTAGTCTAGGAAATATGATAATGGTGTCCAGGAAATGTGATAATGATAATACGTGTTAGCCGGTATACACCCAAGTGCCAAGTGTATTCTACTTCTACCACACAGGCTCAAGTCAGATTGTTTTTATTTCATTATCTAACAACGTGCAGACGACCATTTTTGGTTTTTTTTTTTTTTTTTTTTTTGCGATAAGGAAAAATTTCATTGATACTAAAGCAATTTACATCATCTCATTACAAAAGTAATTGAACCACACTACTACAGTTTTTTATTACTGGATGGATTGGTTTCTGAAATTCTCTGCATTATTAGATTTACCTGCACCAAGCTAGAACAAGGTATCCCTACACTGATGTACTGTACTGATGTGATATCTGCTTGGGTGACAAGGAAAGAGACAAAACACACAACAACGGAGGAGGTACGTATAAATTGGCAGCACAGCACGTACCTGAACGCACGGTACGTGGAGGCAGGGAAGGCCGCGTCCATCGCTCGGTCCTCGTCGGCGTTCATCGGCCGGAACCAGAAGAACTCCTCCCCGGGCGCCCCATCCCTCCTTCGGAACAACCATCTCCCCAGCAGGTCACGTTTCACCTCCTCCGGCGCAGCGAACACGGCCTCCGACGCCGCCTCCACGGCATCGCGCACCTCGCGAGCGTCGATCGCGCCGGTCACGCGGAACGCGCCGGACCCCGCGGCCGCGGCCACCGCCCGCAGCGCCGCGTCCGCGTCGCCCGAGACGAGGGCGCGCGAAGAGATCAACGCGTCTGGTTCCGGCGCCGGCGCTGGAGGGAAGTTGAAGCGCTTCCGTGGGGGTAGGGAGAGGTCGGGCACGCGGAGGGAGGCCTCGAGGAACTCCGCGAGGACGCGCTCGTCGGCGGCGGCGGAGCGAATGCCGCGCGCCGTGCGGATCGGGGTCGGCGCCGGCGGCGGGCCGCGGGGGCGGATGCGGGGCCGTCGTGGGGCCCTGGACGTCGCCGTCATGCCGGGCCCCGGGGGTGCGAAGGTGGGTGGGTGGCAGGGGATGGGAGAGACCTTCGGGCGGGGACGATCGTGCTCTGCTCCAGTCTGCTGGGTTGGTGGTGGTGCCCTTCTCGTTGTCACCTTTGCTGTGGTGTCCGTGGACTCCGTGGTTGCGTGGGTTTGAAGAAAGATGAGCCGGCGGGACGGCGAGGAGTCGTGACACGTGAGAATGAGATGCTGCTGGTGGAACTGGTGATGAGTGTGGATGGCTCCATGGCGCGTGGGGCCAGCCGCTGAAGCGGTGGAAAGTGGAGGCACTTCCACCGTTCCACGGCACAAAACTCTCGATCTAGGCAGCAGGCCGCACGCGACGGGTCTCAGTTCGTTCAATTCGCATTTGATTTTGATCTGATGAACTGGAAATCAAGGACGGTCGTCGGGGAGAGGAGGGGTGGACTGCTGGTGCTGCGCAATCGTGGATGCACGTCTCCTAGACATCCCAACCGGCCGCCGTCTCCACCAGGACCACCACCATGAATTCCACCATGCATCTCTCTTATCTGGATCCAGGAAACGATTGATTTGCAATGACCCACAGCACGCCGCCCCGACCAAATCGATTACTCTCCTCTCCGTGATCGATAAGCTGAATGATTTTAGCTAATTTAAAGGTTTAAATTTGGTTGTGTGTGGTCACGCGAGACTTTTGGCTGTGTAATTTCAGAGACTCGAATTTAATTCCGTTATCTAAAAAAAAAGCTAATTTAAAGGTGCTATGTGAAGAAGAATAAATTGAAACAAGCAAAAACTAGTTCAAGCAAACAGAGGAGCGACAACCTGGCATGCCAAGTGTTCTCAGGTGCGCTAGTTCATGCTCAAACAACTCTTAGTAAGAAAGTGAAACCTGATGTTGTAATGAAATGACTGCATCCACCATGAAACGAGAGCGGAGAGAGGGCCGAGTCCGAGGTGGGCGTGGCCTGCGTGTTGTAGCAGGTTGTGCCTGACCTCCCTAGTGTAGACACAACTCGCAAAGAGATGGTCGACCGAGAGCGGAGAGAGGGCCGAGTCCGAGGTGGGTGTGGCCTACGTGTTGTAGCAGGTTGTGCCTGACCTCCCTAGTCTAGACACAACTCGCAAAGAGATGGTCGACCGTCTCGTCATGCTGCCCGCAGCGCCGCAGCCGGGCAGTCTGCTGCAGGCCTCATCTTGCGCCCCGCTCAGCGCAGTCCGAGGGCGTCGATGCAAGGCTAGCCAGAAGAAGAATTTGACCTTAGGCCAGGCCGGTGCTTTCCAAAGTTCTACAGCGCCGAGGAGGGTCATCCTGCCCGAGAAGAAGGCGCGGTAGGTGGAAGAGCTACAGAACTCCCCGTTGGCAGACCAGTGCCATAGCATGCGGTCTGGGTTCTCCGGCGAGAGCTCGAAGTCGTCAAGCGTTTCCCATAGGTCCGCAAACTAAAGGAGGACTATGGCGGTCAGTGCTCCGGTTATGTCTCTGATCCACTGGTTGTCGGCGAGGACATCCTTGACCAGCCTCGCGCGCCGACACTTCCCCACAGCAAGGAATAGGTTGGGGGCAAAGGAGCAGATGGGGCCTTCCGGCAGCCGCCCATCCGTCCAGAACCTTGTGGTCGCGCCGTCACCCATAACGAACTGGACTGACCTCTGGAACATGTGGTTGGCGAAGCACTGAGGCATGGACGGGAGGCGTGCCCAAGGAGAGTCTGGCTGGGCGCGGCGTAGCTACTCCCACCGCATGCGAAGTGCCCAACCTTGAGCACGGAGATCAGGTAGCCCGAGCCCGCCAAGGTCGTGCAGCGCACCAACCACCGGCCATGCAACCTTGCACTTATTCCCGCCCGCGACAGACTGGGTGCCCGCCCAGAGGAAGGCGTGTCGCCTTTTGTCGATCTACTTGATCGCCCAAGGCGAGAGGGCGCAACACACGAACACGTGCACAGGATGGCGTACATGGTGGTTTGTGTGAGAGTCGCTCTTCCCGCGTTGTTGAGCATCCCGCTCTTCCAAGTCGGTATCCCAGGGCGGCGATTTGTCAACGATGGGCAAAGCCTTCGGTGGCCATGTCGAGCCGCTTGATGGAGAGTGGTGCTCCTAGGCACTTGGTGGGGAAGTGTTGTAGCCTACACGGGAAGGCCTCCATCATTGTCGCAATGTCTTTGTCCGTGCAGCGGATGGGAGTGATCACTGATCATACATTTGTCGAGATGGGTTGCTAGACCAGGCACGCCACCGAACATCTCAAGTAGTCTGCGAACCCAGTGCGGTTTTACGTGGTTTTTTTTTTTTTGAGCAAAGGTCAGGTTTCTAGCGTTGGGCCAAGAAGATGACCAGATCGTCGCCTAGATGCACGATGCTTGATGGCCGTTCCAAGTAAAGGAGAGATCTAGGCTCGTCTCTCGGCCTCTGTGATCAAGGCGTCGAGTACTTCCATGACAATGACGAAGAGGAAAGGGGACAACGAGTCTCCCTCTGTTTTGATTTCAGCAATCCGACTCGTATTCAAAATGAGTTACTCACATGTTAGTTCCCTACTGAAAGATCAACAACACTGCCACAAGAAAAGTTGGAGAAGAACAGATTTCTTGTTTTTGAAAAAAGAAAGTTTTTATTTAATCCGAGAAGAACGGAGGGAAGCAACACAAATTATGGCCAGATATTTCCAATGGGCTGGGCCTGCAAGACATCATGTTCGTGTTTAGCCCATGGGCTACTCCATTTACAACCTCGATCCAAATAATGGTCGGTTCCTTCATGATTTCTCCATTTTAACTAGCCTAAAAAAAAAAAGGAGCAAGTCTATCTAGACCTAAATTGTATTTTTGGAAAAAAAAAAAAAAGGTAATTTTATGTGGGCCGATCTTTTTACACCTAAGAGCATCCCAAGAACCTTCCGAAACCCACTCCCAATCTTTTTTTTTTTTGGAACAACTAAAAAAATTTGTTGTCCAACAACTCCCTGTCTTAGCTCCCAAACTTTTCGCAATTCGAAGAAGGATCGACCTAATCGCTCTGATATACACACACATCCATCAGCCAATAAATGTGGAAGGATACAGGAAAATAAGTACGTAGTAGGAAAGTGTTTTAGATGCAAATATATAAGAACAAAGAATGAATAAAAATGGCTAGCGTGATTTAGAAAATAGTCCAAGATTTTTAATGTAAAATTACCTTCTATTTTGTAGGAGCGAGATTTTAGAAACAGACTGAGGAAGCCAGTTAATATAGCCCCGCCTATCTTTTGTCACTTGAAAACTCATTAATTTATCAAGTGATTTTAAATAAACTATTGGAGATACTCTAATAACCATCTAATTCAGCAATTCCAACTTTTCGTCGAAATGGAGGGAGTATCATAGACCCAACTTTCGGCTGGCTAAAAGGAAACTATTTTCGGCTGACTAAAATAGCAGCATCAGCGCCGTGGCTGCCAGAGTAGCAGCAGGGAGCAGAGCCAATCTTAGATTTAAATTTTAATGGCAATATACTAAGCTTATTAAGAGACTGCCGCCGAGAAGAAGAAAAGTTGAAGAAATACTCAAGTTTTTTCATTTTACGAGAATCGAAATACTTGAGTTTTTTTTTTTTTGAACGAGGAAACCCCATTTCCATTGAGCAACGGAAATACCGAACAGAGTTTGATACAGGACCGAGACAGAGTTCAGAGGATAAAAGCAACAGGCTACTAAAACCTGATGCTAGCGCGCTCTAGGGTACTACGCCTAAACGCACAACGAGACCAGAGTACCACAGTATCAAAGTGCTAATTATTACAGACCAACAGAAGTTCAACGAAACTGGTATCCAGACCACTCAAACAGACCAAAGGGTTCCACAGATCAGGACTCCAGGACCGACGTCATGAATTGAGTATACTTATCATAACCTCCTTCAACTCCATAGGCGTTGACATCAATCTTCAGGGTCGTCATTGGAGTCGAGCTGCTTCTGTGCCTCGTCCTTCTTTGCCTTCTTGCTCAGCAGCCGAACCGCGATCTCCATCATTGTATTAACCCCATCTTGCAACGCTTGCTTCTCAGCTTCAGAATAAAACCCTGCCCAGTAACTAATTAGAGCACAGATATGGCATATGATAGCAAGACGGCTTTGAATTTTCTTGGAGTTTTTTTTTTTTTTTTTTTTTGACAAGTAGAAATACTTGAGTTGACAAACCAGGAAATATTCATCTTTCTGTTTGTCTCCTGAGTGTCCTAAAAAGCTTGAAATTGACCACTGACGGACTCGATCACCACATCAGACCACACATGCACATGCGGCCTTCATTCGCAAGTTGGTAAAGAGACGGTTCGATCGAAGGCGCGCAGGCGTGTGCGCACAAAAAAAATCTATAAAACATGTAGCCATGTGTTTCGTGTCGTCAAAACTGATGTATGTTTGATCAAATTTCTGTAAAATATTATTCATATTTATGATTTCAAATTAATGTATTAAAAAACTACATTTCGTAATGAATCTAATGATATTTATTTGATAACATAAATATTGATAGTTTTTATCTATAATTAATCAAACTTGGAATAATAAATCATGACACTGTGCTAGAATTACATGTTTTTTTTTTTTTAACGTAGGGAGTACAAACTGAGAATCAAACCACGAGCATATCATCATATATATACTGCATGTATAGTAGTAGACCATAAACAAGCATTGTTGCTCACGGTCCCCAAAGGTGCAATACAATCCCCACAAACATCTCCCACCCATGTGGCCGGATCCGGGGGTTGCTAAAACAACAAAAGTTACACGACACCGTACCACTCCCCTGCAGCTAGCCCTACAATAATCAGCCCTTGCAGGTTTTTGCTCTCCTTAAAACCCAATGCTACAATAATCACCACCGGCGCAGCGAAAATAACTTAATAACCCTACGATGATCAGAGAAGGAAAAGGCCTAAGCGGGTGCTAATTAACAAGCAGCCTCGGAATGGCGGCAGCCTCCTCTTTACAACAACGAGGAGGGTTTCCTTCTCTTTCTCACACGCACTCTCAATTCTGAATGCAAATGGATCGTCGTCGCGGATCGGAGGGGCTAGAATTGGCCGCCCTCAAAGGTCTGGCCGAACTGCCAGCCGGCGGGCGCGACGTCGTTGCTGGTGACGGTGCGGCCGTCGCTGGAGGTGACCTGGAAGGAGAGGCTCTGGCCGTCGAGGAGCGAGTTGCTCTGCCAGTTCTGGCCCCAGTTCCGGGACATGGGCTGCCACCCGGTGCTGGAACCCTTGATGGAGACGGACTGCACGTCCCCGGCGCCGGCCACGTTGGTCACCAGCACCAGGTTGAAGTAGGAGTGGCCGTTGATGGTGAACCGGATCCCGCCCTTCTTCACGCACGGCACCCTGCACAATCATAGGTGATCGTCAGTGAAACTAGCTGCAACAAGTTGAGTCCAAGCAGCAGCACATGGCATGCGTGACAAGTGTTACTATTATTGCTGAGCGTGACGTACGTTTGCAACCTGTACAAATCGCTGTCAAAACTAAAGGTCGTGTAACAACTAACATGGAAGCTCATAATGGTCAGTGTGACGCCTAATCTACTCGGAAACAGCATGGTTAGGTCGCAGTCGTGCATGCATGGAACAAGCTAAGCCCAACCAACAACCGTTCGTAGATGAGATAATCTGCCGGCTAGCTCGGCTGGCCCACGTAACATGGTCTGAAGAACCGACACCCCGCACGGCAACAGTATCAACTCACCTCCTGTAGGCGACGGGCACGATGCCGGCGCGGTACTGCGCGATCTGGAGGAAGGCCGGCTGCGCCATGTCGAAGTGCGGGCGCGGCGGGTTGCACCAGCCGCCGTCGTCGCTGGGGAGGCCGTAGTTGGGCGGGCAGAAGTTGGTGGCCGTCACGGTGATGGTACCCGGCAGGCACCACTGCCCGTCGTTGTCGCAGCGCAGCTCGTAGCAGGACCCGCACGCCGCGCCGTCGTTGAACAGCGCCGTGCTCAGCGCCGCCGTGTTGGTTCCGTAACCCGTGCTGTACATGTTCCCGTACCCGCACGCGCCGCCTGCATATATATATGCGCCGGCGTCAGTTTCGATTTCCAAAGGAGTACCATAAGTTCTCGATCGTGGACTAACGCACTCACCCATTGTGCCGGACGCGTCGCCGCCGCCGTAGAACGTGGCGTGGGCGCTCTGCCACCCGCCATAGTCGCCGGCAGCCCGGTGGGCAAGGAAGCAGAGCAGGAGGAGCAGGACGACATTGGCAGCTGCCATTGTAGCACACACTGACTGACTCTCGAGCTACCTAGCAAGCTAAAGTGTTCAGGAATCGAGAGTTGCTTGGGTGTGAAGGGAGTGGGGCGCGGAGGCCAGCTACTTATAGCCGGCCGGTCAGGGCAACAACGGTCAGTGCTCCCGGCAGTTGGAATCGTTACTAACTTTCGTGGAGGGCCGGGCCGGGGCAGGGGAATTCGTCTCGAGACAAAAAGAGATAAAGGGGAGGTGGGGACGATGATCCCCGCCGACCACACGATCGCCCCGGTACACGACGGCGGTTAGCACATACGAATCAGGCGCACATGCGAGTGTGTGTGTGTGTGTTCGTCGCGCGCAAGTAGCGGCCGACGCCAACTACTCGATCGTGCACCGTGTAGAGTAGAGGACCAGACGACAGGCCCCAACCAGCAGCGTGCATGCCCACATGGCTGGCTCTCGCGAGCTAGACTGCAAGCCATGCGTGGGTCTGGGCATATTTGGCAAGAGAAGAAATGTGTGGTAGATAGATATGTTACATGTACATCCATCATGACGTATAACGCTACCCATGTGTTGATCCAGAGAGCATCGCATGTTCTCCGGGACGACCTGAATTGCCGTGAGTCAAAGGTAAGACGAAATCAAACAGATTGTTCACTGCATCATCGTTCAAGGACAAGTCAGCTATGAATGAAATGCTCATGCCACTACTAGTATGCGTGCGCCGGTTTTCATTATCCTGCTGCTGCATCAATGCAATTTGGTTAGCGATGCTCGATCAAGTTGCGTGTAGAGTACGGCGAATGCATGCGAACCAACCAAATCATTCAAGTGCTGCACATGCTCTTCAGGGATCGGATCGGATGCCCTTCCCTTTCCAACGCTGGCGGCCGGTGAAAGCTCCATGCCTGAGATATTCCAAACTTGCGTTCTTCAGTTAAGCGCGCGCTTTTAGCTTAAAAAAAATGGTCTTGATTACCATTCGTCGCGGACTCGCGGGTATAGTGTGAACGCTAGTAGCACAGCCGTTTATAGCCGAAGTGATCAGAATCAGACTAACCACCGGTAGGTATCTTCAGGCCTGCAGTAGATGCATAAACAACGTACTACCATTTCCTACCAAATATTCAGTACTCCCGGCCGTGCGATACATTGCTCGCTCGCCTCATCCCAATGATTAGTTCAGATTATACTGTCGATAAGGCCATCGTGTTCGTCGGCGCGTCAAGGGCTCACATGCTCGCATGAGCCTGGACATGGCCACGTAGGTAGGGCGTAGGTGGAGCATGCAGAGTTGCTAGAACCCAAGTCTTCAGACAAGCCTGCAGGTACACTGCATGCGCACGCAGGTAAGTCCAAGATCGTGTCTGATCCTACTGACGCGAGGAGCAGATCTAGTCGTCCCCAGTGAATCATCGTGATCTGCACCATGTGGCTCCTGGACAGGTGTCTGCAGGAGCTGCTTACTGCTCAGACATGGATGCTGGATCGGAGCTGCCAAAAAATCAACGTGTACAAGCTCAAACAATGGCCTACGGCAGAGACATTTTGCCATGTTTTCTGCTGGCTGCTTTTAGCTCCAGCATCATTTTTTCTTCAGGCACCAAACAAACCAAAACGAGATCGAGGTTAAATTCAACCCGGCCAGTCCAGACCAACTTGAGGCAGCTGACGGATCATTGCAGGAGGATATATATAAACAGGCAAGCATTGAGAGCTCAAATGTTCCTCCTTTTTCAGAACAAACACGGGAACAGTGGATGTTTTTCAGGTGGAGAACAAACACACACCCACACACATTTACGCGAGACAACAGAGTTCATCGAGGTTAGCTTTCCTGTCATACTCTGTGCCTTTAAAACATGTAGACATCGTAACGTGGGTTGGCTATAGCTAGCTTCACCCTTTCGAAAAGCAACAATCTTCCAACCCGGGGTGGGGGCCTGATGAACCATCCCTTTCGTGTCCCCACGCCATGTTAGTTGCACATGGGAGGGTTGTGTCCTGTGGCCACCCGGAGATCACGGCCATTAGCCCTGATCCTCCTGCCTGATTCGCCTTCCCTTGGAAGCATTCTAGGCGCCATAAGATTCATGTACGTACCTGAAGGAAATTGCTAGTCTTTCTGACAAGAGGGTCAGGCTGTGCTTAGCTTGGGTGTTGTGGTGTGAGCTTCTGAATTTCACTTTTGCCGTCTGTCATCGCCTTCTAAAATTAACAGTGGAGGTTAGCTGGAGTTAACAACTCTGTTACTATTGAAGTTGCAGATACAGATTACAGATACAGATCGTTGTACTTTCGCTATGTACCAACAAGAACCCCGACAAATGCGTATCCACGTTCATACATATTATACACTGCAAACTAGCAAGGACACTTGGTGAAAAGTTATCCCAAAAAGTGATACAGTTTCTGTCACATCGAATCTTTTGTCGCATGCAATGGGGCATTAAATATAGGTAAAAACAAAAAAACAAATTGCGTAGTTTGGCTGAAAAGTACGAGACGAATCTTTTGGGACTAGTGAGTCAATGATTGGACAATAATTATCAAATACAAACGAAAAATGCTACAGTAGCCGAACCCAAAATATTTCACCAACTAAACACACAATGTACCACTGTATTTCAGCAGTTGCTCTTTATGTCTCTGAAAAAGAAAACGGCTTATCTTTATTCTGTAGATAGGTAGAGAAAAGTACAAAAACAGGATGGAGCTGTTCACGTCCGGGCACCGACGATGTGATGGCTGCACGAGGGCGTGAGAGGGGAAGCCATGTGGGGAGCACGCCAAAAATAGATCACAAAATCGTCCCATGACAACGACCGGAGCTCCGAAACTCATCAGGTCGCCCCGGCCGGCGCGAGAAAGAGATTTTGTGAATCCGGGACCGGGAGAAGGCAACAACCTGCCTACTGTGCCTGTATGTACTCGAGAGAATCCCATAGCAGGACTACCTGTTCCCGTTTTTTTTTCTTCTTTTTAGTTTTTCGAAGGGTTTCCGTTGCCATTCATGGCAAAAAAAAAAAAAAAAAATTACACAATACACGTAGACGCTCACAACACGCACGCACACTCACCCCTATAAACACACGTCGCGCAAACTCTACCACTATGAAGCACATCCGGCGAGGAAATGGCGCCCGGCAAATCTCGGAGATTCTCGAAGTCACCACGGGCGCCTCGTCGTCGGCCGGAACGTCGCTACCACTTAATGCATAACGTCGGTAAATCCTGGGAAAATCCCAGGAAAAGGTGCGAAATCGTGATTTGAACCCCTGTGGGTAGCGTCCCCACCTGGACTGTGCTACCATTGGACTATAAGCCAATTCACATTCGGGGGTGTTTGCTAGAGAGCGAGCCGGGCCCTAGCCTCGTGTTTGCCGCAATTGGCCCATGCTTTGAAGTCCGTGCGCCGCGGAACTTAAAGCAACCTGGGCCTCGCTCGAGGAGGCGATACCCTCGCGTATTTTTCGGGGATGTCTTGATGGAGCAGCCAGGGGTGGCCCGTTGGTGCGTTGGGTGACCTCCCAAGCTCTAACCTCCGTTTCTCTCACGGCGCGTCGTCGCGCCAGCCGTCCCTCGACCTCGCCACCCACACAGGTGCGGCCCGGTCGCCGTCAAGCACTACCTCGGCCCGCCATGGCCACGACGGCGAGCTCCGGAGGTTGCCCCCGCCGCCATGGCTGGGCGCGAGCTTAGCCACACCGCTGTCATTGCCTACCCGGTCGTGCACCACGGATCCCCGTGCGTGGTGGCTAGCCGCCCGCTTGTTCTTTGCTTCTCTGCTCCTCGCCATGGCGTCTCGCGGCGCCCTCGGCGGACGCCGCCGCTTCGCCATGGCGCGGCCTCCGCCTCCCTAGGCAGCGTCGGGAGCGTCGTCGGCCGCGACCAGCGAGCGGACAGCTTGACGGAGATGGAAGGTGAGAGGGAGCGGAACCGCGTATGTAGATGGAGGCGTCGCGGTGGTGAGATGGAAGGCGAGAGGAGCGGACACGGATGTAGATAGAGGCGTCTTGGCGGCGCCACGGCCATCGAGACCCACCGTGTGTCCATGGCTGCGGTGTGGAGTACAACTCGTGTGTGTTCGATAAAATACCAACAAGGATAGAAAGTTGCAAGTGTGGTGGTCCCAATGTCTAGTCCCGAGCAACCATCATACACAATTGAGCCAGAAATCAAACATGATCTCTACCGAACCGAGCTCATCCGGGCCGTGAAACAAACACGTGACGTTGCCCCATAGCAGCCGGGCTCCGGCTGGCCACGGCCAGGCCGGGCGAGCCAGGCTGGCTAGGCAAGGCCTGCGTAGCAAACATGCCCTCAGTTGCCATTGCCAAATCCCCCTCGTCATGCGAGAAACAGACCATCATGAGCGATTTGCACTCTTTTTTTAGCGGTTGGGGATCCATTGCGTGCATGCCCGGCTCATGGCTGTCTCTCTGGCTGCTCATGAACCATGATTGCCGGAGGACACCGGAGGACAATGAATGAATCATGGTCGCTTCAGCTTGAGGCCACAATTGCAGTGCAGGCGTCCTACCACTCATCAAGTGCCATCAAGGAACGAACGGGAGAGCCGGCCGGCCACAGCCAGCCCAAGGAAAGCGCGCAATCAAAACGACAGCGACGGCGCGCGCGGGGCCGCGAGGCCGGGGCTACCGACCAGTTCCGTTCGTTAATGGCCCCCAACCGAACCGATGTGCACATTGCCAGTGCCGCTCCCGCGTCGCTCTCATTCTCCGGCGCGAAACCCCTGCCGCTCGCCGAGGCTTGTGGCTCGTCACGTCGCGCGCCAGTTCCCCGTGCCGGTGGGTAGCTGCCGCCTGCACGTTACCCGTCACGCGGGCGGGCCGGCGCGCTCGCGAGAAGTCCCGTTCGTCCTCGGTCTATCCCGCCCGACGACGGGTCGCGGTTGCGCGGCTGTTGCTGCCATGTGCGCGCGGCGCGGGCCGAGGCGACACCACCGTCGTCCGGTCAGGCGTCGCTGGCTGGGCTGGTCCTACCTAGAACGTGCGCCGCAAATCTCTGTGACGCTGTTGTAGCACTGAAGAAACACAGGCTTTGTGTCAGTTGTGTTGGATCGGAGATCCCATAGCGTGCACGCACGCTACAATGGGCAAAGTGTGGACACTGTGGAGTGCACGCACTTTTCAATGAAATGCTTGCTGCCAGCTTCACTCAGTGATCCAAAAGGAACCCGGGCCCGGGCATCTTCAGGCTTGCATTTATATAAGCGAAAAAAGTCCCATTCCCTCCCCCAACTATCACGAAAAGTTCACTTTTCCTCCCTCCCCACTCCAAAAACCCGACAAATCACCTCCCTCAATTTTTCAAACCACGCAAATTACACCTCCCTCGGCGGTTTTGAAGGCCGGATTTGCTTCACAGTAAACGCGGTTTTGCTACAGTGTCGGTGGGTTGCTACAGTGACGGTGACATTTCCTTTTCTTTTTTTATAAAATTCCGGTTGAATCTTTTTAAAAATCATAGTAAATCACGAAAAAAATCATAAAATAAAAAATCAATTTTGTTGGACTCCACATGTTTTCCTTTTCTTTTTTTTTATAAAAATTCGGTTGAATCTTTAAAAATCATAGTAAATCACGAAAAATCATAAAATAAAAAATCCAAATTTTGTTGGACTCCACATGATTAGACCTACACATTGAATATATAATATGCTTATCCTTTTAGTACAAAGTTTTTGCTTCACGAAGGTTTTGTTTTTTCTTTTATATTTATTTGGCTGAATTTTTAAAAAATTATAGTAAATCACAAAGAAAAATAAATAAAATAGAAAATCTAATTTTGTTAGACTCCATATGCACTGTCTCTACATAGTGAATATATAATATGGTATGCTTTAGTCAACAAAATCCGCTCGAGGAGGTAAACCGCGATTCTTGTAGCAAATCCGCCTTCAAAACCGCTTCGAGGAGGTAATTTGCATGGTTTGAAAAGTTGAGGGAGGTGATTTGTCCTGGTTTTGTAGTTGAGGGAACTTTAAAATAGTTGATAGTTGGGGATATAAGCGAAACGGATCCGGCCCAAAAAATCTTCAGTAGTGGCCCAACTACGCATAGATTACGGGCTTCTTTGGCGTACGAAAAGAAAGCTGGAGAACAGTGGGCCAGCTAAGCAGTTGCCAGGCCCTAGCGCCATAGGCAGCGGCCCAATCAGATTCGGCCCTGTCTCGTAATAAAAGGCCATCCATGGCTGCAAAAAGAGTACAAGGACATGGCCGTCGACTAGAAGCTGATTCACCGATCACAACAATGTACGTATTTCACTTCCGGCATACCTAAGTTATCTTTAGTGAGGATCCCTTCCCTCTTTTTAAAAACAACATGAACAGCTTTAGAAAAGCTAGTTTCATAGGACAAATTTCTTGAGTAGTTACATAGAAAAGCTATTTTATTTTCTCTCGTATTGTAGGACCATAGCAGCATAGCGCTCTGATCTTTGATATGATGCTGGATTTCTTCTTTCTTTGTACATGCTAGTGGCCGTTAGTGCAGTCTAGAGTGGCACGCACTGATTTTTGTTTCGTCGTCGTCTCTGGAACCATCGATGCAGCCACGCAGGCGACAGTGCATGAACGCGGGTTAACGCGCCTCCCCTGCTCTGCTCGAATACCTCACTCGAAATGAATGACGATGCAGGGACAGTAGTTAATTCTCTCAACTGCCAACAACCTTTGTAACCACTGCCATCAGTGCCATGTGTAGCGGTAGCACAATTCCATCAATCGCCATTTGCGTCCGGCGTCGTGATCGAGCAGTGCACTCTATCCTGTAGCACGAAGTGGTAATCGGAAGCAAATGGCTACAGAGGTTGGCGAGCGAGTGAGCAGGCAGGGTAGGTTCGGTGACATTAACACCGTCCTCTGCCGACCGAAGCAGCAGAGCCAGGCGCCGTAAATGGCGATCGAGTGGCTCTCACATGGCCGCTCTGCGTAGCTCCATAAAATCGCCGGCCCGTCCGTCGCCCTGCTGTCCTGCAATCCTGGCGCGGATGCATGGGGTCGCAGATCCAAGCCAGGAAATTACAGGAGGAGCGCAGAAATTACAGGAGGAGCGCAGCATCCCTGGTCACTGCATGGGCTGCATCTGCTGCCCACGGAGTACGCTCCCGCGCAGAGATGCAAATGCAGGTGCGCGCGTCCCGAGTCGGTCACTGGAAAGCTGTAAAGCCAAGCCATCCACCATGCATGCTGATCGCAGATGGGTGATCCCGGCCAAATCACCCTGTTCAAATTAAGGGCAGTAACAGTAACCATTATCTTGACCATTTTAGGGTTAACTCACTCCTCTTCGTCTCCCTCACCCTCACGAAGACGCGCAGAGCGCATGACGCAGCTCTCCTCCCCAACCTCTCTCCCCCTCACTGTCCCTCCCCTCCTAGGCCCCTCCGATCCTTAGCATCCTCCCTCTCCGGCGGCTGGCGCCGGCGGCGGCCACGGTGGAGGCGGCGGCGGCCGGATCCGGCCCGGACGGACGAGCCGATCCGGCGCACGAGGAGGCCCCTCCGCTCGTCTCCTCTCGGCGGGCGCGCCCGCTCTCTAGGGGTCGCTCAGCCGGGCAGGTTCAGCGGCGGGCGACCAGACCCGGGGCAGCTGTACGGATCCGACAGCGGTGGGGACGGATCCAGTCGCGACGGACCACATTCTGACCCGTTAGGGTTTATTCTAACCTTTTTTTTTCTTTTATATCTTTTTCGGATGAACCATGACGGTTTTGAGGGGAGTTCATAAACCGCCACGCTTAATCATTAATTAACTGTCGCCGTTGCTTCATGGCGCCCACGCAAAATAAAAAAAACCACAGTTGTTTATTTATGTAGTAGTGTGACCTCTAAACCCTAATGAGTCGTGTAGACTCATGGAAAATGGTGGTCAAACGTTTGCGGTGGAGCCCAGATATTTAGACCTTGCGTTCCCCAAACTGTTGCCTGATCGCTAAATAACAATCCTAAGTTTAGTCTTAGTCATATAAAAATGAAGGGATTCAAACGGGCTCTTATTCTAAATGGTTTTGACATAATTTATAGAAAACAATATCAATCCTTATGACCCTAAATAAGAGTACTGTCTATGCACTGCCTTTTTGTTCTAAAAAATGTAACCCTCCCATGAGTAAGAGATTCTAAATTTTGTCCAGATACAAATGAAAAAAATGTTGATGTTTATAATGTGTAATAAGTATTGTTAGATTAGTCATGAAATATATTTTCATAGTAAACTTAACTGGTGATTCAGATTCAACAGTAGATAGCATCTTCTAAAAACTTAGCCAAACTTACAGTTTTTTTTGACTTATTGAAAAGCGAGAATTGCATTCTTTTTTTGACGGAGGGAGTATTCAATATAGTATGATAGATATAAGTTTGATTTTATATAATTCAGTCAATTTTAATATGATTATTTGATTTGCCGAACCACACCTAGAATTGAATTCTTGAAAGGAAGTGACAAGCTAGCTAAAACATAGGCAGTGATGGCCACATGGAAGGTCCGCATGGGTTGTCCACTCGCCCGCTCGTACGCTGCCAAGTATTTTCTTTGTTTTTACATAGAGGTTATCATCTAAAGACAATTTAGTAAAAATGTAAATAGAACAGAGGTAGGTCGTATACTGCCCTTATAGCAAAAAAAAAAAAAAAGAAACAACACATTATGTTCCTAGATTTATTTGAGAAATTAATTAACAGTCTATCCTTTCATGCGGTAGACGTCCTTCCCGTCTACAGTGCGGCGTGTATGGTAACTTCTTTGGTGAATTTCAAGATCCACCGACTTCATCAATCGCCGAATGTGCTTATAAAGATAGGGTTTGCACTATTGGATCTTTGAGTAAGACTGATGAAGATCTTATGCAAATTAATAGTTTTCGAATGGAAGATGGAAAACTGATATGAGACACTCTAGAGAAGGATCTTCCAGTTGATTTACCCGTTTATTCATAAAGATGAGTGTGCGTGTTTAAGCGTATTCGTTGTACGATGTATTTTACGTACAATATCGATCTATTTTTTTTTGTATGTATGTATGCTAAGTTTGTTACGAGAACAGTCCATATGATGTTTGGAATTAATCCACATCTGTATGTTCCATATTAATAGCTTTTTGTTGGTTAATTTGGTTAACAAGGTATGCATGCCGTTTTGCCAACAACCAGGGCTAAAAAGTGGCCGACTCTGGCTGGGTAGTACTAATAGGCGTAGTCCGTTGTACCGCGAGGCTAGCCCATGATGCCCATCAGTCCTCGCTCATCGCCTCATCAGTGTTCACCACAACTCCACAATCGAGTATGAATCGTGGATCGGTCACAAATGTTCGATAACTAGCTAGTGAGTGCATGCTGCACTGCGCTGTTAAAAAAAAAAAAAATAGAAGTCCTACAGCTGGTAGTAATTCACCGCAGCAGCAGCTGCATCTACCAGCGAACCATCTTAACTCCTCCCCCCTGAATGCACTCACCAACTCTCCCCGTTAATAGCAACTTTCCCTCCACTATATAAACGGCCCCTTGCAAAACCCTCGTATCCCCACACCCACACCAGAATCCTCGAATCACCGACGCCCTCACACACACACAAACCCACTGCCATCATCTCAGATCGTACGTGAGAGACCGAGAGACATGGCGGCTCTGAAGGTGGCGACGCTGGCTCTGGCCGTGCTCCTGGCGGCGACCGTGGTGGCTCCGCCTACCGCGGTGCGCGCCGCGATGTCGTGCTCCACGGTGTACAGCACGCTGATGCCGTGCCTGCCGTTCGTCCAGATGGGCGGCAACATGCCACCCCAGCCGTGCTGCGGCGGCATCCGCAGCCTGCTGGCGCAGGCCGACAACACCCCGGACCGCCGCACCATCTGCGGCTGCCTCAAGAACGTCGCCAACGGCGCCAACGGCAGCGGCACCTACATCAGCCGCGCCGCCGCGCTGCCCAGCAAGTGCGGCGTCTCCCTGCCCTACAAGATCAGCACCAACGTCAACTGCAACACGTACGACGTCTACACGCGCTAGCTCCGGCGGCCGTGTTCTCTCAGTTTCTACTACTCCTGCAGTTTGTCTTTGTTGCTCTGTGTTTTTCTCTGGACTAGATGTGCTGTAACCTTGTTTTATTTTGTTTTCTTCTGTTTGCAGGATTAACTGAAGCGTCCTGATCGAGCGCGTCCTGGCGAGCGAGGAATGCATGGCCGAGAATAATAAAATGATGCTAGTGATGTTTAAGCTAGATCGAGAGATGTGCTTGTCTCTAGCCATTTATCGTGTTTAGGAATCGTTTACACAGTTGGTATTGGTGTATCGTGGATGCATGTTGCCGCGAGCAGAGTAGTGGCATGAACCTAATGTGTGTGGCCGTGTGGGTGGGCGCTTTGATCCAGATGTATTCCCTCGTCGAAGTATTAATTAGATTGTTGCAGTATCATGTATTACTACCGTGTGCTTTGTTAACGTGAGATTCTGCAAAGAAACATGGACGAATTGAAACTGGATCATGGCACAGTCCAGTATGATTATGAGATTTATAAAACGGAGTAAATGTCAACCGGAGTTAAGCAGTGGCCCAGGAACAACTAATCTCAACCGGAGTAAATGTCCATAGAAATAGAAGTCATAATAATGAACAAATTCACCTCATCTGTACGGGTGAATGACCTGATCACGGAAAAAAACCAGTTACCCATAGGCCAACCGGCCGGTGGTCAGTGAGGCTAGCACCTAGCAGCCTAGTTTAATTTCTCAAAGGACGCCGACTTGGGCGGCAATGTGATCTCACGACGGAGCTTGGATTTCCATCCATGGTCAATTGAACCGCGCCACGGGAGGCTTTCGATCGTCAGCCGATCTAAAATTTCAAAGCCACATGTGGACGTCCTCTCCTTTCCGAAAATGCCAAAGGACCTCTAACCGGACCGGTTAAAGCGTTCACCCTCAGGTGAATTTTAGGCTCGAGGGTAAATAAAATCATTCCCCTGTGGTCATCCCGTATGTGGTAAAATCCCCTAGTTTTTTTTTTTTTTTTTTTTAGCAAAAAAAAAATTTGACATAGTATTGTCTGATACACCCATAAATTTGCTACACTGAAGAGGAATTCAGTGAATGCAGCAGACTCGGGAGCCCAATACCAAGTTTAATGGGCCGGAGTGGGTCAAGATTAGACCCATTCATCCTTCAAAAAAATGATTAGACCCATTTGCTTGTTAGCTCCATTTATACGCGCGCAGTCGGTGGACGTCGTCTTCTTCCAGTTCGGCCGTACAGTTACAGTTACCAGTGGGCGCTGAGTAGGAGTGGCCGACATGGATGGAAGTCTCGTGGGGAGATGGACTCGTACGTCCTATCCAAGCGTCCACTGTCATCTTGAGACGACCCGAGGCTTTTAGATCGAGCAGATTGCAGGCTCTTGGTTTGATGAGAAAATTCCAGACATGATTGATTTACACCGGATGAAGAAAGCAGATCTCAAGTGTGAAGTCTCTTGGACACGAACGATCAGCTGGAAACGAATGGCAGAGAGCGCCATGGTTCAGCAGCCACAAGCTGCCACCGGCGTGCTACGCCACGAGTTCCTTGAACTGACCTCTGAGGTTACCCTAGTTGGATCCGCCAAATCGATCGAGCCTACTATCTTGATTCTCAACGAACAGATTTAATTTAAAAAAGAGGTCGAGGCTAGCTCTGTCTCACTCCCATTTGTGGAGAGTAGAATATTAATTCCCAGAGGAGAACACGACCGCGTTTGGGAATTCAGCAGCGTGATCCTTAAACACAGAAGCTAGACGCTGCAGACAGGTTCAGAGTACTTTATGCCAACTACACTCGCTGAGGTGCGAGGATTTGATCGCATGGCCGTTTGTATATTGCGAGCACGGATTCGACACGTAAGACAGATCGCATTCTATACGGCACGTCCAACGGAACGTGCACACATCCGACCCGGAGCACGTAATCCTTTGCTGGGTTGGAGGCACACCCGCTTTGGCCTTTTGGCCATTGTGCAGAGGATATTTTTCACTTTATCTTATCCCAGGAAACAACAAAACGCTCCGCGGCCACACAGCACGGGTAGGAGTATGCATGTACCAGCAGACAGCTTACACGCGACAAAAGGTCAACAGTAACAAAACAACGTGAAACTATAGTAATAATAATAATCTTTTTTGCAAAAAGCTCTACTGTTTTCCTTTTTTTTTTAGAGCCATTTTTACAGTGGTTGGAAATACTTCCCAACCCCTCCCAATTCCTTTTCTTAATTGCAGCTTACGTCAATTTATTTTGATTAAGAGCAGTTTAGTTTTTGTGCCACTCTCTCACCCCTAACCCCTGCCGTGGCCCAATCCCCGGCCCAAACCGGCACCCATCAGCGACATCGCCTCGTCTCTCCCTTGCTGGCTCGGTGCCTCACCCGCCGCCGGCGCCATCGCCATCGCCGCCGTCCGACCCCCTTCGCTGGTCTGCCCTCACCCCCCACTGCAATCTTGGCGGCTTCCTCCCCGCCGCCGTTGGCTGGGACGAACCGGACAAACGCACTGGAGCGCCGATTAAGGTATGCAGCACCTTCCTGCTAGGCGCGTCACGAACGCGCCACCCAGACTGGAGCGGCTTGAATTCATCGTGCCAGGATCAATCGCGCCACACAGCCTGGCGCGTCTGGACAGCAAAGCCCATGCGGTCGATCGCGCCACACAGCCTCGCGCGTCTGGGCAGCAAATCCAATGTGTGTTTGTTCGTGGCTAAGAGGACAGATTGAGCAATGTTCCAGAATATAGGATACGTCTAAAAGCAACACTAACGATTGGACCAAAAATATAGCCAAATTCCATAATTTAGTCATTTGTAAAAAAAGAAGAGATCTACACTCACCTTGCTATTTCTCATCTTTAAATAGCTAGCTCTGTGAATGGCTTTATGTAGCCACCTAAAGTTTAAGGGATAAATAGCTTCCTTTTATAAGGCCAGATAACACATCTGTTGAAGCCTATTTTTTATAATACAAATTCTAAAATAGCCTCCAAAACAAGAATAGCCAAGCTGTGAAGTTGCTTTTATAAGTTAGCATATGGTTGAATCCACATGTCTAGTTATTAGACTGGCTAAAAAAATTAGCTCAAATTAGTTATGGTTGGCTAGTTAGTCCTCTAATGCGCTATTAACTACGTCCCATTTAGTTGCGCTAGAGCTAATTTGGACCAACTTTTAGCTAGCTAACAATTAATTAATATTTGGGACCGATGAAACTTCTAGAAAAGAGCAAGGCGACATATACAAGAAAAAATGACCGTTAGGGCGCGCCGGGGCCGCGCTGCTCGCTCGGCGCGGCGCCGCCGCCGCCCGCCGCCGCATCCGGCCCCCTCCTCCCCCTCCACCCTCCCCTACCTCCCGCCCCTCTCCCCTTCGAATCCCGCATACTGACATGCGAGGCTTCCGCTCCGTGGGGACGACTCCATGGCGGGCCCGCCCCCCGACGCCGCCCCCCCGCCCCGAGCTCCCCTCACCGTGTCGCCGTCATGGCGCCGGGCGCGCCCGGATCCGTGGGCTGCCGCCCCCCCCCTTCACCGTGTGCGTTGAGACCGTGCGCCGCGCCCGCCGCCCGGCGGTCACGCCGCCGGAGGTCGCCGTTGTATCCACCTTCGCTATCGCCGGTCGTTCCACGACGGATCCGCCGCCGCCGAGTCTCCTACGCCGAATCCGCCGCTACACCTTCCTCGGTTGCGCCATCCGTGCCCTTCGCGGACGCCGGTCCGGGCAAGACGGCGGCCGCGGCGGTACGGCACCGCCGGGAGCCGCCCGGTGCTCATCACCGCCCGGCGCCCGCAGCTCCTCCCCTGCGGGCTCTGAGCAGCGGCCGGCGCTGCCGGCTGTCGGGGGAGGACACGCCGCCCAGACATCGCAGCACCGCCGCGGCCATTCCCGCCGCCACCCGCCCTGGCCGCCCGGGGGCGCCGGTCCGGGGATTCGCCGCCGCCGTCGTCCACTCCAGACGGCGAGGCGGAGGAGGGCGGCGATCTCGACGCCGGCGCTCGCTTCCCCCCCGCCCGTCAGCCGCTGTGCCCGTCATCCACCTTGTCGCCTCGCGCGGCACAGAGGTGGCTTCACAGAAAACGGCCGACCTGATGACGCCTCGACGAGGTTGACCCCCGGTCGACCTTCTTCCCCTCCTCCTCCAGGCGAAACCTTTTCTTGCCGGTGTGAGTCATCCCTCCTCGACGACGAGGAGGGGTGGAGCTGAGGAAGATTGTAGACCCACCCGGGGTGCCGCCTCGCTCCCCCCCGCCCATGGTCGGCGCCGCCGGGCCGGCGTTGCCGCACTAATCGCCGTCGCGGCTGCCTTCTTCTCGGTGGGCACCGTGGTGCTGGCACTCCCACCCGCCATCGTCGGCGCCGGCGACATGGTCGGGATCCTACGGCGGTCGCGGGCGTGTACCGCGCTGCATGGTCGCTTGGTCCGCTGTCGCGTTTGTGGATCCCGCCACTACGACGGTCTCCACCCCTTCGACACCACGCCCCTCGCTACGCCGCTCCGGCCGATGCCGATGGCTTCACGCTTGTGGTGTCGCTTGGCGGAGTGCGTCGTCGACCTCGCGCCACCGTTAAGCGGCGGCCGGTCCCGGCCGCTGGGCTGCGTCAGCCCCTCGGGCGCGGCACATCGCCGCCAATGCACCTCCCGACCACGCTGCCTTGGTTCGCCTCGGCACGGCACTGCATAAAGGGATCGCATCGCACCGCACCACCGCCCACTTCCGGCACCCTTCGGCGGCGTGCGCCGCGTGCATGTCGTGCGCTTTGGCGCCGGGCGTCAGCGGCGATGGATGGGGACCTTTGGCACCGCTGCCACCCATGGTCGCGATCCGTGTGGGAGAAATTTTTTGCCCGCCTCTCGCCACCGCATAACGCTGGCGCCATGGCATCTCTTCAACGCCGACGACGCGGACGGCTGCGGGGCACCACCGCCGCGGTGGCGACACGGTGTGTAGGGGCCGACCCCGACGCCGCGAGGCGCCGACGCGTCGGTGGGTCGGGCCACGCTGCCACACGAGTCCTCCGCCCCGGCGTCCCTTGCCCCGACCGGGCCGCTCCTGCGGTGTCGAGGGAGGGGGCCCCGTCGACCCAATGCTTGATGAGCTCGTTGCCTCCCTCGTCGCGCGCTTGTCTACCCGCCACTCATCGTCGACAAAGCTCGGCCGTTCTTTGTGGAGCCGCTTCAGCGCCGCATGATCCGACCGCTTCGCGGGGCGTCCGGGAGGTCGCGCGATGGGCCACTTGCTCCCCTGGTCGGGTCATCCCCGCTGTGGGGCACCGGTGGCGGAGGACAGGGATGCCACGACACCACTGCGGGTGGCCGGGATCCCCTCACGACCACCGCACCCCCGCTGCCGCGCTCCGCCCGACACGCCTACAATGGCTTCGTGGAAGCCTACGTTGGAGTCCTTCATGCCCCCCCGGAGCACGCCATCGACTCACCGCCAAGACTCCGTCTCGCTGTGCCTAGCCATTGACTCCGGGACGGAGTACCCGCCTTCACGCCAAGAGCGCCCTTTCAGAGACCCGTCCAGAGCGGCGGCCCAACGCTGTCTTGGTCCACAAGTGGGAGGGCAGGCCGGAGGGCACCAACTCCCGAACCCGGACTCCACGATCGCGGAGGTTCCTTGGCCACCGTCGACCGGTCCCGCAACACAAGCGCGACGTGCTAGATCGGCTCATGCCCATCGACGCGCCGCGCCGAGGACCACCCTCCAACAGGGCCGATCGATGCCGCTTCTTCAACGCCGCATTTGTTCCATCCTTAGTACACCACTCTAAGCTCCACCGCTCAAGCCGGTGATCTTTGTAATGTGTGTCAACCAAGTGCGCCGTCTAGGCATCTCGCCATGGAAACGTCTTGGTCGCAGTGTAAACATTCTCACTTTCTTAATGAAATACGTGCCAATGGTACGCCGTCGAAAAAAAGAAACTTCTAGAAAATGGTTCAGCTACTCTACCATGAAGTTTCTGAAGTATATAGAACCGAAAATGTAGAAGTAGAGCGGCAGTCCCATATGCTACCAATGCAATTTAAGCTAATCTCACAACATTTAAACACACAAAAAAGAAAACGTTGTAGTTCTTGAGCACCGGGGATCAGCTATAGACTGATTAAACTCGAATGTAATGTGCACTTGGTGATCATCCTTATCAAAGATTTTCTCGAGATATCTCTGATGCATATGCTTGCTTACTTCACAAGAGTTGAAATAGCAACTACCCGTACAAAAACTCGGATACTTGTAAACACCATCCACATGTTGCGGCTGATGACGAAGCGCTATGGAACTTCTTTCCATCGAAAAAAATATCTGATCACAATAAAGTACGGAGTGGTGATAAGTGATAATTCCAAGGTCACCGTCTCAACAGTACCATCAAAATCGCTTCTTTTTAAAACATAAAGTGCCAAGCTAAAATGACAGTAGTAACAGCAGCTGCTGGTCTTGTCCATTTCTAGCCTTTTTATCAGCTCGCAATGTGCACATATGCAACAGCTCCGGTTTGCCTTTCAATTCGAAGAGAAAAACAGCTCCCGGATTTGTTGAAGATACACAGATTTACCTGTGGGATAGACTATGCACATCATGACAATTGACAAGGTTGCTGATCTTGTCACTGGCTTTATCGCTTTATGAGCTTTACTGCACACACGTTTATTATTTTGGAAGCTAGGAAATGAGTTCGCGCATGGACGCTTTTTGTGCTGATACTTCCCCGTCCCCCGTCCGTAAAAAAAGTGTATATAATTTTTAGATTTATTCTAAATCATCTAAAAACATTTTAGGTTTAGTTAGACCTGTAAACCAATATATTAATATGAACAAAACAATATTATTGTACACGTCAAGGAATATATTTTTTATTTTTAAAAAGAAGGGATATGTTTGTTTATATACATGCACTTGAAATGATGAGTGTGGTGATGACATTTTTACAAACTCAATTAAATTTAAGATTAACTGACTCTAAACAAACTTAAAATTAAATATTGTTTTCATTTCACTTGTGTGCACTTGCGCTTTGTCATCGGACCGTGACAGCCTGAAATTCGTAGACAGTAGACTAGTATAGTTGAGAGATAAGGCTGCATGCACTTGGCTATCTCTGCAAAAAGCATCCTGCTTCTGCCGACTGCCGGCACACACTGCCTGTAACCTGCGTATTGGTAGGCAAGTAAAGTTCTTTTTTCTTAGTGCGTACTAGTAGGGTTTTAAGGATAGATTAGACTAACTTTTCGGCGGATCCGCAGTGTCAGGAGCTGATACGATGATGCATGCATGCGCACTACTATATGCAGAGAGGAAAAACCTTCGACGAAACGAAACTGCTATGGCGTCCTGCGCTACAATGAACCTGTTCACCTGTTCGGCTGAATTCGGCCGACGGCTGATTTTGGCTGATTTAATAAGTATTATGTGTGAGAAAATAAAAGGCGAAATAAGCGAGAAGCGAGCACAAGCCGAAATTAGCCGAACAGGAGGATGTTCTTGCTCGTGTGGATCACTGCAGCGTTGTTGTATATCAATCTTGCAAAAGTGAAAGGAGCCCTTCAGTATCTTTTTTTTTTTTTTTTTACAAAAATAGATACCTACACAATGGGATCACCCGATGCAGGTTCATCCGCACGCGGCCACACCCCCAAATGCTTCCGTGCAGAGTCATTTCTCTGTGCCTCGCCCTCCGGACAGAGTGAGCTGAGGCCGATCGACGGCGTGGAGCAGCAAAAGCACAAACGAAAAAGCACGCGCAGGTTTTTGCATCACCGCACGCGCGTGGCCGCCTGATTTGCACGCCCAGCAGCAGCAGGCCAGGCCAGCACGGACAAACCGAACAATCAACAAGTGCATGCGCTACAAGCGTATAGATATTTCTCATGTGAGAAGAGCGCGAACTTTTTGGAAGGCCCACCGTAAAGTGACACCGACCCGAACCGACCCTCCGCTCCAACAGCCGCCGAGCACAGCTCCCCGCGATCTTGCCTCCCCGCTATAAAATCTCCTTCCCCGGCCGCTTCCGCCGGGGAGTTTCCACTCACGGCTGGTGACCCTACCAGAAACCGACCCCGTCCGGCTCGTGCGCGACGCGAGATCGTCCATCAAAAGGCCGGCCGGATCACACTGATCACAAGCCTCAAAACTTTTCCAAACCAAGTTAGACGCGGCGTCAGTGCTAAAGCGTTGCTCTCACACTCTGCTAGCGCGCGGTGGCCGCAGCTAGCTGCAGCGTCCCCTCCCTTTGCCACCGAGCATCATCACCCGTGCCGCCGGCCGGCGCGTGATTGCACCAGCAGGGTCACTACTTAAGAGGAAGAGAGGGCCGCAGCGGTGCTTGGGTATCTTCGTGCGGTGCTGGAGTACGTGTGGGTTGGGTGGCCATGGGCGTGCACGTCAGGTCGATGAGCTGGTACACGAGCCCGCCAGGGTCGCCGGCGCCGGGGAGCGCCGCCGAGGCGCAGCACGCGCTGAGCAGCAGCCCCGGAGCAGCAGCGACGCGAGCTTCGACACCAACATGGTCATCATCCTGGCCGCGCTGCTGTTCGCGCTCCTTTCGCTCTGGGCCTCAACTCGCTGGCGCGCTACCTCATCCGCTGGGCGCGCCGCGCGGCGCCGGCGACGGGCGCGGCGGTGGACGGCGGCGCCGGCGCCGGCCCGGGCGGGCTCAAGCGCGTGCTCCGAGCATCCCCGTCGAGGTGTACGGCGCGTGCGGGGCCGACAACGGGGCCGTCGACGCCGACGTCTGCGTCATCTGCCTCGGCGAGTTCGCGGACGGCGAGAAGGTGCGCGTGCTGCCGCGCTGCGCCCACGGCTTCCACGTCCGCTGCGTCGACACCTGGCTCCTGTCGCACGACTCCTGCCCCACGTGCCGGGGCTCCGTGCTCGACAGCGCCAAGGCCGCCGCCGCCGCCGCCTCCAAAGCTCCCGCTCCCGCTGCCGGGGCAGCCGGCGGCAGAGCAGCGAGGCGGCTGCTGCCATCGCCGTTGTCATCGGATGACGTGGTTGGGAAGGGGCCTGCGTGCGTGGAGCCAGCCACACGGCAGGTATGCGAGAGCTTGGCCCGTGAGATATTTTGCTGTGTGAGGCCGACGAGAGTGGGCCCAGCACTCTTCGTAGGTCCCTAGGTCGCGGTCTAGTCAAGATTGCAAGAGCATGTCCTTCACGGTATTCTCGGTCTGTACTTGTGCTTAGCTTGCTCGGCGCACGTCGCGGCTGGTCCTGTTTGTGTATACTGGGGAGTGGATGACGTGGGCAGTACGCCGCTATAGGCTTGCAATAATGCAGTTTAGTTTGTACATGTTCGATTTGCCACAAATTTTGGAGCACCGAGCAGAGCATATGTACGGTGGACATCTTTTTTGTATAGGTCACTAGATTTTGAAAACTATTCTCCCTTTCTTTTGCATATTATATACTAGTACTATTATATATTTTGATATTATATTTACCGATACCGAAATGATTTTGGCATGTGGAAACCGAAATGATTCCATCAACCATGTGTTCTCAACTTCCACGCATGGCTGTGGGACTGTCTTAGGTGCTGTCGTGATATTAACGCTGAGGGTAACGACGGAGACCGACAACGATATTGCGTTGAAATAAATTGACGACAACTTGATCGTTTATGATTATGTGAATGCTAAATGCGTGGTATCGTAATTCGTAAACTGATAGATGCCACGAGTGATAACAAGTTCTTGTACAGCAGCATTCAGTCATCTCTAATCATATCGCAACAGCCGGCGACAAAAGAGTTCCATGACACGACTGCTCTCAAGGCGTTGCCAAACTTGCTGCGAGGAGAAGTGTCAGCTTAAGGTTTAGCAGAAAAGGGCCCAAAATTCAGACGGCGGTTTCGACCATTCGAAGTCTGCGCATGCCGACATGCAATGCAAGCATTTTGCAAGAGATGCAATAATCCTGGCGACGACACACACACCTCGGTGCAGCCACTGCCGAACCGAAGCCCGCAGCAGTGCGGCCATTGTGTGGCCGCTCGCGAGCACACTCGGTGCAGCCACTGCCGAAGCCCGTAGCAAGTGCGGCCATTGGTGCAGCCACTGCCGAAGCCCAGGCCGCTCGCGAGATCTCCCCACGTGGGCGAGGGTGCCCGCCCACGGCGCTAGTCCGGCTAGCTCGACATTAGTCCGGCTGGCTCGACATGGTCTCCCGTGTGCTCGGCACGGAGAAAGACATCCATGTGAGGCTGACGAGTGGACCCAATATGTCAGCAAGCCGGGAGAGGAGGTGTCCGATTGTTTATACGTGGCTCAGGCAACTTTAATTTGAGTTTCATTTCCATTAAATAGGTTAACATGTATTTCCTCCGTTTTCAAATTATAAGACTTTGTGGCTTTTTGTAGATGCATTTCCTTTACTACGCATCTAGTTATATACACTATGTCTAGGGACATAAAGTAAAAGAAATGTATCTAGAAAATGTAGAAAGTCTTAAAATTTGGAATGGAGGTAGTAGACATTAGAGCAATTATTATGGGGTCCTAGTCAACAATCTAATGTCACAAAAAAATCCTAGCCGGAAGAGAGATGAAGGCGAGCGATAACTTACTCCGTCGTGGGCGAGCAGCCGTGAGGAAATGTCTCGACAAAAAGTGGGTAGCATGCATTGAATAGGCAACCGTGAGTAATTTTATTATACAAGCGTTCTTTGTCCGCAGCGCCGTGGTGACGTGGCTCCAAGCTCATGCCCCTCATACTCCGCGATTTCCATTATCCTTGCTCTTATTGATGATATAACAATGTATTTAAGATGATAGAGAAGAAATGATTGTCATCTAGATGACACCCTCCGGATACGATTACCAACTATTTTTAAGCTATGAAATTAAATATCTATGAAACTCTAGAATGAAACTTTACATTAAAAAGAGAGTGTTTCATCCTAATATTATTTCATTTTAATATGACATTGCAATCTTGAAATGACAAATTGGAATCCAAATCTGAGACCGGCCTAATAAAACTACTTATGGACACCTTTACACCACAGGAATTTGTCCCTCGTGGCTGTGACCTCGTGTACCTACCAGTGACCTGTCTCCGCCCCAACCCCTGCCTTTCCTTCTTCGAAAGTGTGTTTAGTTGTTCAACTTTTTTCTTCAAATTTTTCAAAATTCTCGTTACATCAAAGTATTAAATGCACCAAAAGACCAATGTTATCCGAATATAAAATGTAGGTAAACAAAATAACTAATTGCATAATTTAGATGTACATTAAGAGATCGATTCTTTTGAGGCCTAGTTACCCCATGATAGGATAATATTTACCACAAACAAACGAAAAGGTGCTACAATGTTTTTCGTTCACTATCGTACATCGGGCGGAGCCAAATTTTTAGTTGGGTATGCCAAACATATAACAAAATCAACGCAAATATACAATATAATGGACCATAATTTATAATGGTCACAACAAATCCATACAGATTCTAAACATAGCGTTAGCCTCTAAAATTAAGAGATTTTTTGACATAAAAACTATAGGGAACTCCACCATGCGACGCTTTTTTTTTTTTAGAACCATATATTGACTAGTTAATAATGGGAGATGCCGATGGGAGCAAATATTCTGGCCTTGGTCGCTACTGCCGCCTCAATTGTGGGCTTTGGTCCACTTAGAAATAACAATATACATGTATAGTACATGTATATTTCTCAAATTTATTGTTTGCACTCAAATCTTGGGTATTCCTTAGGGAACCACCCAGGCATACACTTGGCGGCACTTGGCTCGCCCGCCAAAGGAAACCGTACAATTTTTAGGGATCTAAACACACCCTTCCTTCCATGGAACAAGATCGTCGTTAAGTTGGCTTTGGTAGCTTTGCCGAGCGCCAGAACAACGATCGCCGTCCCGCTTAGACGGATGACCACAAAGCTTCGCTTGCTATTTGACCTTCTCGCCTCTCATGCTCGCCCAATAGGTGTGCGGCCCAATCACCGTGAAATAAGCAATCCGCGTTCGTCCCGCCGCCGCCACTCGCCGCCGCCAAATTCCTGTCCGCCGCCGCCGGTTGCTCCGCCAAATTAATCTCCGGCCGCCCGCCGGTCTTCACCATCTTCCTCGCCACCGTAACTCCTACACCGCATGGTATTGTTGCTCGCCCCATCATCGAGGATTGAGCACTATCCGAGGACCAAGCTACATGATAGCTTTTGTGCAAGAATGGGAGAGGAACCCTTCCCGCCATGCCCACAACACTAGATGTGTAATTGATGTGTAGAAGAACCCTTCCCCGCCAAGCTACATATAGGGGATTCAATCAAAAAAGCTACATGTAGAGGAACCTAATCCATGCCATGCTTCAAAGAAACACTTCCAAGAATCGCTTTCCCATTACAAAGATCTTGATCAAGATAAAAATGTTTTAGTTGTTTTCATTATGAGCTTTAAGAAATGTCTGAACAACCACTTGAAGGATTCAAATGTTTCATCATACAGCACCAAAAAAACTATGGTTTCTCTAAAATGATTAAATCCAACAAAAAACCCCAAAAGGTTTGCTCTCCTTGTTTGTTCTAAAAGTGGTGTCAAAACTAACAACATCACCAAAATGTGCATAGTCCATAATCATTCTAGTATCAACCCAAAATATGTTTGATATTTGTTCGTCACACCCATCTCGCAATGCATACCTGGAATGATGGGTTTTCAGCAATTTTTGTCTTGAAAATATTTAAGCATGCTACCCCGCCATGTCCATATGCTATCTCGCCACGCTTGGTACGAAGATAGTTCTTGTGATCACTAAGCGTGTAGCTAAGATTGAGTGGTCCTCCAACTTGGCCACAAGCCAACTCATGTGTAGCTTTTGGCCCAATTCCTAAATCATCGGCAGCCAATTTCAAAGGCCCGCAAATCTGAAATTTTTCTTTACGACGCCATCAAGTGCAAGGTGTGGGCCAAACCTGTTCTAGTTTGAGCTCGAGGGCACTTTGTTAAATGATCTCTTTTGTCATGGTATCGACGACCCTCGTTTCCATAGACAAATCTACATGATGTAACATTGCCATCGCTTGCCTTTGTTTGTATATCTTTTTTCTCGACCTCAAAACCCGAACTACCTCCATAGGTAAGCCAAAACATCCAAGCCTCTTCCGACTCACCCATACCAACATGGGAAACCGTAATAGGCACCACATTCTCTGTTGAAAGAGGATAAATAACATAGGTATAAGACTATTAGTAGTTGACAGGTTACTAAAAGAATACAGAAGATGATATCCATCTATAATAGAAAATCTTGGACATAAAGATTGTAAGACATAATCCGGCCGTTTGCGTGATTGATGGCTGCATTAGGGAAGATTAGGATTAGAATCTTTATCACTATTCTCCTCAGAGTAAAGCATGGCTGAACAGCCATGGATATGGCCTCAACAGCCATCAAGAGGCATGGCAAGACCATGCTTGTACCTTGAGACAACCATGTAGTGGGCTGACCTCATGTATAGTGCTAGGAGTGGTTAGGGGGCTGTAGCGTACCATACCTAGAGTACTTGTAGATCGTGGTATAAGTAGGCACTACTAATGCAAGAATTTAGTTCACTTGCCTCAGTTTTCGACTCCCCAGCTTCGCCAGCCAACGCACTAAACCGAGTGTGTGTGTGCGTGTGTTTGAGGGGGCAGAGAAGTGAGCTCCCGCTCATCTTCTTCCCCGGTGTAGGAGTTGAGGGAGGGCGTGAGGTGAGGTGATTACTCACCTTGGTGCTGATTGTAGGGACCAACAAGTGGTATCGGAGCCGCACACTCGTCGCTCCCCCGCCCAGCCGGCCGAGCGATGGTCGACGGTGAAGATGTCCGTGGGCTCCGGTGGGCGGTGTAGGAGCGGGAAGGAGCAGCCTGAGCAGCGCGGCTCAGCTCGCCAAGAAATTGGTCCGGGAGATCATCGTTAAGACGGCGGCGGGGAGACAGACAAGTGTGGATCGGGCCGCAGCCACCCGCACCAACTACTGCGAGTGGAGCGCCTTGATGAAGTGGAGACTCAAGGCGCTAAGCCGGGTGGCCATGACGAGGGCACCGACGCCGAGGATGAGGAGGTCCAGCGATGGACGCCCGCGCCTCGCCCACGCCCGTCGGACTTCCACGAGGCCATCGGGCGTAAGGAGACGGCGGCGAGGCGGGACATGCCGCTCGCATCCGGCCGGATCTGGCTGATCGCCAAGCGGCCAAAGAAATCCGCAAGAAGGACTTCGAGAGAGGACATGAAGTTCGCACGGCGAGGGCGTGGAGGAGTTCGCGCGCCGCGCCGGTGGTGGTGAGCCAGATGGCGGCGCTTGAAAGGCGATGGGCGAGGAGGGGATGTAGTGTGCAGCCGCCCGAAAGCCGCCGCCTAAGTACAACCGCATGGCGCCACCATCGAGACGACGCCGACCTCGACAAGGTCTCGCCGAGGACATCGCCGGGCGCCTCCGACCGTCGAGGGGCGGATTGACACGCCGCTGGAGCGTAGGACGAGAGCGGTGTTGCTCTCACGGAGGAAAGAGTGGAACGCCGCATGAAGCGGCGCCTCTCGAAGGCTCTTCCACCGCGGCGAACGCCGGCGCAAGCGGCGTGTGGTGGCAAGAAGAAGCCGCCACAGGGGGAAGAAGAAGAAGGCGTATGATCCTAACGCTTGTCGCAAAAGTGCGGCAAAGGTGGGACACTGGCAAAGGAGTGCCTGTGGCGCAAGAAGGAGGAGAAGAAGGAGGAGGCACACTCCGCGGCGGAGAGCGACGACGAGTGCGCCGCTCATGGCGTCCTACTGCACGCTATGCAGGAGGAGCAGAGGCGGCGCGTAAGAGTCCAAACCCCGCTGGAGCCGGCCCACCTCGACGAACCAAAGGCCGAGGTACATCTTGGCGCGGAGGGAACGAGGCGGAGCGAGGTGGTGGTACCGACCGTGCCGCAATCACATGTCCGCACCGGCTCACCGAGCTCGACGGCAGAATACACCGGCACCGTGAAGTTTGGTGACGGCTCCCGTGGACATCCGTGGCGCGGCACCGCGGTCTTCAGGTGCAAGAACGGGTGAGCGCGGCGCTCCCGGACGCCACATCCCCCCATCCCAATCGCCGAGCATCATCGCCTTGGGGTACTGGACGAGCGCGGCAGCCGAGGTCCTCATCAAGAGTGGCGTGCCGCGGATCCGGGATAGGAGCGCGATCGCTGGCGCAGGCGCAAATGTCCTAATCGGCTCTACCTTCGACGAAGGTCGAAAGCACCGGCAGGCCCGGGCGGCGCAGAGCGGGAGGAGCCCCGCTCGCACACCGCGCTATGGACACCGAGCTTTGATGCTCGGGTCGGCCGGAGAAGATGGTGTGGGTTTGCCGCGACACCGCCCACGCCGGCGAGCTGGCGACAAATGCCCGGCCGGGCCGGAACGCAGGAGGCCGCCGCTCCCAAAGGCGCCGGGTTCCGCGCGCGAAGCTCGAGCTGGTCCATGGGGACCTTTTGCGCCAATCACGCCGGCGACGCACGGCTGAAGGAGGTACTTCCTCCCGCTGCTGATGACTACAGCCGCTACATGCGGGTGCGGCCGCCATGAGCAAGAGCGACGCGGCGAGGCGATCGCCGCTTTCCGCACGGGCGAGGCGGACGGGGAAGCGGGCCGCGAGTGCCCGACGGATCGCGGCGGCGAGTTCACGGCGGTGGAATTCGCCGCTGCATCGCTGCAGAAGAAGGTGGCTAGGCACCGATCGTGTCGTATACGCCGCAGCGTAATCCAGGCCGTGGTGGAATCCGAATCACCATCGCCGGCATGGCGAGGTTGATGCTCAAGGCTAAGAAGATGCCTACAGTTCGGGGGAGGCGGTGAGCACAGCGGTGTTCATCCCTCAATCGCTCCCACAAAGGCGTTGAAGGATGACCCCCATGAAGCTTATCACGGGCGCAAGCCGAATGTGGCATACCGCAAGACGCTCGGGTCGCGCCGCCATGTCCGGAACACCAAGCCCTGCTCACCAAGCAGAAGACAGAAGCACCAAGATGGTGTTCCTCCGAAGGCCCACGAGGAATCGACGGTCCACAAAGGGGAAGCAGAGGAGGCGGGCAATTTCGTGGTGATCGAGCACGGCCGTAGGAGGCTGACCTCCGCGGCTCGACGAAGTCCGCCGCAGCCGATCTCCGGCTCTTTCCCGGGAGCAGGAGTCGTCCCGGCGAGCTGGGACACGCCGCCGAGCAACGCTGCAGACCCTCGCGACGCCAGACGGGCCGAGGAGGAGATTCCGCCGAACTAATGCCGCTGGGATGCGAGTCGGGCGCTCCCTACCGGCAGACGGAGCCACGCAGGAGGCGGAGCTGCGACCAGAACCCAACCGGGCGGCGCCATGGTCGAAGGATGGGCGCCAAGAACGCACTCCGGCCGCAGCGAGCCAGATCTCCGGTTTTCCCCGGCGCCATCACACAAGGCACGCTCGAGGCCCGATGGAGAGGATCGACCAAGTGGCCTCGCGGCGGAGTCGGTGCGCTATCGCGCCGCGGCGGCGCCGAGGTCCACCACCTCGACGCAACAGCGTTCCTGAATCGGGAGCTGGAGGAGACCGTCTGGTCACGCCGGGCTTCACCATAAGAAGGGAGCAACCAGAAAACGGTTCTCCGCTGCGGAAAGCTCCCAGGACTGAGATTGGAACGCCAAGCTGACGCCACCATGGCTGGCGAGGTGGCCAGATTGCCCTGTACACTCCGACGGGAAGGAAGAGCCATCGCCGCTGTAGGCGGGATGACCTGATCGTCACCGGGGCTCGGCGTAGATACTCGAGGCTTTCAACGCGAGATGGCGTCATGTTTCAAGATGAGCCGACGCACCCTGGTGTTATTTCCACTAAAACCTCGACATGTCATCATGATCGCAAAGCCCATGATTAGCCACTGTGTTGCATTTCTATGCACCCTTGCACCCCATGTTTTTATGAAGGATCCCGCACTATTCTTTCTTTATAGTGAACGGAAGATCGTGGATGGTCAAGTCATTGAGATGGCTCCATCGAATTCCGAGATCGAATCCGGCACAAGGCTTTCACTGATCAAGGCAAGCCCCGGTTCATTTAAACCTTCCTTGTGTTTTTAAAAGCTTTATATCACCTTTGCTTTATGCTTTGCATTAGGTGATAGGAGTTGAGTACAACCTAATTGAAGCATTACCATTCCTTGAATATTTCAATATCTACCTTGATAACGCTGTTTTGCTAAAATACTAGACGCTTTAGCTGGCTTTTATTTAGTTAGACTTTTTGAGTCAAAATGTGATGAGTTCTTTATGATAGCCCGAAGTAGCATTTGATGAGAAAGGGGATCGATATGAGAAAAACCATACTGGGATATGGTGTTGAAATTGAGACCGCGCCATTGAGAATGGTCCCGTAGTATTTGGAGTCGATTAAGGACTGAAACGGATATGTGGATCGAGACTATGGAACGCACCGGCGAGGTCGTTGGACCAATGGCACGTGGCAGGTCATCCCATCACAGTCGACCCTGGTCGACGCATACCGTAAGCCTGATCTTGGGGGTGTCAAATCGAACGGAGAGTTGGAGAGAATCACTCGTTACCTTCGCGGGTTAAAGTCCCGGATTGAGGTGTACGGTATTTCACTTCCGCTTTGAGTATCCAAGAAAGGATATATGCAAGAACAATGGTTGGAAAGAACTCCCCAGCTGGGTTAATTTGAAATCCCTTTACGGGACTTGGTTTCCCTACATCGTAGTTTAAATTATGAAACAATGAAGAGATGGAATAAGCGGAATATAAGTGTGTGCTCTAGTGTACGATCACCAGAATGGTGAGAAACTATATTGATTAAAATGTTGAAAGTAAGGATTTACCATTAGTAAGCTTTTCGCAAAAGAGTCCTGCTTCTTGCTACAAGCCTTATTGAATCCCCGTATTAGACCAAAGATTCCTGAGTCTTCCTATTTTTTTAGTCGGGTAAGTCTTGTTGAGTACTCCCGGAAGTTGCTCAGTCATGTTTGCACCGGTACGTGAAGAAAGTGACGAGGATGAGAAGAGAGACCCGTCGGCAGGGTCGCCAGTGTAATATTTGGAAAAACGCTACTCAAACTTATAAGTATTGTAAAAAACTTGTTTTGAATAAAAAGATGGTAATATAAATCTTCCGCTTTACTCTCTCGATTTCAAAAAGATGATAATACTGCAATGACCCTCGTAACGGATCCCGGTTGGAATAGTTAATAGTACTTTTCCTTACTACCATATGTGACTATTAAAGGTTGTTGGAGGACCTACATGTGGGCCCTGTGAATTTGGCGTGACGTTCTCATTGAGCGCGACGTGCATGACACCTGCAAGCCGCGGCGCGACCCGGATGGAGGAGAGGATCAAGATTGAGCTCCAAGAAGAGCACGGCGGCGAAGGGTGGATGCGACGCCTCCAACCGGAGTATCGCCGGCGGGCTGCGGTGGCTCACTCATACCGCCCCGACATTGGGTTCGCGGTGGGTTACGTGAGCAGGTTCATGGAGGATCCCCGAGAAGATCACCGGGTGGCGTGAAGCGGTGCCGCGGTACATCGGGGACGTCGGAGATGGGGATCGCCTTCCCTGGGGGGCGGCGGCCAAACTTGAAGGCATTCCCGCGACGCCCGCCAAAGACCGTGAGGGTGAGCCCGAGCTCACGGCCAATGATGCGTACATGGCGCGACATCGACGGCCGGCGGAGCACCTCGTGTGCTGGTCTTCCTCGGCGCGCGCCAATCGCCCGCCCCCCCGGCGTAAGACCGCGGGCGCTGCCGACATGCGAGGCGGAATACGCCGCAGCCACCACGGTGGCGCGCCAGGTGGTCCGGCCGCTACCGGCCGCTGGGCGAGCCGACCGAGAAGAAGCCCGTCCGCCGGCTACCGATGGTGGACAACAAGCTCGCCATCGCGATTGCCAAGAACTCGCTCCTTCACGACCGGGCAAGCACATCGACGCCAAGTTTCACTTCTGGGCGTGATTGCATCGACGGCGGCGCCCGGTCATCGAAAGTTCGCCGAACCGGGCCGACAAATACCGACATTCTCACCAAGTCGCTTGGGCGGCTTCGTTCCGTGAGCCGAGGAAGCCGACGGCATGGAGGAGATGAGTGTGCAAATGCCAGGATTAGGGGAAGTATTGTAAGACATAATCATTGCTTATGTGATTGATGGCTGCATTAGGGAAGATTAGGATTAGAATCTTTATCACTATTCTCCCTCGCCAGAAAAAGATGGTCGAACAGCCATGGATATGGCCTCAACAGCCATCAAGAGGCATGGCAAGACCATGCTTGTACCTTGAGACAGCCATGTAGTGGGCTGACCTCATGTATAGTGCTAGGAGTGGTTAGGGCTGTAGCAGCCATACCTAGAGTACTTGTAGATTGTGTATAAGTAGGCACTACTTCAATGCAAGAATTTAGTTCACTTGCCTCGCCGACTCCAGCCATCTTCGCTCTCCGTCACCAACGCCAGTAAACCGAAAGTGTGTGTGCGCGTGTGTTTGAGGGGGCAGAGAAGTGAGCTCCTGCTCATCTTCTTCCCTGGTGTAGGGGAGTTGAGGGAGGGCAGAGGTGAGGTGATTACTCACCTTGGTGCTGATTGTAGGGACCAACAAAGAATGTATAGTAGTAGATAACCATGCTAGAATGTTGGATTGTTTAACCATGAATTGATTTATGAATCTGCACTACTTACTTCTTGGATTCAAGATGTGCTGTATCATTCTCTCCTTCCTGCATTGCACATTCTATTTTGGGGAGGCTAACCGTGACGACCTGCTTGCATGACTTCTTCTCCTTTCTAAATAAGTGGTGACATGCATACAACACAAGATCGATAAATTTCGAAGCAATCTCATGATAGAAACAGGGAAGAAGCAATCTGATGGAGAAGGGGGGGAGATCGACAGACCTTAGATCCAGACGACGACGACGACTTGGTCGAGGTCTATTTCCCCCGCCCCCCAAGTCTTTGTTTTGGCGCCGTTTTTCTGTGTCAATACATTGGCTCAGCTCGTTGGCTTCTAGAAGCTGCGTTTGAATGGGCCGTGGGCACGTTTTGGGCCGGAGCAGGAGACCGAGGGAGTGGCAGGGTCCAAACAGACAGCCGCGCGTGGTCGTTCGATATGAGCGGACGTTGTTGGGACTGCTCTCGGCAGCTACCAAGCCAACTGCCGACGATCTCGTTCCCCATTAGCCCCAGCGCGCGTTCGGTCCCTTCTCTCTTGGCGACGACTGGGCGACCGGAGCTGCCGCCCCCGCAGGTGCCCAGGTCTTCTCGAGCCTTTCGCGGGCGACGAGCACCCCAGGTACGCCCGCCCCTTGTCTTCCCTTCCAGCTGTGCGAAACCGAGCACCCAAACCCTAACATTCTATTCGTGCTCGGATCTGATCTGATAACAACTGCATACGCACGAATTATGCCTACGAACTTCAATTCTTTTGCAAAATTATCGACTGTACATGCTTACACCCATGCCGTTTACTGGATCCGCCCCTGGGCTTCTATGGCAGCTGAAAGATGGCGAGGATACCGTCTCTGAAGAGCCTCAATGCGTTTCCACATGCGGAGGAGCACTTGTTGAAGAAGACTTACTCTGGTGCTGTTGGTATGATCTACGGGGACCCTCTGTTGCTCTGTGATTGTTGCAAATGGTTCTTGCTTAAGTATATATTGTTTCGAGGCTTGTCTTTAATTTGCACATCATCGATATCTTGGCAGTGACAATTTTGGGCTACTTATAATGATTACACTGTTCGTGCATGAGCTGCAGTTTTATCTTACCACCTACACCGTGCATCAGGTATGATTGGTCACTGCTTATATTTTCATGTTTCACTGCTATATGCAACTTTTCAATGTAATATTCACAGACTTTTGTTCTCCCTTCAAATATCTTTTTAGTTTTTTTCCAAGGCACTGTGAATATGTTTGTAGAAAATAGGGCCTTATCTAAAGTAAATGCTTTCATTTTTTTTCGAGATAATTGTGGTGGACTTTGGGGGCTGTGTTCAAGCTTCAACCAGCAACCTGATCAAAGAATTGTTCTGATGACAATTCATTTATTTGATATGAATCATTATTATAAATCACTTTCATTGTTCAACTACCCATGTGTTTTCTGATATTGGAGTTTCTATTGATTATCATCGATGAGATTATGGCAAAGTAATTTTGTTTTCATTGAGCTTATCCTTCCCAACATCTGTATCATGAATGCTTTGCCAGTTGATACTGTCTGCAGTTATCATTGATCAGATTATGGCAAAGTCAATTTCTTTTCATTGAGCTTATTCTTCCCAACACCTGTATCATGAACCCTTCACCAGTTGATACTGTCTGCAGATGTCTGTAGATCTGAAGCGTGGAGAAACTCTGCCAATTCATATCAATATGTCATTTCCTTCTTTTGCCATGTGAAGGTCGGTTATTGATCAAGTTCAGTAATTCACCCATAAGTATTTTGTGAAAAGGCTTTCATTATTTTGATATATCTGTCTCTGGGTCTTAATTGTTTAGTATTGAGTGTGGATGCAATTGACATGTCTGGGAAACATGAAGTTGATTTGCATACAAACATTTGGAAGGTAACATCTCCTGAAAAATTCATCCCTTCCTGCATTTTTTTTTTAAAAAAAATACTACAGTTGCTGGACTAAAGAAGAGACATTGCATCTGTAAGTATTATTGAGTACATATGCTCACTAAGTAGAAGCTGCAACCAATAGATTATGGTGGCAAGTTATTTTTTACATGTTAATGTACAAATGTAGAGGATATTTACTTTTACAAGCTTTGATTTTTGTCTTGGTGCAGCGTAAACAATACCTTTCATATGTATTTGCAAGTTTAATAGTTTTCCCAATCCCACCAAAAATTGTATTATGTTTTGTAAAAATATGTTCTATTGCCTTCCTCTAATGTCTAATATTTTCTCTCTTCCTTTATATTTGTGTAATACAGCTTCGCTTGGATAAGTATGGCCATATCATTGGTACAGAGTACTTGTCTGACCTAGTTGAAAAGGAGCATGGGGCACATCACGGTCATGGTATACTCTTCTTCCTGCAAGGACAAAGAAAAAGCATAGAATAGTGATAATTACCATATGAATACTTTTTACCTGCAGCATGTATCTCCTTTTCTTATTTTACCCAACTAGCAAATATATCCGCTCATAGCAATGGAACGCTGGGCAATTTTCGGCTCGGAGATTTATTCAATTATTATATCATCTGTTGCAATTTGTCTTGAATGGGACTTTGTACCGTTGCTGGACACGTGCTGTTGTAACTCATATCAGCACGGATGGTGAGTCCAGGTCACATGGGACAGGGAGGGGTGTGCGGCAATTGTGGGAAGTAAACAAAAACATTGGAAGAGTTCCTGCTGTCTTTGATATTAGTTATAAATACAACATGTGGTGGTGTTGGTTACCCTGGCAATTCAGGCTCAACCCAGAGCCTACCTCCATAGAAGCTGGAAGTCCTAGCTGTTCCCTTCCCTAAAAGAGAAACAAATGGCACCTTTTTGGTAATCTATAACTGACAGAGAAGCATGGTTTCTCAGTCTTGATTGTCATGGCCTGTATACAATAATAATGACTAAATTGTTGGACCAAAGATGTTTCAGTTGGAATATCTCATATGATGGTTGGACATGAACAGACCATGGCCAGGAGCATCACGATGAACAAAAGAAGCATGAACAGACCTTCGACGAAGAAGCAGAGAAAAATGATCAAGAGTGTCAAACAAGCACTGGAAAATGGGGAAGGGTGTAGAGTATGTTATTCATCTACTGGTTCTTGTTTAATTTACAGAATGGTATTACAGGTTGTGATTGTGAATTGCATTTTATGGCATTGCTAATAAAACTATGCCCGCAATTTTCACAGGTCTATGGGATGTTGGATGTGCAGAGGGTAGCTGGTAACTTCCATATCTCAGTGCATGGTTTGAACATCTTTGTTGCTGAAAAGGTCATTAATCCTAAATTCCAGACACTTAAAGTTATTCTACCCTTTGTAAATTTTGATTATGAAGTATGTGTACTTTCTTTACATAAGATTAAAGTCTAAGCTGCTCAAACAACTTAACTAATAATGCTAGTGAATCTGTGCTATTAGAAAAACACTTAAATTCTCTTCAAAACACTAAATTTAAATGAGAATAAAAAGAGAGAAAAATAACAAGTGAACTAGGAAACTACCAAAAACTGTCTGGAACAAAAGATATTTGGTCCCTGGAACATCAGCTTATTCTGACCATCACATGATACTGAAATAACCATGATTTTCTTCCCAGGCTCTTCTGTTGGCATTGTACTTTTTACAGTCTTTCCTCTGAAGCAAAATGAAGTATCTTCTTTTCTTCTTTGGGCATATGCCACTTCACAGCTATTTTCACGAATTAGAATATTTTTTCTTTGCAAGCTCTGTCAGTTTTTATGGATAGAAACAGTTTCATCTGCATTAAAGAAATCATAATTTTTGTTGATTTTTTGATGTTTTTATTTATGTAAACAGGCAGATTTGCTTTCTGGCCTTACCCCCCCCCTTAACAGAGGGCTCGTGTGCAATCTTGTACTTCAATTGACATTATCAATGTATTTTTCAACTGGTTATTTAATATAGGTTACCGATATGTATATGCAGATTTTTGAAGGGTCAAGCCATGTGAATGTCAGTCATGTTATCCACGAGCTGTCATTTGGCCCAAAGTATCCGGGAATTCATAACCCACTGGATGATACTTCAAGGATACTTCATGACACAAGTGGAACCTTCAAATACTATATCAAGGTGAGTTGCTATTCATCTAGCCTTTGTAACGTGTGCATGAAAAAGCTTCCAAGTCGCAACATTTAGGGAAATATAGCAAATAAAGCCTTGCAGTTTCACAAACAGTCAAACATTCACATTTACATTACAGTATGAGTTCATCAATTGGGGCAAAAGGAAAATTGATATTTCCGATCTTGAACGAGCTAATGTTTGTTGAGTTGATTTGATCAAGTACACCACAACATCCGTAGTGTGGATACTTCGGTACTTCCTAGTTTATTTTCCTGTGCGATTTTATAATAGCTTGTGATAAAGCTCTCTACTTTTTGTCCAATTGATATACAGGTTGTTCCGACTGAGTACAAATATCTATCAAAGAAAGTATTGCCAACAAATCAGTTTTCTGTCACGGAGTATTTTCTTCCCATTCGCCCAACTGACAGGGCTTGGCCAGGTAACTATCCCCCCCCTCCTGTCGAGCATGGTATCTTTATCTCTTCTCAAAGCTAATCTTTTTTTCCATGTAGCGGTTTACTTCCTGTATGATCTCTCACCAATTACAGTCACCATCAAAGAGGAAAGAAGGAACTTCCTTCATTTTATAACACGTCTATGTGCAGTCCTTGGTGGCACATTTGCCATGACAGGTTAGCTTGCACCCAATAATTTTCTGGTCTATCTTTGCGATTTTGCCTTTTTTTTTTTCCTGATTCAGTTTCACTGACAGCATCACTTGCATTGCATGCAAGTTGGTACTGACAGCAGAACTTAGAAAATAAATCCCACTGTTATAATTAATTGCTTGTTACAAAGCTCTTAATGATATTTGCTATACAGGAATGCTTGACCGATGGATGTACCGGCTTATTGAGTCAGTCACCAACTCAAAGACCAGAAGTGTACTGCGGTAATTTGGGCAATTCATGATACGGAAAACAGTTGGTCCCGTGGCAAATGAGGCCAACAGATCTTCGCCCCAAGCTAACTGGTGAAGCCATGTTGATTTGCAATGTTTATTTTCTCCGTCCATGGCTAACTTATAATACGACATTGATTTTTATCATCAATTATGTTAGACTGGCACTAAGTCCACGGACTACAGTTTTGTCATCAACTGACATACATCGACTATCGTGGAACTAAACCAACGAAGACATGTGGTTGGGAAAGAAAAAAATTGTGATGAGGAATTATGATGCAAGAAAACATGGTTCCCGAATAGTTTTTACAGTGAGAATCAATACAAATATTTAGCTTTAGTGTGTTATGCAAAGCGATCGCATGTTTCATTTGCGGGATGAATTTCATCGAATGGAAAGGTAGATGAGGTTTGTCCAAACAAGTTGTGATAAAAATTAAGTAAAAGTTTTAGGTTTCCCAGAATTACAGAGCAGCTGATGTGCAGGATCCAGTATCTGAATCTAATCTTTTCAAAGCCAGATAGTTGCACTTGCACACATGTGAAAGTGCTAGTATTATTGTCGCCGATAACATGCTCTGTTTTTACCCGTCTACATTAAGTAGAGGTATTCAAGCTCACGGAATTTTTAACAAGAGTCCGGAGATTTCTCTCCAGAGAGAGAGAGAGAGAGAGAGAGAGGGTCCTAATCTTCTGGCTGATAATAACGTGAAAACTGAAAAGGTAGCCTTTTTTTATTTTTGCCTTGTATATTTGCGACAAAAAAAGGTATTTCCAACAGTGCTCAGCCCAAAATAAGGTTTGCTATCCACGGGCCTCTCTTTTGCTAGATCGGCCAAATTTTGAGGCTTCAAGTCCATGGGCCGGCCCAATGGCCGACTTATCTCCTATTCTTGTCATCAGAGCTGAAACTGAGTCGCCTGTTCTAGTCTGCACTACAGCAACAGCCAGTCAACCACACGGACTCGTTGATGGTCTATTGTTTCAGTGAAGCTGAAACTTAAACCATATCTTGATCAACCCTACGTAGTCCCCTCCAGCGAAAATTGTTGAACGGTTGGCTATTCTGTCATGGAAGAGTTTGGGTTCCAGCTTCAGATGCGCCGTTATTTTCGATGATGTTGGTATTTTTCGTCGGTCCTGTCCGCTCAGTCAATCGTCCAGCTCTCGGTTCTCCTGAGAAGAAGGGAAGACGGTTTAGATAGACCCTCCATACAATTCTTCCTTCCATTCAGAATCTGAATCAATCCCTTGCCACATGCATGCATTTGTCTAGTCTTGAGAGTTCAAACAATCATCTGACCTGTACCGCGGCGCGGATTATGCAGAAACAACAGAAACGCAAAGGGAACGCGATGACTTCAGTAGCTGTTATCCCACAGCTTGTTCAAGTAGTCACGGTTCACACGGCTGATTCAATTCACAGGCTGCGTACGTGTAAATCGTTTGCGCTCTTTGGGACGCATCAACGCCAAGCAGCAGCGACTCTAGCTAATCGACGATATGCTTTGCAAGCAGTAGTCTATACTGTATCGTGTGAAAGGAGAGGACGCCGTACCAAACAGGCAAACGCAGCAGGTTCAGAGAATATAATAATATAATCAACAGTGACGAACTGACGACTAATCAGAGGGGGTTGATCGAGCCGGTTTCGTTTCAAACTTGGCATCGATCGATGGAAGCATGGATTGGGTTATTCTGGCCGCCGGTCAGCAAGTCGAGCCTGTTGACCCCAAGGACTAGGATTTGGACCTTGGACTACGGTTTCCAATTCGTGTTTATCTTCCTTCACCTTACTTACTTATCTTATCACGGAAAAACATGCGTCACGGACACTGAACGAACGTGGCGCAAGGACCGGACCCGTCAGAGTTGCATACGATACGATAGATACAAATGATTCTGAACCTGACCGATAGTCTATCTACTCTGTGTTGTCGTTGGTCATCAGAAAGCCACGGCCGTGAAACTCACCACCGGTCTGCCAGTTCCTGAAAGGATGCTAAATGGATTACTGCTACGTACTGCCATGCGATTCACGACAGTACCGCACGTCAAAGAACGCTGCCACGAAGGAAAGAAACCAGAGCGAGCATGTATACCACTGCGTAGACCGAAGAATCCACGGACAGTGACCCTCTAGGAATACGGCTGGACTAGCAGGAGAATAATATGCTGATGATGCTGTCATGCATCGAGGCATCCATCCATCGTTCTCTTCGCGAGCCTTCCTCCAATCCAAAGCTGAGAGAGAGTCCTGCTGCCACAGGAACGGTTCAACGAGGATAGTAGCGTCTGCGTTACTGTGAAGCACCCACCACCAGTGGCTGCTGCTGGAAATCTCCACGCCCGGTGTCCGGCAGTCCGGCTGCATGGATGCCGATCGATGCCAGCAGCACCACAGCACACCACAGCACGGACGTGAGCAGAGAACGACCCGTGGAACGCAGCGGAAACTTGAAGGTCACACTCCCGAAAATTAACGCTCGTTCTCTTGTTCCTAGCTATTGCCAGCCACCCGGGGAGGGGGGGGGCGATGAGAAAAGGACCCGGAAACCGCTGGCAACCAGGCGAAGAATGTTGCGTTACGGAAGTTTTTAGGGAATCTCTGTTTCCGTCCAGCGCAGCGGCTTGGGCATTTGGCAGCGTTCGCCCGCGCGCCTCCAGAGCGCGAAGAAAAGCCATGTGAAATGATCGGTTTCGAGACGGCGGGGCAGCGGCGAGTGGTGCCGAGCCGTGGAGACCGGAGGGAGAGGAACCACGCAGGCACGCACAGGGGTGTGTGAATCCAAGCATGGCCACGGCTCACACGGGAACGGTGCGACGGCGACGGTGACGCTCGTGAGTTCATTGACACGTACTACACCGAACGGTCCGGCGGTGCCACCACACGAACCGCAACAACTGCCGTAGCCGCGGACGAAAACAAATGGTCGTGATAAGCACACGACTGGAACCGCGGATTTTATAGTCATTCTCGTGCTTTGGATTTTATTATAGTGATGATAAGCACACGACTGGAAGCGCGGAGTATCTTTGTGACACGCAATGCACGAGTCTGTGAACACATGATGAGATGCGCGCCGTACTGGTACGGCGGTAGATGTGCCAGTACTAGATGTGAACGAAACCTGTTTTGTTACGTAGGACAGCCTGCCACACACCCATATACGGCGGCGTCACGGCTGTGGCATCTAAAACCAGGACAACACCAAATGAACACCAACTCTGTCGCGAGGTTCATTTTTCATGCGCCACTGCCAATCTTCTTTAGCAACCAAATGGTAGCGTGTAGCCAAATAGCAACATTTACCACAAGGCTAATATAAACTACCGAGTCTAGCCCGATTGGTCACCCAGTTGGACACGCCCAAGCCCCAAGCCAGATGCTGGCGTGTCACGGTGCTCGGTGCGTGCGCTCCTTCCTCGCCACGCCTCGCCTCGAGATCCGTGCGAGAGTCACGGATGATTGCCCAATCATGCATGCCGTCCCCGCCCGCCCCGGCCCCGCCACCGCCAGGCCATGGCCATCCATCAATGCTCGCGCGCGCGCGTGGTCCTCCTCCTCGAGCTTTACTCCCGACCGACCGGTGGGGGCCGCGGTGCGGCGCTAGGGCCGATCACCACCGTCGGTCCCTGTTCGGACGGGTACGATGCGGTCAAACGCCTCGTTCCCATCGTCCCTTCCCTTTCTTTGACTCCAACTACGCCCTTGGAAAACTAGACCCTCCTCATCTGATCTGTTTTTTTTTTAAATTTCTGTCTTTGACTGGCCTGTCAACATCCTCGTGGGCCCCAGTGCCACCTCCACAGACCTGACCAGAGTAGGAGTAGTAGGAGGGATCCGGAGTGAGTAGCATGGCAGTAGTAGAGCTGTAGTATACGGTACGGCCCTCGGAATAGGATATTCCCTTGAATGCATGCCTGCCCATCCTCTCTCTCGCTTTGACTGATTTATTTATGGAGAGGGGCCTTCCGCATGCGCCGCGCATTTGCATCCTGGTCCTCGGGATAATACTTTTCCGCCGATCACATGCGCCTTCGCTTGGACTTGTGGAAAATTCTACTCTGAAAACCCCAGTACAGTACTACGTTTTTTCTTGCAGAAATTTCTGCTGAAACTATTCTGAAATTCAATTTGCGCTGGATTTGGCGGCTGAGTCAGTCTGACCTAGCTAAATGCATGGAAATCTCGTAGGTTTCGTCAATACGTACTCCACCTTGTTTAGTTTAGCTTAAATCGTACGCTTAGATCATTAGTAGGTGCCAGGCAAAAAATCTAGCTGCACTGCAGACTGCCAGTATACTGCGAATACTTACACCCTTATAGGCACACATGAGCTGGTCAAACGTATTAGCTGCTGCTGATGCTAAGCGCAAATTCTTAATCAGTTCACGTCAGTGTCCGGACTGGCCAACACCTCATGCTGTTCTAGCGTTTTGAGAGCAATTTTTCTGTTTGATAGTTTCTAGAGACGATAGTTGTGTGTTCCAAGGTAGGTTTGGATCCTTCCGTTCAGTCAAAACAAGAGAGGCATATCGGCGCAGCCACGACTTCAACAAAAGATGCCAGCACGCGATCCTTTTCATAGACGGCTAAAGCAACGTGCTTCTTCCACGTCAATACATAGGACATTCTTGTTTATTACTTTAATTTCACGTAAAAATGAAGAACAAGGCGTTTTAAGATTATTATATTACAATAAAGCGACAGGAACAATCAATATTCTTATTTTGAACGAGGGAGTATTGTTTTTTTTCGTATATATAGAACGGAGAAGAGGTGATTGAATTGATGAGCTAGTTCTGACTCGTCAACACCAACTTTGGAGCCAAGACGGCACTTTTCACGGTACCGAGTTTGTTGATATCGTATTAGTAGGAAAGGAAAAAACAAGAGAGGTGTAACATCGATATAGCCTTCTAACTTTCCAAATAAAGAACTAACAAAATTGAAGAGAGGAACATCGGTATAGCTTCCAGTTCCCAAATAAACAAGAGAACTAACTACTACAACTACCTGGCCCAATGTTCTTCAACGAGCAAAAAAGCACCAACTTTTCCAATGAGAAAATTAAACGTCAAAGAAAAACTGTTTTACTCCTACGATAACATTAATTTAGAGAAGAATTACAAGTAGCCTTTTTCTTATTAGAAATCAACTATCTCGAGTGATAAGTGTGCATAAATGAGTATCCATACCCCCAAAAGCGAGGATTTTAATGGATATTTTTCACCTAAGAAACCCAACCAAATGAGTTTGTATGTCCTTTTTTGTGTGTGTGTGCGTGTGTGTTGTAGTGTGCGGATCTCCATGTCTTAATCATCATGAACATGAAGATGAACCGGCTGGCTTATTTGAATAGCTCATCTGTAAAAGGATACTCCTACATCCCATAGAGATATTGGTCGTTTCGATGCAGCCTGTTTTAAGAGAATCCATTTAAAAAATATCAAAATCTTTAATGCCACCTAGAGTTATAAAAACCCTTCTTTGCTATAAAAAAGGTACTGCTATCTTCCTAATTTTTGTTTTGCCATTACCATTAATTCAAACCTAACGATATCAACTTTGAGCCCATTCGGTGGTAAACAATCGAACACCACCGCTCCCTCGGAGACCCCCGATCGCATGAGACCTTCGTTAGAGACCCTTCATTATAGAGACTTTGATCTTCACCAAGGGACCTCTCGCATGGAGCCTTTAGCGGGGCTTTGTGTGGATCCTTCGTCGGCCTCTCATGTGAAGCGGCTCTTTAGTGGGTGTGAGTTTGAGAAGCCACTGCACAAGCCGTCAAATTTGATTAGCCTGCCATAACACATGGTGGATGACTTCCTTTATAAACTCCCTTTTTGATATGTGTCCTCGTTAGCTCGTTAAATCTTAGGCTGTGTTTGGATGTAGGTATTGGGGCTCATAAATTGAATTGGCATTGGCCTCCTCAAATATTGTTGTTTGGATGGCTTAGACATTGGAATTGGAAATGAACTTCAATGCCTAACGTAAATTTAGGAAATTGGCTAGAACTGCGCCCCGTTCGCCCGCAATACCGAGCCGCGACCCTTCGCAGTATTGGGGGAATTGGCGCCAGCGCCCTCTCCTCCCTCCCCTTCCTCTGCGCGCTTCCCAATCTCACCGGCTGCTCCCCCTTGCCGTAACTTTGCTCCCCTCTCCCGCTCATATTGGCCGCCGCCTAAAAACCGCCAAATGTCCGCAAATCCACCAACCTTCCACGAGAAAATTAAACCTCCGAGCGTCGGTGAAAAGAAGCCGGAGGCGGGGAGGTGACCCCTCCTCGAGCTCCCCCATGACGGCCCATGTTTAATCATCATGAACATGGAGTTCCATCTCGTTGTTCTTTGGTCCAGCCTCCGGGTTGAAAAATCGCGGCGGCCAGGCGTCGCAGACCCGCCATGGAACCTAACGGCTAGGGCCATTCGCCAAACACCACCGCTTCCCTGGGGCCGATTGCCGTCACCGCGGCGATGTGACCCGGGCGGAGGAGCCGTTTGCGGAACTGCCGGGCAAAGCCGCCGCGGATAGCGCCGGGCGGGCGATTGCTGGAGGGGTCAATCGGCCTCCTCACACGGCCGATATGGCCTGAGAGGCGGACGAGTATTAGGGCGATAGGAAGACGAACGAGACCTCTGCATCGCCATCAGATTCGATTCGCTTCGAAGCACCGACTCCATGCCTCACGTGAATGCAATAGCCATCCAAACAAATGAATTGAATCGTAGAGTCCCAATGCAATGTGAAGGCTGATTTGTTATTGACATCAATTCAATGCCAAGCCCTTCAATATAGACATCCAAACGCAGCCTTTAAGGTCATGAGATCGAGAGATGGAGGCACACAACAAATAACCTTGACAAATTATTGTTGAATCTTCGATGCGGTATGAGAGCAATAAAATTGAGGAGTCCGAAGTGGACAATGAGAAATTATGTTCACACTTTTTTTTTGTGTTTGAGTGAAATTTAGAATCTTATGAGGAAAGGTAAAAAAAAGATACTTTGGACATAGTATAATTTGCGCATGTTTATATATTCATGATTTTTAAGGCGATATGATGATTCGTGACGAGCCACCCTTTTCAATAGACTAGTTGACACCTAAATGATTACGAAGAACTTTAGTGTTGTAATGTGAAGAAAGTAGAAAAAATAAAAAAAAAAACAAGAAGAAAGTGCTATAGTATTCGTCATTCGAATGTTTTACGCATGAATGGAGCATAAGATGTAGATAAAAAAAAAAACTCTTTGCACAATTAAACTAGAAAGTGCAAGCATTTAATCTTTTCGGCCTAGTTAGTCCACAATAAAACAATAATTATATTAAATATATATAAAAATAGCCAAAATATTTCACCAAAACATCCCGAAAGCCCGAAGCCTATATAGACAACCGAGCAGGCCATGTCTATAAGGTGCCGCTCTCGCCCCTCTTGCTCTCCGACGAGGTAACAACTGGTGGGCCGCCGCCGCCGATGCTGTGCTGCTGCTTCTATCAGGTGCCGCCTCTTTCTCTCTCTCTCTCTGCCCCCCGGCAGCCGGCACCTCTCCTCCGGTCCTCCCTGCCGCTTCCCCTTCCCTTCTCCCATGCGCCCCCGTTGCAGATCTCTCTCCACTCTATGCAGATCGAGAGCTGTTGTGGCCTGCTGCTGCCACTCTCACATCACTAATTCTGCAGTTGGCCGGTGAGGAAGCTGCCATGGCCATGGGAGCCGATGGTCCCCAAACCCTGCTGGTCCTCCTCTGCTCTTCCACTTTCTTCTCCCTCGCCTCCTCTTTTGCTTTGCTGGATTTTGGTCGTGGCGATGGGGGCGCTCAGGATTTGGACGCCTAGGCGACGACTTGAAAACCATGTATATCATACTGTACATGGGATCCCATCATACATATACTCATTTTTTTTCTCAAAATAATTGGGCATTCCTGGGAATACCCATGCATCCAGCTGGATCCGTCTAGGAATTTTCGCCTGCAAAATAGCTTGACGCATTTTGCATTGTCTGTTGTTCAGGATTTAGCTTCAGTAGATACCAAACCTGATACGTCGCATAAGTTTTGTGGTGATTAGCGTGACACGGATCTGTCTAAATTTTGCAATCTGTCATAACTTTCGATTTTTCTCTCTGAATTATGCAGGAATTCTCCGAGCTGTACCAATGATGGGTTGCTTCACTGCTCTCAGATCCAAGAAGAAGAAAATCCCTTTTGATAACCCTATTGTTCCAAGCAAGAAATCGGTTGACGCAAGGGAAAGCACGTCCTCAAGACTTCCGGAGCCAGAGGTTCATGTGCCATCTTTTGCAATCAGCTCCTCCTAGTTTCAGGAACAGGACTAAGATATCCCAGTCGTCAAATAAAGTTTCAAACAGCAGAGCTCGCGTGTTGTCTGCTCCATCATCCCTTATTGTGGTTGATCAGTTTGGCTTTCCATATGCCGAATACCGAGATCAAGACGACTCCAGGGATAAGGAAGGTTCGACAAAGGGGCATCGCTTTTCAAATCCTTTGCCCCTTCCTCTTCCTTCGCCGGAAGGACATTCTTTTAGGAACTCTGGTAGCTTCAAAGCCAGCAACGTAAGTGGGCCACTGGAGATGTCCGGCCCACTCCCATTGCCTCCAAAGAAATTTGATGGACTTAGAATCTTCTCTTACGAGGAGGTTTCGTCTGCTTGCCAATGGTTTTCAAGTGACCAGTGTGTTTCAGAAACACTTGGTTCAACATCATACAAGGCAACATTTAGGGATGAATTTGTCGATACAAAGACCACTGAAGCAACGGTAGCTCGATTACTCCCATCCAGTCAGGTATATTTCTCAGCCATTGATCTGCAAATTGCTTTTAAGGCCAATTTTAAGCCATGATCTTGCTTGCACCCCCCAACTTTCTAGGTTGGTCAGCTTGCCGATAGTGTCTGGTGTTTTTATGACATAGTTTGATACTTCATGGACATACCATTCAGTAATTCTACATCATTAATTATTCTGTTAAGGATCTGAGTTCAGGCTAGAGGATCAGACTCACTTTGTGGGCATGTGCTCAAATGGCTACTGTACTGACATATGCTAGGCTGGCCTATATTTAATATGCCATTCCATTTTTTGAATGCTAATTTGGACCGCAGCAAGTGTGGGGTTAGGTAACATGTTTCTGAAGCAACTGTGTAGTCGATCCTTCCTTTACTATTTACTGCAACATGCTTTCTGTACTCTTTCTCATTTCTTCTTTGTTTTGTCTCCAGTCAGTTCTTATGTTGCCCCAAGCCCTGTAAACGTTTATTTTGGTTTTTGAGATTTCATGCCTTCTATTGCGCTTTTAGTTTTAAATGTGTGGCCGTCCTTGATGTAGAGAACTTTGGTCTAATACCCACTTGGGAAATATTTTGGAGTAAAATGCAGCTGCTAGCTTGAAATGGTTGTTGTAGCTTAAAAATTATAAATGATCAATTGGACATATTTACGTTACAATAGGCTGCTAATTCGCTGATGTGTCGATCAAGGTTATTAAGTTGTATATTTACTGTCTAGTTCATTATTCTGCTGTTGTGCAAAACATAATATTTTTGTATATTGATATATTTACTTGGGAAATGGTTGTATATTGATGTATTGTTTATCACCTGCAGAGTTTGAAGGAGTTTAAAACACAAGCGATCACATTGGCATCGCTTCAGCATACCAATTTATGTAAACTGATTGGCTATTATGCAAAAAGAAGATTCTAGTGAAAGGATGTTGGTCTATGAACGGCTTCATCATGGGAGCTTAGATAAGCTACTCTTTGGAAGACCAGATGGTCGTTTCATGGACTGGTCTAAACGTTTGAAGGTTGCCCTTGGCGCCGCCAGAGGTCTAGCTTTCTTGCATGATGAAGGACCCTTTCAGGTAAAACCATGTTACTTGATTTGTCGCCTTATGACATTATGCAAAAGTTGTGGTTTCAATTTTTTACTTGGCTTTCAACCAAATTATCTTACAGCACCGAGCCGCTGAATTTAACTTGTATTTCCATTTGTTTTCAGGCCATGTACAGTGAATTCTCAACTTTGAACATCCAAATAGATAAAGATTTCACTGCTAAGCTCTCAGGATATGGTTGTGTTGGCTTCAATACTGAGGAGATATCTAATGCACCTGTGGTATGTTCTTGTATGACTAAATATAATTTAGAATTTTTTATGTTGTCCCTTGAGTGGCAGCACAACTTATATCTCATTCCCTAAAATTTGGTTCCAAACTTGCCAATAGTATCCTCAACACTATAAGTTTGCATGGGTATGTATTATATTTTTGTTATAAGTAACATTGGGTTCAGATAACAAGAATGTATGTATAATATTTTCATATAAAACCTGCATTGTATGTTTAAATTGATGATATCATATTGTTAACTAGAGATCTGTTTTCTTCAGTCTGCAGCAAACCTTTCGGTGGAGACCTTGGAGAAGGGTTTACTCACTCCCAAGAGCAATGTCTGGAGCTTTGGTGTTGTGTTACTGGAGCTAATAACTGGAAGGAAGAACCTTGATGCCAATTCTTCCAAAGAAGAACGCAAATATTGTCAGGTGGAGCAGGCCTTTCCTTACTGATGATAGTCGCCTATCTCTGATCATGGACTCCCGTATAAAGGGGCGCTTTCCAACAAAGGCTGCTCGGATAGTAGCAGACATCATTCTGAAATGCTTGGAGAAAGATCCATCAGAGAGGCCAACAATGAGGGATGTTGTGGAGGCCCTAGCAAGAGTCCAGGAAATAAAGGTTCCATGCAGATATCCTCTGAAAGAACCATCTGCAGCACCAAGAAAAATAATGTCAAAATCTACATCCCTCAATGGAATTGTGCCTCAACATCCTGTCATAACCTTCTCTCCGTCGCCGCCTTCACATAACCAACACTTGATTTCACCAAGGTCATCAACGTCTGCTTTGTTTCATCCAAGGACATGCTCTTCTACTCTGGATGATCCTGGTGTAAGCTCTATGAAGAAAACACCCCCTATTATGCGTAGGTCTAGCGTTGAAGGCTTTTGATTGTCCATATTGTTCTTTTATTTTCTTTTCTTGGATTTATTGGTTTCTTTGTTAGCCTAGTGATTTTAGCTATGTTCTGTATGGTAAGACAAAAGTGGCCTTATGTAGTGCCCTTGAGTCTCGAGTAATAACTAAGCAGAGCAGGATGAATTGTAAATAGGATCAGGTTGTAGATACCTTTTTGTGCTCGAATTGGGTGGAAGCAGCGTGCTGAGTGATAATGCAGTAAACTCGTTTCTCAGTTTCTGTTCACTCTGCCCGTACGTCAAATGTCTCTGCTGTTTCCTTTGGTGCCAAGTGTTGAGTGCCTAGTGTTGTTGCTTGTCGGCAAGCTTTTGTTTCATCGAATGTCTCTATCCACATGATGATCTCATGTGGCATGTTGCAGCCGGTACAAGGAAACTATTCACGATATCTGTTGCATTAGTTAGAGATGTTGAATTCCTGTCTGTGGAAAGCTTGTTTAATCTGTCGTTGCAATTGTTGACTCTGACCCCAGCCTAATTTTTTTTCTCTCTGTAGCTCCTCAATCGCTAGCCATGCTTTTGGCGAGCGTCCTTATCTGATGCATTCTTGATTTTTTCTTCCCGGCACGTGTTAGTGTTTTGTTGGTTTCATGGTGTGTAGTTTACGATGTTGTAACGTAACGGTAGCCGATAGGCAGTGAAGATTTGTTGTATCGTATTAGTCCAACTGATTATTTATGGTTTTAATATTTAGGACTATGTTTCTATAATTTCTGTTAAATGGCTTGAACGTTGGGTGGAGAGTCACATCGATTTCTTTAGAGCTGCACGCTAGAAAGATTAGTCCATGCCCATCTGCAGATTTTGCTTGGTAATGCTCTTTTTGACCTGTAGGGAGGAGGATAGAAATCTCACCCTGTGTCTGCCGGTTGGTGATGTCTGCTCTTTTTTTGACTGGTTTGTTTTCTACCGGGATGTGAATGGCTAGAACCAGCCGTGGTTCTATGAATCAGAAACTATATGACGAGAACTATATGACTGAACAAAAATGGCCGGATTCAGCGTCACAGCTTTGCAAATACGACTGATCGATCTTCAACCGAAAAAGTCCGATGCATTTGCTCGCCTACTGTCACTTTGTTCTCTTTTCCCCTTTGCCGGCAAGCCGAACCAAATCAGGTGTATGGTCGTTGGATCGATCAGGTCAGCGGGAATGATTTATCCAAGAACAAAAATCAACATGTACAGTTTCGTTGTGGCCGAGCATGTGTCGCCGTCTTTTGTCGACAAAAGTACCTAAGCCACCTTTGCTAACATTCATTTCAAATAATATATACATAAAGACAACAGCTAACAGAAAACAATAAGCAACTACTACTACTATAGACTATAGAAAAACTTTCAACCTTATAAAGAGAATGGCTAATAATATGATTCACTGCTGGTTATAGCTACATTTATAGCTTATTCATGTAGTATTTGGCTATTAGAACATTTTTTTCATCATTAATACACGGCTTTCTTCCATAAGTTTTTTGAGCTCTTGCAAACTTCAATAGCTTGGCTAAAATTAATAGCCAATTTTTATTATTTAGCCATGATAGCCTTGCTATTTTACAAAGTCATGTAGCAAATGCGTTGGCTATATATGGGCTATGGCCAACGAAAATCAAGTGATAATAACCAGCTTCTTATTTTACAAATCTGATAGCTGTTAAACTTACATTCCACTTGTCTTCTCTCTCTCCGCATAGCGTTCTTCTCTCCCCCAAAATCAACATAAAGACCACTTATAATTACTGTACTAACGTATTCGCCAAAATGGTCATTTAGTTTGTTTACACAACGTTTAAATAGTAAAAACGAAGGCCACTCATGGCATTTATGCCTCCGGTTGACCATTCTATTCAAAAGCGGCCTAAATAGAATGGACCATTCAAACGGTGAATCTTTCTTCTCCACTTGCTTGAAGCCAACAGAAAAAAGAGACAAATACTCCCTCCGTGATGGTATTAGAAGTCGTTTTTGGACAAGGTTTGGATCAAACATTTATAAATCTTCAATAATTTTTATCATTTGAAATGTAAAAATTATACGAAAGTAGTTTTTTAAAAAATTTATTTGATAAAAATATACATATAACATCTTCATAAATATTTTTATAATAATAAGAGGTTAAAGTTGTGTTTTGGAGGCAGGTATCATTATCCTAAACGACTTCTAAACCACCATGCAGCCTCAGCACTTCAGCAGCAGCAGAAGGCAAATTATCTCTGCGCATGCTCGCTCGCCTGTTGTCGAATTCGGGCTATTCCCGCCAGGCCGCGGCCATGGCACACAGGCCCATTAATGAGTTTGGCCCACCAGTTGAAACCGGGAAAACCAAGCGCGGTTTTGGGGAGATTTTCACGAACCAACCAATAGCGGAGACCGGAGATAGCAGCACGCCACCACGCTCTCTCTCCAATCCACCGTCAGCTCGAGCGCTGGGATTGAAGCGGAGGAGGAAACGCCTGGAGTTCTCCGATCAAATTCCTGGTGGACGCGCCGGAATCTGTCTGCCGCGATGGTCTACTACTTCTTTGTATTTATTTATTTGCCAGCATCGCTTGCTTTCGAAAACCACTAAATCTTTATTTGCCCCAATAATTTTATTTATTTGCCCTGTTGAGTTTGCGTGCCAGCGTGGAATGTAAACTTGGAGAACTAGATGGAGATGTGAAATGACCATCCTGTCCTCCCCTGCACTGGCTGACGTGTAAAAAAGCTATTCTTCAACCTCCCGCCATCACCATGCAGCAAGCCGAACAGGAACGCCCAATATTTTTAATAATTGGGTGAGAGTGGTGAGGGTACATATGTACTACAGCAGCGATATTTGTTCCGTCCGCGTCCCATCTTGCTGGATCGTGTTTAGGAACTGGATGCGCCATGTACTGGGCCCCAGAATCCTCAACTCTACTGTACTTTTTTTTATTCAATATGTAGAATCGTTAACGCAGCAAGCCAGCCCACGGCCGGCCGTCCGTCCGGAAACTGCCGCCGGTGCTTCGAGCTGAAGGGGCATCGCTTCGTGCTCTATTGATTCGTGCCTACTGCGCATCCATCCCTCGCTATTCTCGGCCACGGCACAGCTCAGAGTTTATGCGCGCATGCACCAAATAAACATGCAAAGCTAAAAATAGGAAAGGCTTATCTAACATGCATGGCCATCAGGGACCACCACTCTTAGCAGCAACAGCCAACAGGCCAAAGCGCCATGACGACCGTTGTGTCAGCTCTTCCCACCGCTGCCGCCATGTAGAGCGCAGTTGGCGGCTTGCTGCATGGTGAACTACCAGACTAGCGAGGCGACTTGCTGCATGGTGATGGCGGGAGGTTGGAAGAGGAGCTTACATGCGGGGCCCACACGTCAACCAATGGAGAGGAGGGTAGGATGGTCCACGCTCTCTCTCCAAGTCCCACGTCCACGCTGGAGGCGCTGGGATTGAATCAGCGGAAAGGGTAAATAAATAAAAGGAAGTTCTCCGAAATAAAATTCCTGGTATAAGAAATGCCGGAATCTGCTCGTAAGCCGCGATGGTAAATACCCCTCTCTCTGTGTCCGCCGGAATCCACCGACCAGCCGATTCTTCCGGTATTTTCCGTCCCTAATCTTCCCTAGATCGAATGGTTCTCTCGAATCTCTAGCTCTGTTAGCTCGAAGGTAAAAGGTTATTGCTTCTAATCGTATTTACAATTGCTAAGTATCATTGGATTACGCAGGCAAAATTACTGAATCAGGTGTTCGTACCCACCCTCCAAAGCTGGTGTACAGGCGTGAAGTTGTTTGGAATTTGGTATAGTGTTGATTTTATTGTGTTGTACTGTAGCATTGAAATTAGTGTGTGCTATTGTGAATCTGTATCGGTATTTGAAAGCCAATGTCAAATTAGAACTAATATGAGGAATGGCCTTTGCACTGCTGTTACACTTGTGAATCTGATCTTTGCGTGTATTCTAGTGACCATTTGGGTTGGCAGTTCATTTGTTGGCTAATCCATATTTTCTAGCAATTAACTGGTTTAACTGTGGAGAAGTTTGTTATCCCACAGTATTGAGCATTACTACCTGAAAATAGGATCTCTAGACTAGATTGACACTCACTCACTCTAGTGCAAACTAGTGATGTTCCAAGTTCCAACTGCTTGTTACTCCTATGTTGTCTTCTTTTTTTCTTCACAGGCACCGATTTATGGAGAATTTATGTCATTGCGTGGATCATGTCTTTGTATTCCAAATGCTGCTTTTAAGCTTGCATATAAATTCTCCTCCCATTGGAGTTCCTTCAGTGATGCTTCAGTGTTCTATTACGGAATTGGGTGTCCTTTTACATTTTTTTAATCATTGGCTATCACTTTTGTTTTTGTATATTTATCTTTTTCCAAACGGGATAACCCATTTCCATTATCAGATAACGGAAATACAAAGCAATGTAGATGTTTCAGAAAAAGCAACTAAGACTCTGGCCACACGCCAATATTAGGATAAAGTGCCAAACAACGGCAACTGACCAAGAAAAACGACTACTACTGTATGATAACCGGCGAAACTGCTACTGTTTGATAACCGACAACATCCCAAAACATCAACATCGGACCAAGCATTGTCTAAACAGCCAGCCAAAATATAAGCAAACATTCTGCAATCACAAAAGCTCTTCAGCCAAAGGCACTTCAACAGCAACGACAGTCTTTCATCAGCACCTGTTCCCATGCCTTTTAAGTTCTTGTCTCTCCTCTTCATTCTTCGGCTTCCTCCATTTCCTGGTCCTCGTCTTCAAGCAACAGCACATCAATTTCTCTGTTTAGCTGTGTAGCCAGTAAGTCCTTCGCGATGTTGAGCATGGTGTTAGCACTGGCCTCCCACCATGTCTTGTCCTCTTGAGAATAAAGGCCTGACCAGTAGATCAAATGAGCATGAATTTGACATATGATTTCTAATGGGCTTTTAACCAGCTTTTTATAAAAAACAACTTTGTTTCGACTCTTCCATAAGGACCAACAGATGGCTCCAACTCCCAAAGTGTAAAACCGATCTAAATCAGGCATCCATTGTTTCCAATATTGGCAAATATTGTTAGGCACATTATTAGCTCAATACAAGAAGCAACAACAGACCATATAACTTTTGCAATAGGACATTGAAACAATAAATGATCAGCAGATTCTAATTCCTCACAAAAAGAACAGCTTTCATCCCCTGTCCATTTCCTTTTAATCAGATTATCTTTGGTTAGGACTGCATTATTAGAAAGCATCCACAGAAAAAAATCTTAATCTTTTCAGGACATTTGCTTTTCCAAATAATTTTGTAATCATTCCCTATATTGGAAACAGTCAGCAACTCATACATGGATTTGACTGTAAACTTTTTTATTTTTTTTCCAGTTTTTCCAAAAATCAGATCTTCCTCTAAAGAAAAGGAAAATAACTCACATTCATGCCTAATCGAGTTCCATTGTTGTCTCAAAGAGCCATCTAACCATCTTCTAAAAGTTATTTCCTCTCCATTTCTAAACTCAGAAAGTCATATTTTTTCTGTCAGATAAAGTAAACAGACTTGGAAACTTAACAGCCAGGGAATCCTCATACAGCCAGACCGTTACTTTTTTGGGGTGGTTGTTCTTCTATTACCAGGTGCAATTAGAACTAATACAAGGAAAAGGCCAATGCTAGTCTACTATCAGTAGCTTGAGTGTGGAGCTCAGGATCCTAGCTCAGCAGTGGGCCAGTGGCAGCATTCTACTGCTAGGATGGAAAGATGAACCCTCTTGATCATCAGGAAAGAATTCTGCTCGGAGTTCAGCAAACGGCGGCCTTCTCTCAAGTTCAGGGAATGGCTGAGAAGTGAAGATTCAGATGATCAAACTTCAAAAAAATTAGAAAAAAACACACTCTTTGTTTGTTATGCGGTCAGAGAGATCTGAGCTATGTGTTTCAATACTGCCCTGTACAGCTAGATTGAGGACACCATGGACACATTTGGTTGGCAATGAGGTATAATATCCTTAGGGAATCTGCAGGCTGCCCTTATCACGCATTTGTGCAATAGCATCTTTATTCATTTTATTTGAACTGCTATTCATGCTAGCATATGTTAACCTGCAATATGCATCAGTCACAAGTAGTTAATTACTCAATTAATAGTTGCCTTTACTCCCTCCGTCCCAAATTAAACGCAGTTTTGGGTGTTCGTCTTACAAGTTTGACTTGATTTGTAGAAAATTTAAATCTTCAAATAAATTTGTTAAAATCCTAGATCAAAATATCTTTCCAATGATACTAATTATTTAATATAAATATTAATCCTATTATAATATATAATTACCAGAAGTTTTTTTTCTCGGGAAGCGGAAGAACTACGTTTATTCTGGGACGGAGGGAGTACCTGTGAAATAGCAATGTTATCCTTTTCTTATTTGCAATTTTTATAATGCATGAATGACTAGTCTCATCTTGGGTTCATTAAAACTCCAGATTGCAAGGTTCTTCATGCATCTTTGAGGCTTCACCATATCCGGCCCTACTGCACGCCATTGTAAGTTTACTTTATATGTCTCAGTCCAAGCAGATCTCTTATGTGATACTGATTAGTTTCAGAGTTTGTACCTTCCTCATAGTCTATTCAATGCTGAACTAGCTTGTCTGGGAAATCGCTTTGAAGCTACTACTTTCAAGTTATAACCAATCACATCTCTTATGTCAGTCTTGAAACATTTTGACCTTGCAAATCGATGTATTGCAGAAACGAAATCACTACTGTCATTATTATTTCTGGTTCCTAGGTTAGTGTGCTAACGTGACCTACTTCTATTATACTTTCTGCTAAATAGAAGTTTTTGGGCGTATTATATTCTCTTCTAGTCTTTAACTCTGTTTTAGATTTATATCTCCGCTCCGTGCTCCGATCCATATGTGCTTGTAATTTGTAAAGCTTGCTCCGATCCATATGCAGTCATATATGATAATGTTACTGGGAGGTGTGGGGGAAACAGTTCTGGTTCCCACTCTCTAGATCAGGTCAGCACTGCCCACTGGTCCACATTCCTTTTCCCTTTTCCTTTATGTCTCTTTTGCCTATAACATGATGCCTGCCCCTGCTGTCCTGCTTTTGGCCAATATAGTTTTCATAATCTGGATCTATGTTCTTGGTCATTGACTCATCGGGTCATACTAACATTTTTTGTACTAATGAATGGATTTAAAGGGATTTGTGTTCACTTGATGAAATTGCATGTGCCATTCACCATTAAAAATGATAAAATATATATAAAAAGACTAGACACTTGGACTAAGATGCATGATTTTTTTTGTTCTAGGGTTTCAGTTTTCACCGTTCAACCAATTTATCGAGTTCTCTCTATCTGTTGCAATTTAATGTTAAAAAAAACTAATGCTATTTGATTCTGTTTTGTATGCCTGCTACGTTTTTGAACTTCCTAGACCTGCATTTCTGGCCGTCATGCCCTTTTGGTACACAATTGTTGCTCGCCTTTCATGGTGTCTGGCCTTCTGTAGATCAATATGAGCTGTCTGCAAACAATAATTCTCTGAGCATCGCTCCTAGCCATATCCATTTCGCTTAGCATTTTAATATCATTACTGGCACAGCATTTTACCAACTGCTTGGACATTTTAAGAATCTGACATAAGATTTGGTGAAGAGCAAGGATTTCTCTGTGATATTTTATATAGTAGGTAGCCTTCTTGTGACTAGCATGTTCTTTGTACTAAAGAATGGGATGTACAGTTAGCATGGCAATTATTCTACATGGTCAATTGTTCTTTGGCTGCATCAACTGTTCACTAGACACTGGCCTGCTACCTTGCTTGAAGTTGGTCACACTAGTGACTAGTAGTCAAGTATACTCTCAGCATTAATTCCTCTAAGCATGACCTGGAAAGCTGCTTGGCTGATGCTCTAACATTTTGATGTCTCTGTTTCCTGCTTCCTCCTGGAGGTGCCTCACACACACACACACACACACACACAACAGGGGTAGCCCTCTCTCTGGGGATGCTTCTGGTTAAAGAAGATGCCAAAGGCGCAATGTCTCACAATGTTGTTGTATTATGATTTGCTTTATCCCCCTCCGCTGATTTAATCATGTTAAGGGGATGTTTGACAGGGCTTTCGGAAGGGGCTTCACTAGAAGGAGCCCTGCACTCGAAATTGGGCCTTAGCCCTCTCTTTTTGGGGATGCTTCGTTAAAGAAGGCAAAGGCGCAATGTCTCCCAATGTTGTTGTATTATGATTTGCTTTATCCCCCTTCCGATTTTAATCATGTTAAGGGATTTTGGCCTTCTCAAACGGAGCTAGTTTTGGAGAAGCGAATTGGGCCTCCCAAATGGCCGACTTTCCATAAAAACGGCTCCTCCTCCTGCATCCGTTTGGTAGGGCTCCCCTGAGGGAAGCGAAAGCGAGCGAAAAGCCATGCCAAAAGGCCCCATAATAATGACATGAATGGATGTTGAAGTTCCAAGTGGCAGGAATGTGCACACAAAGCAAATCAAATCAAATGCCTTTTCCAAGAACAGGACCATGTAATAGTATCCTTTTCCCTTTTATTTTGACCAGAATTTTCATATCTTTATTTGCAGAGTCGAGAGACTTGCAACTATCCATAATAGAATGTTCTTCGAACCTTAAGCTACCCCTCTTGCTTCAACTATTACTTGCCTACTCTCTTTTTTCTATCAATAATGCTTGCTGACTCATTGAAAACAAACTGGTCTTCCTTTTTTGGTTTCACATTTTGAGAGTTTTTCTTAAAAACTGCCGGAGTCTGGATCGTTTATGTGCAAAACCATCATAGAGACCGGAATAAAATTTCTAAAATAAACTAAATACGAGTCCAAATACGATATTTTCTCAAAAAGTGGATACTATCCGACAGGTGTTTAATTTTCATTTTTTTCACGTTTATTATCCATATATATGATCATGTTTCATATGGCCTAGGTAGCTGCCCACCAACTCCTTACTCCTGAGGTGCTGTTGCCCCGCCTCCTTCGTGACACGGCAGCCCCGCTTATTGCCTTGCCCCCGCCGGGGTTCTAGCTTGCCGGGCTCCGGGAGCCCTAGGGCGCCCGCGGCGCCCCGTTCTTCCCTTCCCCTGCTCTTCTTCTCGCGCCACTACCTCCGTCGCCTACCATACCCAACCGGATGAGTCGGCCCGGCCGACTTCGGCGACGACGCCGCTGCCGCCGCTCAACGCCGACCACCGCCAGTGTCGGCGACCTTGCCGCCATGTCGGCTGGCCGGATTCTACGATCGGGGAAGGAAGTTGAAACTCTAACTCCCCGCCGGAACCCTAACCTTCACGGAGCTCCACCGCGGTTTCCATGGCCGGAGGTTAGGGTTAGGGTTTTGTCATCACGGCTCCGCCTCCGCCTTCGGGCTCCCCGCCGCCGCACCGCGCCCTCGCCGCTGCCTCCATCGCCGCCGTGGGCCTTGCGGGCCACGGGCCAGCCCACCACAGGGTGGTCGGGCGCACGCATCGGCGCCGACGATTTCTGCCAGCTGCCCGCCTCTTCCTCTTTTTCAGCTGCCCCCTATTGTGTGTGTGTGTGTGTCGCTGGGTTCTGTCACCACCTCCGTGTCAAGTCCCTGTACAGCCTGCGGCACCAGTATTGCTATTGGCGCCTTGTTGCAACGTCGACTCGCCGAGCTGCCTCCTGTCCCTGGCACTCCTCAAGGCCCGCCAATGGAGAGCGCATTCCAAATAGTAACTCGTATAGTATTATTTTAGGCATGTGAAATCTGAGTTGTGCTAAAAAAAAGTGCAAACCTTTCAGATCTTCCTTTGTACTTACGTATCTTTGGCGCAAATCAAATGTGAAAAGAGGGAAGGTAAGATACCCAGTTTCCTACGTGCCAAATTTGAGCAAACAGACACTTAAGAGGGAAATGAATTTAGCTCAAGTGACAAGATGGAGTTCTCTTCCACTTGAATTTTACTTATTGTTTATTTTAAATTTTCTTCGTAATGAAAAACGCTTGGTTCCTCCTACAGGTTGCTTACATGTTTTTTTTTTTTTTCACTGTCAGTGAACCAACAAGATGCATAAACAAATCTGCAAATGCCACCTCCACAAACATAGCAGGGAGTACAGAGTATAGCAAGTGCTCTGTAAAGTCAATTAGTAGAAAATTTGTCTTCAAAACATAAGCATAGTTTAAAGCAAGGCGACAGAGCCTGCAATTTGAATCATTCTTTGCATAAAGCAACAGGCATCTGCATGTGGGTGTGGATCTCAGAAGGTTACTTGTGCAGAAAGACTAATTGAGACACATTATGAGAGACATCAACGACACAAGCAGCCTGTGAGGGACACCATCAGCAAGCTTCTGCCCCTCCATGATTCTCCCCTCACCGCAAAGCATTCCGGTTTGCCCTCCTGCGTCCTCCCTTTCTCATACTGCATGTATCTTAATCCCTTGCGTAATCTATGGACTATGGCACAGCTGGATCATGCATCAACGAAACCGTATCTTGGATCCACATGTCAGTAATATATATATAGTAGTATGCTAAAATAATATACTACTATCATTGGTATGAAAAGGAATCTGATCTCACTTGAGACACTGTTTATTTTGGACTTGATTACCAATTTACCAGTGTCACTGACTGACTTTTGGCGGTAAAATTTTGAATGTTTCAAATAGTTGTCCATTGCGCACCAACCGGCCGGGCCGCCGGGGGCGTGGCCGCGTGGGAACCTGGCCAGTGCTGCGATGCCATTGCTTCATGCTCCTCCAGATCGCAATAACTTCACATTAAATGCCCCCTGTTCTGAACAAAAGTGGCCGGTGTAGTAAATGAAAGTTGTTGGGACACATTTAATACAAGCAACCTTCAGACACTGCTGAGTAGGGCATTGTTTAGATTGCTAAAATTTCTAACCTTTTTTCCACTTTCTCTCCATCACATCACATTTTCTAAATACACCAAACATATGTTTAGAATTAAATGTAGGTAAAAAAAAATGTAAATGTTAACAAAAACCAAATGCTACAGCGCGATGTGACGTGGCCTGATTTCTAAACAAGCCTTAAAGCCTTGTTTAACATGTTAGAATTTTTAGCAAATATACCAAATACTTTGTTTGTCCAATCATAAACTAACTAAATTAAAAGATTTGTCTTGTGATTTACAACCAAACTATATAATTAGTTATTTTTTAACCTACATTTAATGCTCCTTACATGCGTCCCTAGATTGATACTCTCTCTATCTCATGGAGTTTGACGTTTTTACTTTTGAACTTAATGTTTGACCATCCGTCTTATTCAAAAATATTCATAAATAAAATAAATTAATTAACATTTAATTATCTTTATTGATAAAATAAGTCATAACAAAAATAAATTATTTTGTGTAAAAATTTAAATAAGGCAATTATCGAACAAGTTGGCAAATTTCAAAAGGTGACAAACTCAATGGGATTTGAATAGAGTGAAAAATTTACTCCTCCGAAAATAAATAGCGTTTTCGCTTTTCGTTACCTAATTATATATTAAAATAGGATTATATTTATATTAATAATTAGTATCATTGAAAGATTTTGATCTAGTTTTCTAACAAATTTATTTGGAGATTTAAATCTTCTGATGATTTTCTATAAATCGAGAAACTTGTGAAAAACAAAACGAATTTTTGGGAGGTAACTCCGACACACCGACACCAAATCCTATTTTTTTAATTGCCAAACAGTTGATTATATGCTTGTTGTGATTGCCAAATTTTGAAAACAGTTGATTATACCCTGTGATTGATCCACTTTGTTGTGGTCGCCAAATTTCAAATCCTATTGTTTTTAGTATTTTTAAGGCTGTGATTATATGCTTGTTGTGGTCGGTCTTGATATAAATTTATATAAAAAGTGTAATATCAAATTTCTAGAACAAAGAAGAAACATATAGGAATTCTAATGGATTGAAAATCTTATAGAAAAATTTCTTGAAGCTGTTTCGAAAGGATTCCTTTGAGTTCCTATAGATCGTATGAAGTTCCCATTGATGGCTTATTTTATAGGAATTCTACAAATTCTACCAAGAAGATGAATCTTATGAATCGATCTAATTGAAATCTCTCTCGTTTTTTTTTGTTTTATGTTATTTCAATCCATAGAATTTAACATGCTAAGATATTTTAGTTCTACATTTTTACAATCCTATGTTCTAAGGAGTCCGTTACTTTGGTAGCCCGATCCCTAGGGGTCCGACGACACGAAGACGTCACCCTAGGAGTCAGTTTGAGGCTTTCAGCTTGGCTATCAGCTGGGTTTATATTGATACATGTGAACTCTCTACCCAACAAAAGCAAAATACGGTACCGGTAGTAAACAAGGCATGATATTTATATCCGATAATTACATAAATGGATTACTATTAACTGGAGCACAAGTGATCTATATTTTTTTAAAAAGCACATTTGAAATAATATTATTACAATAATCTAATGGTTGAATTCTTGATTTGAGCTGTATGGACCACCTTTAGATAGTTTTTCTCTAATCACTGTAATATAGTACTAGTTGATATCGAACCTTTCTTGGATTTCCTAGGCCCATTGCTTTACTATGTAGTAATATATATATAAGTGTATAGTGAAAGCTATAAATAAATCTAGAGAAATCAAAACATCTTATAATTTGAAAAAATTGAAATGTAGGAAAGTTATGGTATAATTATCTCTCTCACAACAAAACAATATCAGCTGGCTTATCGGCACAGAAACCATGAGCCGAACTAGCCTGATGTTGTTGTTTTT
>JADLZK010004598.1:0-18164 GCA_015847255.1 Hyparrhenia diplandra | reverse complement strand
CATCGAAATTAGAAGGGGAACGGCTAATTAATGGTATAGGAAGTTAGGGGTGGATAGGTTAGATGTTGGTAGGGATCAATTATACTGCGCTCCCCAACCGATAATATATGCTTCGATGTGACAATAGAGACTGGCCGGCGCTAATTTCAGCGCTGCAAAACAAAGAGAAGTTTCCAACCGCTATAGAATCGAAACGCTAGACTTTTTCATGGTTAGAATAAAATGCCCTCACCCTAGAGAACCTTAATTTGAAGAAGTGGACCATTAGAGAGTTTTTCTAAGAATCACTTGTCATAAGCCTCAAAGTAGCACTTGTTTAGGAGAAATCTTGAATTCCATTTAAAATCTCTCGTGGACCTACGTGATCGAAATTAGAAGGGGAATGACACCGAAAGGTGCATAGGAAGTTAGGTGGATAGGTTATATGTTGGTAGGATCAATTACATTTTCATGCTCCCCAACCGTTAATATATGTTTCTCGGATGTGACAATAGAGATCACCGGGCGCTAATTTCAGCGCGAACTCAAAAATAAAGAGAAGTTTCCAATCCTACTATAGAATCGAAGCTAGACTTTTTTTCGCGGTTGTGAATCAAATGCCTCACCCTAGAGAACCTAAATTTGAAGAAGTGGACCATTAGAGAGTTTTTCTAAGAATCACTTGTCATAGGCCCCAAAGTAGCACTTGTTTAGGGGAAATCTTGAATTCCATTGAAAATCTCTCTAGTGGACCTACACTGAAATTAGAAGGGGAACCATACACCTAAAGGTGCATAGGAAGTTTGGGTGGATAGGTTAGATGTTGGTAGGATCAATTACATTGTGCTCCCCAACTATTGATATATGTTTCGGATGTGACAATAGAGATCGGCCGGGCGCTAATTTCAGCAACTCAAAACAAAGAGAGAAGTTTCCAATCCTGCTATAGAATCGAGCTAGACTTTTTCGGGTTGTGAATCAAATGCCTCACCCTAGAGAACCTAAGTTTTAAGAAGTGGACCATTAGAGAGTTTTTCTAAGAATCACTTGTCATAGGCCCCAAAGTAGCACTTGTTTGGAGGCGAAATCTTGGAATTCCATTGAAAATCTCTCGTAATGGACCTACATACCTCAAAACAAGAAGGGAACGACAAGAAAGGTACGTAGGAACTAAGGGTGGATAGGTTAGATGTTGGTAGGATCAATTACATTGCGTTCCCCAACCGTTAATATATATGTTTCGGATGTGACAATAGAGACTCGCTAGCGCTAATTTTAGCGCGAACTCAAAACAAAGAGAAGTTTCCAATCCGCTATAGAATTGAGCAAGACTTTTTCGTGGTTGTGAATCAAATGCCTCACGCTAGAGAACCTAAATTTGAATAAGTGGACCATTAGAGAGTTTTTCAAAGAATCACTTGTCATAGGCTTCAAAGTAGCACTTGTTTAGAGTGAAATATTGGAATTCATCAAAAATCTCTCGTGGACCTACATACCGAAACAAGAAGGGGAACGACACGGAAGGGACGTAGGAAGTAAGGGTGGATAGGTTAGATGTTGGTAGGATCAATTATGTTGCGCTTCCCCAACCGTTAATATATGTTTCGGATGTGACAATAGAGACGCTGGCGCTAATTTCAACGCGAACTCAAAACAAAGACACGTTTCCAATCCGCTATAGAATCGAGCTAGACTTTTTTCAAGGGTTGTGAATCAAATGCCTCACCCTAGAGAACCTAAATTTGAAGAAGTGGACCATTAGAGAGTTTTTCTAAGAATCACTTGTCATAGGCCACAAAGTAGCACTTGTTTAGGGAAATCTTAGAATTCCATCGAAAATCTCTCGTGGACCTATGTACTGAAATAAGAAGGGAAAGACACGAAAGGTGCATAGGAAGTTAGGGTGGATAGGTTAGATGTTGGTAGGATCAATTACATTGCGTTCCCCAACCGTTAATATATGTTTACGGATGTGACAATAGAGATCGGCCGGCGCTTAATTTCAAATAAGTGAACTCAAAACAAAGAGAAGTTTAAAATCCCGCTATAGAATCGAAGCTAGACTTTTTTCGCGGTTGTGAATCAAATGCCTCACCCTAGAGAACCTAAACTTGAAGAAGATGACCATTAGAGAGTTTTTCTAAGAATCACTTGTCATAGGCCTCAAAGTAGCACTTGTTTAGGGCGAAATCTTGGAATTCCATCGAAAAATCTCCGTGGACCTACATACTGAAATTAGAAGGGAACGACACGAAAGGTGCATAGGAAGTTAGGGTGGATAGGTTAGATGTTGGTAGGATCAATTACATTGCGCTCCCCAACCGTTAATATATGTTTTCGATGTGACAATAGAGATCTGGCGGCGCTAATTTCAAAAAACTCAAAACAAAGAGAAGTTTCCAATCCTGCTATAGAATCGAGCTAGACTTTTTGCGGTTGTGAATCAAATGCCTCACCCTAGAGAACCTAAGTTTTAAGAAGTGGACCATTAGAGAGTTTTTCTAAGAATCACTTGTCATAGGCTTCAAAGTAGCACTTGTTTGGAGTGAAATCTTGGAATTCATTGAAAATCTCGTGGACCTACATCTCCAAACAAGAAGGGAACGACAAGAAAGGTGCATGGAAGTAAGGGTGGATAGGTTAGATGTTGGTAGGATCAATTACGCTGCGTTCCCCAACCGTTAATATATGTTTCGATGTGACAATAGAGACCGGCGGGCGCTAATTTCAGCCAACTCAAAACAAAGAGACGTTTTCAATCCGCTATAGAATCGAAGCTAGACTTTTTGCGGTTGTGAATCAAATGCCTCACCCTAGAGAACCTAAATTTGAAGAAGTGGACCATTAGAGAGTTTTTCTAAGAATCACTTGTCATAGGCCTCAAAGTAGCACTTGTTTAGGGAGAAATCTTAGAATTCCATCGAAAATCTCCGTGGACCTCGTCTTGAAATAAGAAGGGGAACGACAAGAAAGGTGCATAGGAAGTTAGGGTGGATAGGTTAGATGTTGGTAGGATCAATTACATTGCGTTCCCCAACCGTTAATATATGTTTACGGATGTGACATGATTTCCAATTTCAGTAAACTAAAAAGAAAGAGAAGTTTCCAATCCTGCTATAGAATTGAGCAAGACTTTTTCAAGGTTTGTGAATCAAATGCCTCACCCTAGAGAACCTAAATTTGAATAAGTGGACCATTAGAGAGTTTTTCTAAGAATCACTTGTCATAGTCTTCAAAGTAGCACTTGTTTAGAGTGAAATCTTGGAATTCCATCGAAAATCTACGGTGGACCTACATACCGAAACAAGAAGGGGAATGACACGAAAGGTATAGGAAGTAAGGGGTGGATAGGTTAGATGTTGGTAGGATCAATTACATTGCGTTCCCCAACCGTTAATATATGTTTTGGATGTGACAATAGAGATCAGCCGGGCGCTAATTTCATTGTAGAACTCAAAACAAAGAGACGTTTCCAATCCGGCTATAGAATCGAGCTAGACTTTTTCGCGGTTGTGAATCAAATGCCTCACCCTAGAGAACCTAAATTTGAAGAAGTGGACCATTAGAGAGTTTTTCTAAGAATCACTTGTCATAGGCCCAAAGTAGCACTTGTTTAGGGTTAAATCTTAGAATTCCATCGAAAATCTCGGTGGACCTACGTACCAAATAAGAAGGGAACGACACGAAAGGTGCATAGGAAGTTAGGGTGGATAGGTTAGATGTTGGTAGGATCAATTACATTGCGTTCCCCAACCGTTAATATATGTTTGTGGATGTGACAATAGAGGCTCGCCGGGCGTTAATTTCAGCGTGAACTCAAAACAAAGAGAAGTTTAAAATCCAAATATAGAATCGAGCTAGACCTTTTTGCGGTTGTGAATCAAATGCCTCACCCTAGAGAACCTAAATTTGAAGAAGTTGACCATTAGATAGTTTTTCTAAGAATCACTTGTCATAGGCCTCAAAGTAGCACTTGTTTAGGGAGAAATCTTGAAATTCCATCGAAAATCTCTGTGGACCTACATACTTGAAATTAGAAGGGGAACGACATGAAAGGTGCATAGGAAGTTAGGGGGGATAGGTTAGATGTTGGTAGGATCAATTACATTGCGTTCCCCAACCGTTAATATATGTTTCCTCGGATGTGACAATAGAGATCGGCGGGCGCTAATTTCAGCGCGTGAACTCAAAACAAAGAGAAGTTTCCAATCCCGCTATAGAATCGAGCTAGACTTTTTTTCGCGGTTGTGAATCAAATGCCTCACCCTAGAGAACCTAAATTTGAAGAAGTGGACCATTAGAGAGTTTGTCTAAGAATCACTTGTCATAGGCCTCAAAGTAGCACTTGTTTAGGGCGAAATCTTGGAATTCCATCGAAAAATCTCCGGTGGACCTAATGCACCGAAATTAGAAGGGGAAACGACACGAAAGGTGCATAGGAAGTTAGGGTGGATAGGTTAGATGTTGGTAGGATCAATTACATTGCGCTCCCCAACCGCTAATATATGTTTCGGATGTGACAATAGAGATCGCCGGGCGCTAATTTCAGCGCGAACTCAAAACAAAGAGAAGTTTCCAATCCCGCTATAGAATCGAGCTAGACTTTTTTCGCGGTTGTGAATCAAATGCCTCACCCTAGAGAACCTGAATTTGAAGAAGTGGACCATTAGAGAGTTTTTCTAAGAATCACTTGTCATAGGCCTCAAAGTAGCACTTGTTTAGGGAGAAATCTTGGAATTCCATCGAAAAATCTCTACGGTGGACCTACGTCTTGAAAATAGAAGGGGAACGACACCTAAAGGTGCATAGGAAGTTAGGGGTGGATAGGTTATATGTTGGTAGGATCAATTACATTGCGCTTCCCCAACCGTTAATATATGTTTACGGATGTGACAATAGAGACTTTAGGCGCTAATTTCGTGTGAACTCAAAATAAAGAGAAGTTTCCAATCCTACTATAGAATCGAAGCTAGACTTTTTTCGCGGTTGTGAATCAAATGCCTCACCCTAGAGAACCTAAATTTGAAGAAGTGGACCATTAGAGAGTTTTTCTAAGAATCACTTGTCACAGGCCTCAAAGTAGCACTTGTTTAGGGCGAAATCTTGGAATTCCATCGAAAATCTCTCCGTGGACCTACGTCTTGAAATTAGAAGGGGAACGACAAGAAAGGTGCATAGGAAGTTTGGGTGGATAGGTTAGATGTTGGTAGGATCAATTACATTGCGTTCCCATCCGTTGATATATGTTTACGGATGTGACAATAGAGATCGCTAGCGCTAATTTCAAACTCAAAACAAAGAGAAGTTTCCAATCTGCTATAGAATCGAGCTAGACTTTTTTCACGGTTGTGAATCAAATACCTAACCCTAGAGAACCTAAGTTTTAAGAAGTGGACCATTAGAGAGTTTTTCTAAGAATCACTTGTCATAGGCTTCAAAGTAGCACTTGTTTGGAGTGAAATCTTGGAATTCATTTAAAAATCTCGTGGTTGGACCTACATACCGAAAAAACAAGAAGGGGAACGACACGAAAGGTGCATAGGAAGTTAGGGTGGATAGGTTAGATGTTGGTAGGATCAATTACATTGCGTTCCCCAACCGTTAGTATATATTTCTCGATGTGGATGATTTTCAGCGCGAACTCAAAACAAAGAGAAGTTTCCAATCCTGCTATAGAATCGAGCTAGACTTTTTTTCACGGTTGTGAATCAAATGCCTCACCCTAGAGAACCTAAATTTGAAGAAGTGGACCATTAGAATGTTTTTCTAAGAATCACTTGTCATAAGCCTCAAAGTAGCACTTGTTTAGGGAGAAATCTTGGAATTCCATCGAAAATCTCTCGTGGACCTACGCATCGAAATAAGAAGGGGAATGACACGAAAGGTGCATAGGAAGTTAGGGTGGATAGGTTAGATGTTGGTAGGATCAATTTCATTCGCGCTCCCCAAACCGTTAATATATATTTCTCGATGTGGATGATTTCGTTAATTTCAACTAGTGAACTCAAAACAAAGAGAAGTTTCCAATCCGGCTATAGAATCAAGCTAGACTTTTTTCGCGGTTGTGAATCAAATGCCTCACCCTAGAGAACCTAAATTTGAAGAAGTGGACCATTAGAGAGTTTTTCAAAGAATCACTTGTCATAGGCCTCAAAGTAGCACTTGTTTAGAGTGAAATCTTGGAATTCCATCGAAAATCTCTCGTGGACATACATACCAAAACAAGAAGGGGAACGACACGAAAGGTGCATAGGAAGTAAGGGTGGATAGGTTAGATGTTGGTAGGATCAATTACGCTGCGTTCCCCAACCGTTAATATATATTTACGGATGTGGATGATTTCAGCTCGAACTCAAAAGAAAGAGAAGTTTCCAATCCGCTATAGAATCGAGCTAGACTTTTTAGCGGGTTGTGAATCAAATGCCTCACCCTAGAGAACCTAAATTTTAAGAAGTGGACCATTAGAGAGTTTTTCTAAGAATCACTTGTCATAAGCCTCAAAGTAGCACTTGTTTAGGGAGAAATCTTGGAATTCATTAAAAAACTCTACGTAGACCTACATGCCGAAACAAGAAGGGGGAACGACACGAAAGGTGCATAGGAAGTTAGGGTGGATAGGTTAGATGTTGGTAGGATCAATTACATTGCGTTCCCCAACCGTTAATATATTGTTAATATATATTTACGGATGTGGATGATTTCAAAGTGCAAACTCAAAAGAAAGAGAAGTTTTCAATCCGGCTATAGAATCGAGCTAGACTTTTTCGCGGTTGTGAATCAAATGCCTATTTATTAAGAGAACCTAAAATTTGAAGAAGTGGACCACTAGAGAGTTTTTCTAAGAATCACTTGTCATGAGGCCTCAAAGTAGCACTTGTTTCCAGGGTGAAATCTTGGAAAAGAATCTAAAAGTCTCAATCGTGGACCTACTAACTAAATAAAAGGGAAATCCACTAAAGTGAGGGGGGAAAAGGGTAGATGGTTAGATGTTGGTAGGATAATTATCAATCACACCCAACCGAATTCCTATATGTTTGTAGATGTGACAATGAGAGGACAAAATTTGAGATCAAGGTTCCAACTCAAAACAAAAAGACTTTTTCTCTCCGGGTTAGAATTTATTTTAGATTTTAAGTTTGAATTTTATGTATTCTAGAGAACCTTCAAACTGAAGAAGTGGACCATTAGAGTAGAGGATTAAGAATCACTTGTCATAGGCCTCAAAGTAGCACTTGTTTAGGGGGAAATTTTAGAATCATCTTGTAAAAATTGGCCTTCCTCCCCGCTTGAAATTAGAAGGGGAACGACACGACAGGTAAGTATAGGAAGAACCATCCCTAGGTTATGTGTTGGTATCATCACCATGTCCTTCCCCAACCGTTGTTATATCCTTTGATGTGACAATAGAGACTTTGACCGAATTTCAAACTCAAAACAAAGAGAAGTTTCCTATAGAATGTTGCTAGACTTTTTTAGCGGTTGCCTCAAATGCCTCACCCTTTTTTTAGAGAACCTAAATTTGAAGAAGTGGACCATTAGAGAGTTTTTCTAAGAATCACTTGTCATTGATGTAGCACTTGTTTAGCCCATTGCTTTGTCCATCCAAAACTTGTTGACCTGATTACTTTTTGAGATCGTGTTTGTATGGCACAAAGGTCTTCATTGAATAGACATAGCATAGACTCTAGATTTGGTAGGATATTAGTGCACACATACCCCCAACCGAATATAACAAGTTTCAAGTAGGGGTTGTGTCCAACGTTTATATGATTTCATCTATGCTAGTTAAAGATGGTTCTTTTTATTATCTTTTAGGACAGATTTTATTCATCTCGTACTATACCAAATTTTTGTTCAAGGCTGCACTCTAGTATATGGATCAAATGACCAAGGTAACCTGTAGAAAAAAGACAAGGTTAATGATATTTGATAATTACAATTCTTCCATCAATGATAATGAGCCGTATATTTTGCACAATGTTGAAGTTCATTTATGCCTTGCTTCATCTCTAATATAAGTTCACCTCTTACTTATAGAATTTTGGATTTGAGAGTTTTTTTAGGATCAATTAGTCCAACAAAATATCCAATGTCTGTGCAAGAATTCTTAGTTCAATAACCAAACTAAACTCCATGTCTAATTCAATTAAGAATCACTATTTAACCCAAGCACCACGAGAACCTAAATTTAAAAGCCTTTGGAAATTTCCTATGGGCCTATAGAGTACTCCCAAACTATAGCATGCTATAGCAAACAAGGGTTACATGAAAGCATTATAGAGATTCTACTCAAGAAGAGATGGAAGAGCATGATTATGGTGAGATTTTTTTTTAGATGCAAACTATATGGGTGTATGCAAGGAACTAAACATGCAATGAATCAATTGAGAAAGCATAAACAACTGTTGATATATGAATTGATGTGACAAACATGGAATGGTGAATTTCAGGGAACTCAAAACAAACTACTCAATCAATTTATAGTCCATGAGCAAGACTTTTTCATCTTTTGTTAATCAAATGCCTAACATGAGAACCTAAGTTTTAAGAAGTGGACCATTAGAGATGTTTTTCTTGAATTCTTGTCATAGGCTTCAAAGTAGCACCAATCTTTGGTTAGAAAATATATATTTGAATACATATTGAAAATCTCTCAGGTTCCAATGTTGGTGAATGAATGATCGAACGACGGGTCCTTCAATGTTTCTTCTTTTCTAGTGATATTTTAGATGTTGGTAGGATCAATTACATTGCGTTCCCAACCTATTCCATATATTTCTGGATGTGGATGATTTACTAAAGCTACTGATACACTAAATTAGAAGTTTCATCAAGATCATTATAGAATCTTATCGCTAGACTTTTTCCGGCAATTGCGCCAAAAAAAATTGTTGGTATTTATTAAGTGCTAAAAGAATATGAAGGATTCTGCAGCGCCTGCAACACCTACCATTGTAGCTTTTCCCTAGGATGAGTATTCTAGAGTATCGTATCCACAGGGGAAGCGTTGGCTAAAGAATCTAATAAGTCACAATCATGCATCTACTAACTAAGCAAACCACGAGACTAAAGTGAGGGGGGTTAAATGGTAGATGATAGGAGTTATGAATAATATCAATCACACAAGAGAATTCCTATGATAAATGTGTAGTAGCACTTTGAGAAGGCAGCGGGAGAGATCAAGGTTCCTATGTACTTCTCTATTATTTAGGTTCTATGATAGCAATCATACTAATGCACTTTGGAGCAAAGAGTCCGTCCCAACTCCCGAGAAAGACTGGGAAGAAGGTAGTTGGGAGAAGGCTGCCAAAAGCTCTAATGAAACACCAACCCGAACGTGGTGGACTACATTGGCCCGACAGGGGTTGTCACCCCCGGGCTACCACAACTATCCGTGGGATTGGGCGCAACCTCAGGTAACCTATAGCCTAGACACCATGCCTATACTATCGATTACTACTCTGGCTACCATGAATAACTAGAGTCCTCAATACGAGCGGAGATCCCATGCAGTAGCATAACAACTATACTTAACCAAATATAATATGAAAGTAAATAGAGAAGATAAATATATAAATCATAATGTCTTACAAAGGAAGGATACAAGACATACCAAACTCAGATATTCCTCCAGAACCGGAGCGCAGCTCCGCTCTCCCTAACTCTCTAGTTGCTAATCTACTACATTGGAGAGTCTAGCCCTAATTCTCTAGTGGAGAGGTTGTCCTCACATTGGGACACCTCCAAGACCAACAGGTCAAGAGATAATGAATGGAATGAATTAGGGTTTCACCCTGGGGGCAGGGGGTCTTGTTATATAGGGGTCTCCAGGCCTCCCTCCTAGTTCCGTAGGCAATGTGGTACTAATCCTTCCACCATGTATTATGCTAATGCACATAGGCTTAGATGGGACAAATTCAGGTCTGGGCCTTCTAGAGTCTTCCATTGGATGCACCATAGCCCTTGGATCCAACCGACCTTGATAGATGGACAGGATTGCTCCTCAATGGCGGTTAGGAACCGACGCCGGTTGAGGCCGGCAGTGGGCCCCATGGTCGCGCCGCCGCTACTAGGGGCGGCCGCCTCGCACACCGCCGTGGGGCCCCAGCTTGTGGGTCGTGCCTTTCGGGTGTGTCTTCTCGGAATGTTCTTTGCGTGGGTTTCAATTTAGATTGCGTCACGGATAAGTCTTTATGTCGTAGGGCTTGCAAACTCTTGGGCATTTTCCTGTTTAATCCCTGAAAATATATAAATCACCAAAACTCGTGGAATTATGTCAGTCAAACCCCTAAACTATGTTGATATTCATTTTAAGCCCTTATTTCAGTTTTTAAAACCCTATATATTTTATGCTATAATAGGTGTCAACAAGCTCCCCCAAGCTTAGCCTTTGCTAGTCCCTAGCAAAGCCAAACTTAGCAATGGATTAGGGAGTTGCTACAACGCTTTCACGCCTCAAAAGTACACATGCTTTCAAACAAAATTTCTCCTCCGAATAAGAATAAACTTTTTCAACCTTCAACTCACCCATATTACCTTTACCATGGAGCTTATAGCCTTTTCTTAGGATCTTGGGCAATTGAAAGATAGAACAATCAAGTCAAGCACCATGTCTCAAACTCTTTGTTCAACTATCATTCCGGAGTTTTTGCGGGTTTTCAAAATAAAACTCAAAGTTCCTTAGTATGACCCTTTCAAATCTCTCATTTGTGGTATTTGTGGATCCTCACTAGGCAATAATGTTGTGTTGCCTTTCTCTCATGATATGTGGTATTTCCGAATAAGGCAAGAGGGAAACTATGCCTTCTTCTCTCTCACCCTTTATCTAAGGCTTATATGTGGAGCTCATAGGTGGGAGAAAACTAAATCTACTTACTATGCATATATTGTAAGTTCAAGCAATGGATCCAAAGTCACGAGTCATACTGCATGTGTATGTGTATGGTATAGTGGAATGATGGTAGGTGTATGAGGCGAATGAAGTGAAAGCCTAATTCTACTTAGCTCCTGTAGGAAACATATCTCTCTTCTTGGGACTTTGAAAGTATTTGGGAGAACCTGGGCTGTATACTCTTTCTATATATATTTTTTTTTTTTTTTTCTCTATATATTTTTTTTTCATGGAGAGGCGGGCATCTAAGTACCCATTGTTTTATTGCGGACACTTGTTCATTTTTTAACTCTCCTTTATTCTTCTCTTTTTTTAGGGAGGTAGGCTCTTCTCGCCCGTAGGACACTTGTCCATTTTTCATCTCCCCTTTCTTTTCTCTTTTTTTTCGACTATACAACCCAAGCCTCCTTTTTCAATAAACTTGTAGAGAGATAGAAACAAGGATAAAGGAGCTTTATGAGATGTTGGCTAAGTGGATATGTGTGGGAAATATTTTTGGTTGCTCTCTCCCAGGGTAGGAGTAGAACATTTTTGATGGATCTATGGTGAATATTTGGTGGATGTGTACTTCTAGGGTATAAGTAGCATAAGTGCAAGTGGACTAGAGTGAAGTGGAGTGGAGTGGATGAGTAGCAGTATGACAAGTTTCAAAGGGTCAACAAAGATTGACCAAACTCAATACAAAGTAAGCGGCCTATATATATTAAAAGGGGTTTTTCTAATCTAAGAAGCATATATATATGGCTGTGGTAGGAATCAACACTCACATCATACAGAACTCATCACGTGCACTTTTAATTTTCAAAAGATAAATCTCCGAAATTTAGTGTCACTAGGAGTAAGATAAACAAAATGCTCAAACTTTCATATATCATATCCGTCAATCACCTAGACTTTAGAGCCAGCATTTGCTACCCACAAGTTTTAGGTTCGAGCAAATCTCAAGTCAAAGCGGTTGCATTAAAAGCTCGAGAGAAATTAAGCTTGAAAGGTAGGTACTTGAAAGGAATTACGACGGAGCAACTATTCATCATTTCCATGACTAGAGATTATCTTCGAGTTTATTTTATTCTCACACTCTAATAAAGACTCTTTAATAAAGACTAGATAGACTCTTTTTATTTGGTTTTCATAGTTATGCATCTTTTTATTTCTTTCTAACATATCTAGCTAATATTAAATAAGATAGGAGAATACTTATCTGGATACATGGGGGTTGCACTCCCCCAAGCTAGATGTTGGCATAGTCTTCCATGTTCTTAATGGTTGGAAGTAGAGGTAGATAGTGATGGTGGGCTTATCGATTTCTTTTAACGCTGACACCATATGTATCACGCCTCTCTTCCTTGTCATCCTCGCTGAACTCAAATAGACAACAAAGCTAGTGGAACTTCATTAAGCGTTAGGGGTTAGCCACGTTGCTTTTTGTCTCACTGAAATCTTTCAAAGAACATTAAATATTTTTTTGGGGTTTTATTATTTCTATGCAAGATAAAGAATGATGATGCATGCATATTTATTTTATTTTTATGCCACCACAATAAATATCCTTGTGGGTTGTTACACGCCACAAAATTACTCATATGGGGCTTAGAATTTTTTATATGCAACAAACAAATATTTTTATTTTCTTTTCTAATGCAAATGCTAGTGTTGTACTGTAAAATATGCTAAAGGAAAATTATTATGCAATGCAAGGAAGTAAATATGCTATGCACTAAATATGGATAACTACCGATCTTACCTTTTCGGCGAGGGTTTAGTGTTTTAAGTCCTCTGAACGTGACTTCTTACCTTGTCGCTTTCCTTTGAGTGTATTATCCGATCTTGACAATCGTGCTCCATGAGATGGTGAAGGACGGCGTCACCCATGTTCTTTGTTGCTCTTATGAGTTGGAGTGAAGCGTCAACATCTTGTTTAGTATGCATGTTTGTAAGACATTCACTTGTTGAATTTTGGAGAGACTGATAGGCTTCTCCACCTTTTTGCTCAAAGTGTGTCCTGCTTGCAAAGTCATGGTAGAGATCAAGTGCATGGGCTCTGTTGGTGGGAAAACACCAACAGAACCAAAACTTCATTCATTCTTCTCTAACCATAGGCACAACAAACAAGATAGAGTTGATTTATTATATGCTTTTCTTAAACCTATCTTGGGTGACAAGGTCATAAGATTGAGAAAGATTGTTTGTCGTTAAAACATTGGCAATTTGAATCAAACTCCTTGACTCAGTGAAAGGTTTTCTTATCTAAGCATGAAGTATGAAAGGCATGATATTGATTATGTTCTTCCAAAGCAAGGTAAGCAATATTCGCTTACAAGATGAGGACTAAGATATCAAGAGAATGGTGGTAGGAACAACAAAACATGTGAGCTAATGAAGTTGGATCAGGCAGGGTTGTTACTCTAACATGTTTTATTCTTTATTTATGAACAAGCCATAATTAAGGTAAAGCTTAATTAATGACAACTTACCTTAAGATGTTACCATATTATTGGAGTGTGACGGCGTAACACCTTGTGGTGGTATTTTTCTTGTGCTCGAAGCATTCCTTCTTTGGCCTAGCTCTTATGTATCTTGCTCCTCACTTATCTCTTTTATTGCATCGTCCTTTCTTTCTTGTTCTTTAAATTGCACTTGGACCTTTTTGCTCCTCTCATGATTTTATTCCTGTAGTATTAGTTGACAACACATACCCGAAGGATGATACAAGTAATTTTAAACAAGGGTAGAATTATCATGGAGCTAAAGGTATCTTCTAGGCTACAAAAAAAGTTTTGGGTGGATATTTTAATTAGCATTTGTTCACCATTACTTTTTTTTTCTCTAATGGGTTAATTTTTATTTTATATCTTAAGTTTGATTTTTATGTATTCTATTTATAAACACATTCAAACTTAGAGAGACAAAGTATTAGTGAGTAGAGGGATTGCAAACCGGTGTGTCAAAGTGACGGGAGCTTCAGAAGAGGGAGATTTGTCGGATCATCTTGTAGAGGAATTGGCCTTCCTCCCCCAAGCTCGAGCCTTCTTGTCACTCGACACTTAAGTGTGAATGCTGAACCATCCCTAATCATGTGTTGTAATCAATCACCATGTCCTTAGACGTTGTTCATCCTTTGTTCCTGCAAGGTTAGTGACCGAGAATACCCGAAGGGAACTTGTCCTAGGAACATGTTGTTGTTTTCTTTAGCAGGAGCCTTCATGTGCTCAGATTTTTTTTTTAGAGAACATAAGACAAAAGACGTATACAAATATGTGATTTATATTCACTTATCTGTCTTTGATGTTCTTGTGGCCCATTGCTTTGTCCATCCACTTTTGTTGAGTGATTACTTTTTGAGATCGTGTTTGTATGGCACTCTTCTTCATTGAATAGACATAGCATAGACTCTTTTTCTGCAAAATATTAGTGCACACATACCCGAAGGAATACAACAAGTTTCAAGTAGGGGTTGTGTCCAACGTTTATATGATTTCATCTATGCTAGTTAGAAGATGGTTCTTTTATTATCTTTTAGCACAGATTTTATTCATCTCGTCTTATACCAAATTTTTGTTCAAGGCTGCACTCTAGTATATGGATCAAGACCAAGGTAACTTGTAGCAAAAGACAAGGTGAATGATATTTGATACTTACAATTCTTCCATCAATGATGAATGAGCCGTGTCTTTTGCACAAGGTTGAAGTTCATCATATGCCTTGCTTCATCTCTGATATAAGTTCACCTCTTGACTTACCCGAATTGGATTTGAGAGTTTTCTGCAAGGGTTAGTCCAACAAAATATCCAATGTCTATGCAAGCAATTCTTAGTTCAATAACCAAACTAGACTCCATGTCTAATTCAATTAAGGAAGGCTATTTAACCCAAGCACCACGCTTAATTTAAAAGCCTTTGGAAATACCCTATGGGCCTATAGAGTACTCCCAAACTATAGCATGCTATAGCAAACAAGGGTTACATGAAAGCATTATAGAGATCTACTCAAGAAGAGATGGAAGAGCATGATCATGGTGAGATTTTTTTTTTTAGATGCAAACTATATGGATGTATGCAAGGAACTAAACATGCAATGAATCTAATATGAGAAAGCATAAACTAAGTGGAGTGAGTGCATGAATTGATTAAAGGAAACATGTAATGGTGAATGCAGGGAATTAAATGGTAACTACTCAATCAATTTATAGTCCATGAGCAAGACTTTCTCACCTTTATTAATCATACTTACCATGATGTGCAGCTTCTATGTACGTCACTTGAGATGTGTGCCTTGAATTCTTGTGACGGCGACTTCTTTTCCAATCTACATATGGTTAGAATAATATATATTTGAATACATACCTTGAGATAGCAGGGTTCCAATGTTGGTGAATGAATGATCAGGTTCCCTGGGTCCTTCAATGTTTCTTCTTTTCTAGTGGAATTTTGTCGGAAGGTCGCAACGACATCTTTTGTCCTGTCTATTCCACAACTCGACAGAACAAGGGTAATCCTACTAAAGCTAGTGATACACTAAATTAGCAGACATCAAGATCATTATTAAAATCTTATCGCCAAATGCTTCCCCGGCAACGGCGCCAAAAAAGCTTGTTGGTATTTATTAAGTGCTAAAAGAATATGAAGGATTCGCGCAGCGCCTTACAACACCTACCATTGTAGCTTTTCCCTAGGATGAGTATTCTAGAGTATCGTATCCACAAGGAAGCGTTGGCTAAAGAATCTAATAAGTCACAATCATGCATCTACTAACTAAGCAAACCACGAGACTAAAGTGAGGGGGTAAATGGTAGATGATAGGAGTTACGAATAATATCAATCACACAAGAGAATTCCTATGATAAATGTGTAGTAGCACTTTGAGAGGACAGCGGGAGAGATCAAGGTTCCTATGTACTTCTCTATTACTTAGGTTCTATGATAGCAATCATACTAATGCACTTTGGAGCAAATGGTCCGGCCCTAACTCTCGTGAAAGACCGGGAAGAAGGTAGTTGGGAGAAGGCTGCCAAAAGCTCTATGAAACACCAACCCGAACGTGGTGGACTACATTGGCCCCGGCAGGTGTCACCCCCCTCGGCTACCACAACTATCCGTGGGATTGGGAGCAACCTCAGGTAACCTATAGCCTAGACACCATGCCTATACTATCGATTACTACTCTAGCTACCATGAATAACTAGAGTCCTCAATACGAGCGGAGATCCCATGCAGTAGCATAACAACTATACTTAACCAAATATAATATGAAAGTAAATAGAGAAGATAAATATATAAATCATAATGTCTTACAAAGGAAGGATACAAGACATACCAAACTCTGTAGATTCCTCCAGAACCGGAGCGCAGCTCCGCTCTCCCTAACTCTCTAGTTGCTAATCTACTACATTGGAGAGTCTAGCCCTAATTCTCTAGTGGAGAGGTTGTCCTCACATTGGGACACCTCCAAGACCAACAGTCAAGAGATAATGAATGGAATGAATTAGGGTTTCACCCTCAGGGGCAGGGGTCTTGTTATATAGGGGTCTCCGGCCTCCCACCTAGTTCCAGAGGGCAATGTGGTACTAATCCTTCCACCATGTATTATGCTAATGCACATAGGCTTAGATGGGCCAAATTCGTGTCCAGGCCTTCTAGAGTCTTCCATTGGATGCACCATAGCCCTTGGATCCAACCGACCTTGATAGATGGATAGGATTGCTCCTCAATGGCGGTTAGGAACCGACGCCGGCCGAGGTCGATGGGCCCCATGGCGGCGCGCCGCCGCTACTAGGCGGCCGCCCGCACACCGCCGTGGGCCCCCGCCTTGTGGGTCGTGCCCTTCTCGTGTCTTCTCGAATATTCTTGCGTGGGTTTCAAGTTAGATTGCGCCACGGATAAGTCTTTATGTCGTAGGGCTTGCAAACTCTTGGGCATTTTCCCTGTTTAATCCCCGAAAATATATAAATAATCAAAACTCATGGAATTATGTCACCAAACCCCTAAACTATGTTGATATTCATTTTAAGCCCTTATTTCAGTTTTAAAACATTATATATTTTATGATATAATAGGTGTCAACATGAATCAAATGCCTGACCCTAGAGAACCTAAATTTGAAGAAGTGGACCATTAGAATGTTTTTCTAAGAATCACTTGTCATAAGCCTCAAAGTAGCACTTGTTTAGGGAGAAATCTTGGAATTCCATCAAAAATCTCTCGTGGACCTACGTCTGAAATAAGAAGGGAATGACACGAAAAGGTGCATAGGAAGTTAGGGTGGATAGGTTAGATGTTGGTAGGATCAATTACATTGCGTTCCCCAACCGTTAATATATGTTTCGGATGTGACAATAGAGACCGGTGGCGCTAATTTCAGCGCGAACTCAAAAGAAAGAGAAGTTTCCAATCAAGCTATAGAATCGAAGCTAGACTTTTTTAAGGGTTGTGAATCAAATGCCTCACCCTAGAGAACCTAAATTTGAAGAAGTGGACCATTAGAGAGTTTTTCTAAGAATCACTTGTCATAGGCCTCAAAGTAGCACTTGTTTAGGTGAAATCTTGGAATTTCATCAAAATCTCTCGTGGACCTACGCACTGAAATTAGAAGGGGAACGATACGAAAAGGTGCATAGGAAGTTAGGGTGGACAGGTTATATGTTGGTAGGATCAATTAAATTGCGCTCCCCAACCTGTTAATATATATTTCTAGATGTGACAATAGATTTTGGCGCGAATTTCAGCCAACTCAAAAAAAAGAGAAGTTTCCAATCCTACTATAGAATCGAGCTAGACTTTTTTTAGCGGTTGTGAATCAAATGCCTCACCCTAGAGAACCTAAATTTGAAGAAGTGGACCATTAGAGAGTTTTTCTAAGAATCACTTGTCATAGGCCTCAAAAGTAGCACTTGTTTAGGGCAAAATCTTGAATTCCATCAAAATCTCCGGTGGACCTACGTACTCGAAATTAGAAGGGAACCAATACCTAAAGGTGCATAGAAAGTTTGGGTGGATAGGTTAGATGTTGGTAGGATCAATTACATTTCGCGCTCCCCAATCAAGTAATATATGTTTCTGGATGTGACAATAGAGATGGCCAGCGCTAATTTCAGCGAACTCAAAACAAAGAGAAGTTTCCAATCCTCGCTATAGAATCGAAGCTAGACTTTTTTCGCTCAAGGTTAGAATCAAATGCCTAACACAAGAGAACCTAAATTTTAAGAAGTGGACCATTAGAGAGTTTTTCTAAGAATCACTTGTCATAGGCTTCAAAGTAGCACTTGCTTGGAGGAAATCTTGGAATTCATTGAAAATCT